>MU218172.1:142637-164897 GCA_018584345.1 Thuja plicata | reverse complement strand
AAGCATCCATGGTGGAGTAGAAAGTGGAAGAGAAGATCTGATACTGTCCTCGCAACTTTGAGAGTATCAAGAAGATACACTCATCATCTGTCTTAGTTTTCCCACAGCCCTGCAAAACTGAGCGCAGTGACTTGAACTTCATCAAGAAGTCCTCAATGGTGGGAAAACTAGTAGGTGTCAAAGTAGTCAACTCTGCATCAAGTTGAAGTGCCCGAAACTCATTGACAGTGCCAAAAAAATCTGAAAACTTGCCCCAAATGGCCCTAGGAGTGGTCAAACCATCCAAGTGAAATAGGAGACTGTCGGAGATGTTCAGTGCAATCAAGCCCATGGCTTCATCTATCTTATTCCTGTGCTGTAGAATCTCAAAGGGACGCTGTAGGACAGGTTGGTGTTCATCTAGACATGACCATAAGCCACGTGACATGAGTAGCCTGGTCATGTGTGCTTTCCAAGTGTGGTAATTATGCGGTGTCAGCCGGGCCACAGAGGGGTCCGACATTGAGAGAAAGAAAGACGGAAGTAGAAGGGTCGATTTCTGAAAGTAAATGACAGAAAGCAAAAAACACCCCCCCACAAAGTAGGATTCTAACCCCCTTATAGCAAGTAATCAACTACTGAAAGCACAAAGAAAACTAGAGAAAAACCTAAATACTAGATGCAGAGCAGAAGGGAAAACAAAGCCTCTACTTCAACACTTAAAAAAGGTGCTCAAACGGATGAATCAGCAAATGAAACCAACACCATTGCGTCCGTCTCGGAAATAGCTTTCCGGCGATATTTCATTTTTTGAAAACGGACACCGTGTGCCCAAGATACGGGAAAAAAACCAACTGCCCCTCCGAAACAATACTCTCTGGAAAAACACAGAGACTGTGTTAAATTTGATGGCCGTTTGGCCGTCGCAGGCCATCGGGGTCGCCAGAAAAAAAATACGACCGCCAAAAAACTGAATTTCTGCCATAAAATTTAAAAACTCGCCGAAAAATCTTTTTTCTGGCTGCTGATGTCACGCTGACGTCAGTACTCCGCAGGCCGGTTGTCTGGTGGCGGCGCCACCGGTGGAGGCGGCAGAACAGAGAGCGGCGGCGGTGATTTGGCCGGGCGCGGGCGGCGAAGGGGCGGCGGCCGGGCGGCGGCTGGCCGCGGCTGCGCAGCGGGGGCGCGCTGGTGGCGCACTGCCCAGCGGCGGCGCGCTGGTGGCAGTGCCTGAATATGCCAAAAAACATGTTTTTTGTGCATTTTTTGAGATTTTTTTTTCTCGATTTTCGAGCCGTACGGCCTTAGGAAGCTCAAAATTTTTCCCTAGGTCACGGAGACCAAAAGTAGTTGAATTTTATATGATTTCAACTCTCCCGGGCCTTCTGAACACAATGGCGGAGTCCGTTTCTGCTCAATCTACTCCAGAAGGTCGTGCCTCCTTCAAAGTGACAGAAAACCTCAGAAACAAGCTGTGGCTGTCGTCTTTGAATCCAGGCTTCAAAAAACTTCAACCTCAGCAGCGATAGGGTAGCTCTGATACCATGTAGGATTTCACAAATATGCAAATCCACAGAACGCCAAGAACACCTGCAAGCAAAATGCCAGAAGCTGGAGCGAAACCTGTGAGAGAGAGAGAGAGCTAGGGTTTTGAGAATCTCAGCGGAGTGAGAGCAAAATTATATTTCTCAAAAGAATTGATACAATAATTACAAAAAGTGGCTTATAAGGTGAGAAACCCTAAAGCCAGAGAAAGCTAGGTTTGAGCATTTAATAATTAATAAACATATTAATTATTATGCACCTAAATGACAAGCTTAAGTGAAATAGAATAATAGTGACCTTTAATAATTAAACCAGATAGATTTAATTATAGAGGTAAATGAACTATTACTCTAACACTTTCAAAGCTTTAATACCTCTTTTCCTAGCCCAATCCAACCCATTGATCAGACTTTTGTACTCAACAACAATGTTGTTAGTGCAAGAAAAACCAAATTTGAATGTTGCATAATAATTCTCACCTTTAGGAGACACTAGCATTACACCACCACCACCACCACCATGATTACTTCTAGCACCATCAAAGAACATTTCACAAACCTCATTTTGTTGTTTTGGAACTTCATTGGTTGCCTTAAAAATATTTGGCATCATCAAACCAGCTTCTTGAAACATGTAGTTCCCTAGACCAGCATCTAAAACAACACTAACCTCAACTTCTAAAGAATTATTTGATGTCCACCCATCTAGTAGGATATCTGGACTACTCTCTATTTGGGTATTTGTTTCATTAATGGTCGAAACATCATTATCATCAAATTCAAGACAATTTGCATTGATGGCATTGGGTACATAAGGCTCTATATGGTCCTTTGCTAATAGATTAGACTTAATGGTTACTTTGGTTTTGTATCTAGTACGAAATAGCATATGAGACCAATCAGATGAAATATACCCTCCTATCTTAGCTGTGAATTCTCTTGATAATCATAAGGTGAAATATGGAGGAAGATCAATGACATAGATATATTGAAGAATAGATAAGTTAGGACTAGCATGGAGGGTTAAACTTGCATCCTTGATCAAGTCTACTATATTAACTGATGAACCATCAAGTTGTACTACTCCCTTTTCAAAAGGCTCATATTTCAATCCTAGTTGGTTAGCTATATTCTTATGCATGACCGAGCTCGTGGATCCACTGTCCACCATACTATTGTGTACCAAATTGTTTCTAATTATTAATGAAACATAAAAAGGAGGTGGATTTGCATTCTTACCTTGAACAATAACCTTTTCTCTGTCGCTGCTTTGAATCTTCTTTCCTTGATCAACATTGACCAACACAATCTTACCAACATCATCAATGGGATGTCGCATAACTACTTCTTCAGATAATGCCTTCTTCAATATCTCAAGTTGTCTTGGAATGGCCAAAGAATCCCACATAGTCATTGTGACATTCATCTTCTTCATGATGTCCACAATATTAAAAAGGCATGACTGAATGTACCTTATGGTGTGTTTTGGCTATAACAAGGTTTGCATCCTTGTGGGGCTGACTTTCATTGGTTGGGATTGTAGGAGGTATTTTTAGTATGCTTATAGTTGGTGTAGGTGATGGCTCTGCAGTTGCAACAGTCCTTCCTTTCTCTATTTTTTGCTCCATGTCTACAGCTCTTTTCTTGGCTCGAGTACTGGTTGTGATTGAAGAGTCACTATTTACACTACAAAAATCTTCTCCTTGCCAATTAAGGAATGCATTTTCCTTAGATTGTGCATCTTGTTGTGGCTAAGATACACTAGAAGATGCATCTGATTGTGTTCTTGACGTATTTTGTACCATGAGTGCTTGATTAATTACTTCATTTGAACACATAGATTGATTGTGTGCTTGATTGTAGGGATAAAACCATTCATATTCTTCTGCTAGGTTATTTTGTGCAAGAACAAGATCTCTAACTAGATTTGCAACATTAAGAGGCGTTGGGTTGTAAGGTTGGAATGACCTTTGATTCAGATTTTACCTTTGACCTTGGTAAGCTCCTTGGTATGGCTGCCTATTTTTTTGATATGGCTGTCCCTGCCCTTGAACTTTTGGTTAAAACCTTGGTTTTGCTGCTGAAAAGATGTTCTAGCCCCTTAACATTGCTTCTTAATGTTGGTTAACTCATTACCAAGAGTCTGAAATATGCTTTGTATCTATTGTTAACTGCTTTTAATCTCTTGCAGCTCTTGAGAAGGGCCCATTGTTGATACTTCATGACTCTAATCAGTGTGATGTGTTGGTATAGCAAGTAAAGGAGTGAAAGGAGGGACTTGTAGGGGCATATTGGACTGAATATCAGGAAAAATAGGCATGGTTGGCTTGGGGCTATCTTTTTGGCTTGAATAAGACTATTTTATTCCTTGACAACTATATCAAATGCTTGAGGCAGTGAGGTACATGGACAGAATCATAATAGAAATATCATTGTTTAAACTCTTTAAGAAGTACAGAAAAGAGTAATTAGCTGAAGGTCTATAGTAACAGGAATCCTATTCCATGTCCTAAGAAATTGGGTATTGAAATTTGTCATTTTCTCTTGAGGGGCCCTATTAATGGTAGTGAGTTGCTCCACTAGGGACAAGTGGTCTAATTTTTCTTCAAAAAATATGCTTAGAGAGTCTCCAAGCCTATCCCATGACTTAATTGAACCTAATTCCAGAGTTGTGAACCACTGCAAGGCTTTACCTTTGAAAGATGTTGCTAACAACTTGACAGTCACATCTTCCTCAGTGACATGATGCACATTACAGAGAGTAGCCACATCTCTGATGTGCTCAAAAGTTGTGGTTTGACCTTCTCCTATAAAATCAAGAAGGATTTTTAATGTTGTCAGTGGTATGTCATGATGGTGGGCAAAATTCAGTGGGCTTCCCTGATTAAAAGGTACAAAGGCAAATGGTCTTGCCATTGTTGCTGCTATTATTTTTTGAATAAAAATTATAGGGGTTGTACCCACACTTGTACTTGCTAGAAAAATAGTACCTTGTGATGTTATGTGTGTACCTCCTGCTGCAAAAATTGATGCAGCAAATAATGACAAAGACTCTTCCCTAACAGTTGGTGAAGATGAATGACTTGAAACCTCCTTGCTTGAAGACCTTTTTTCCTCCTTCTTAAATAAAACAAACATGGATTATCTTCTACACCGTATGGGGTAGATTTAATTCTCTTTGAAGGAGGTGTTCTTCAGAGTGTTCTCCCTCTTCTTCCTGGCAGAGACAACTATACAAAATCAAAAGACTTTGAGCTTCTTGTCTCAATCTTTCTCATAAAACTTCAACAACACTAGATCTTTCTTGTTCTTTTCACCATGAAGTCACCATATATAATTCAAAATTACATCTTACAACTCTATATTATACTAAGAGCATATCAAAATCAGCATAACCTTTTAAAATGGACTTCTTTTGTGTCCCACCGGGTGTGCCAAAACTGTTATGCAAATTTTGCACCCTATTAAGCTCTGAAGCTTAATAATCTGGCATAACATGGAATTCACTTCTACACGTGGGATATGAAATAGCTAAAATGAAACCTTTAGGTTCTAGGTCAGTTCCTATTGGATAATCACCCCTTTTAAAATTGAAACTTAAATTAAACCTTGAAAGGAAAAGGGAGAAAAAATGCATAAATGAATTTAAAATATCATACAAATGTAGACATGTTGTCCTACTAGGTGATACACCAAAATGTTATGAATCACAACCTTATACAACTAAGTGTTGGTTTAGTATTATCTGACTTAAGGGGTAAGTACAAATTCTCTGTATAGGCTTGCATAAATGTTTTACAATAGGGTTTGAAATGAAACTATTAAGGAAAAGGAAACTTCACTCAAACACCTTCACAATATAACACATATTGTAACCTACAAAAAAACATACATTCCAACATATAACACATATTGTAACCTACATCACAAGAATACTTTTATCAATCACCTATAATGTACTCAGATATGCAGAAAATAGAAAGAAGACTTGAGATAACTCAGATAAAACTTGATCCAAAACTCAGTTACTATAAATTATGCCTCAAAATATGAGTTACAGACACATGCAAAAAACTCCCTAAGGATAAACAAATATCACAAAAGTCTCTTCTGTATAATCCGAACTAACTCTCCCAAGAGCCTCATAACTTACTAAGTACAAACTTCTCAACCACCAAGGGTCGAATGCTAGAAAAAAGACCCCAAAATAGGGGTCTAGAAGCCGTGGAAGAAGGAAAATTGGTTGGAAAAAGTATTCACAACCATAAAGGAACCTTAAGTGCCCTTAAAACAAGCCTTAGAAAACTCAACAAGCTCATAAAGCCCCTTCAAAACCCAAGAATAGGTCTCATTTCGGAAAACCTCCTGAAAAATATCCAACATCTCCTAAATTCGCTCCAAAACTCCTAGATGCTCTCCTTATGTCTCCAAACTGACATAACTTCCAAGAAAAAGTATTTAAGGTTATTAAAACACCCTTATCTCTCCATCCTTTCATTATTATTGATTTCTTCAAAAAGATTTTAATGATCATTAATTGATTTATAACATACATCAATTAATAATTATTAAATTACAAAGATTTCTAGAAATACAATAATCAAAATGCAAAAATTATTTAATTTAACGATATAATCATATATTGAAGAAATATACTATTATATCATTAAGTTAAGTAATTTTATATGGATTTAAATGCCACAAAAATGGCATTGCTTGCGGACTTCAAAACATAATACAATATGTCTAAGGGAGACATAAAGACCAACCCTAAGACATTTGCATCATTTTTACCTTTTGCTTCGAGTGAGAATGAGGGTTTGAGCTGCAAGCCACCTCCATGGATGGAGATATTCTCTATTTTCTGGAGCTTCTTCATCACCTTTTCATTCACAAAACTCTGCAATACTTACTGGTGAGTGCATATTATGACCCGAACTATCTATTCTAAGAAAAGCGTTGAACAAAAGATTATGAATTTTTTTTCCTCCTTCTGTGACTGTGAATGAATGAAAACCATTTATATTTGCAAACTTTTGTGTGTGGTGGCATCACATATTCTATTCGTGTATCTTTTAATGCATTTTCTGCATACCGGGATGCCCAAGCTTTCTATGCTTCTTCTCCATTTAGTTTAAAACTATGATGGAAACTTTAAAAACCTTTATAGATGGTCGAAACCTCTGATATTATTCTAGTTACAAGATGTCTATGGATTTTCTTAGGGTCTATCAGAGGGTTTGCACTCACATCTTGCCTTCTATGCAGGCCACAAACTTCTAGTACAGATACATTTTACTGTTAATCTTCTCAAGCCAGGGTTGTTACATAAATTGTTTTGCAACATTGAAGTTCTGTATAGTAGAAAATAGATTCTTTTTTGTGCATATTTCATTTGTTGGTTGCTTCATTTCTTCATGAAGTACATAAATTTTTACTTTCCATTTACAAGATTCTTGATTAATTATCATTTGACAGTGATTCACACTTTGTTGTCTAGAAATCTACATTATGTTGTACTTAGTTGCTAAGTCCTTGTTATCACAATGTTTTCTCCATTATTTACTATTTTTATTCATTTATAGTTGATTTTCTTGTCATTTCATGAGTGTGTAGGAGACTTCTAATCTTTAGTAGTTATTGTCAACTTTCATGCATCAAATTGACTGTTTGTTGTTCTTTCACCAATACCATTGCCATTAAACTGAAAGACCATGCTTTCCATGTTCCTTATATCTTCAAGACCAGCTATTTTAGGCATTTAGGAATCTACTTTGCATTGAAGTCCATCATTTTTTAAAGTGTTTGGTTTGAATATATTTGTGCAACTATCACACGACATTCTCTAGATTTGTCTATGTAATCACGGTATTTTTCCCTCAGTATTCATTGTCAATGTCCTTGACTATAATGTTCTGATAACAATTTTAAGAGATAACATAGGCACCAATTTGTAACATCCAACTTACTGTTTCTAACATAAACATGTTGGTCTTTAGATTGGATTTCACTGTCACCTTCATGCTTGATCGCTGTGTTTATAAAATTCTTCAAATATATTTCAATGGTAGAGCTTCCTCTGTCTCATGACAATGAACATTATTTATGTTTTCACTATCTAGGAACATCTGAACTCATGAAAAAAAAATTTCTATGGTCAACAATAGCAATCATGCTTTTAATTTTTGTTCATTTTTGGGGTTCTCCAAGACATCATAAGCATCACCAGTAATATCCACAACACTCATCTAATTACCAAATGTAGTCTCTCATCTTCCTTTCTTGGATACCTGTGACTGAATGTATTTTGATTCTTTATGAAGTAAAGGCTATGTTCTCATTGGCTGACACTATGCAAAATTTCATTTGATGTATTTAACATTTTTGATTGATGTTTTCTCTAGTTAAACAATCAACATGTTGTTGTTGATGTAGTGTTACTATAGCATGTATTGCTGGTTATGTTGATGTTCAATATTTTTAAATCCATTACTATTCTTTACCTTCTTGATGATTGTCCTTAGCATTTGGATTGACACCTATCCATAATAGTGACATGCTTGTAGAATAAATCATCTGATCTAGAGCTTTTGTGCCATTGGGTCCCGTAATTTTCTTCAAACATGACCGTAGGGTATGTGACAAGTTTGAAGATGATTGACTAACAAAGAGGACTTTAGAGATTCTTAAGAAGAATAGTTTCCATTTGTTGCATCCCTTAAGAGTTTTTATTTTCATTTACTACTCTTCAATACATATCTGCTACATTGAATGAATATGACAGCTCCTTCACTATTGCTATTGATGTATTTTACTCTTTGGTATACATCACTGATCATTATGTCACCTACTTTTTGTAATATCTTTAACAACCATATCACTATTTTTCTCAGTCCTCCATGAGATTTTTTTCAAAAAATGAACCATAAAGTAAAAGGTTTCATATGGAAACATATGTCCCTTTAACACTTTACTTTGCATAAATCTCTTTAAAAAACAAACTGAATCTGTCAACAACTATAAGGTTTCAAATTTAAACAAATATGTCCCTTAAATAGTCTCTTTATAATTTCTTTCCATTTACTTCTAGAATATTGTTCATTCAGTAACCTTTGTCTTTCGTCCATGATTGAGATGTATGACTGTACTTATTTCCCTGCATACCATTTATTTGCATAGTGACTGTGATAAGAGGATTCTCTTGATATCTGATTTTGATCCATTGCTACCCCAGGAACATTATGGTTGAAAATACCTTATCTCTTGATGCATTTAAAATACTGTTATGCATGATGTATGACACGTTTTATAAATGTGTGCCACATTTCAATGATCTTTAATTTTGATTACTAAATCTCTGAATTGGTATTACAAGAAAACCACACACCTCACCATTTGAGGCCCCAATGTCTTCACCTATTGCTAGGATGCTTTATCCATGCAATCATTTGTGCTTGGAAAACTTGCATTCATTCTTGCATGGATGTAAGCATCCTAAAATATATGAGTATACTCAACAAATTGAGGACCAACAACCTACCTTGGATACTATCCCAACAAGCTGAGCTCTACCCTTGTGGGAGCCTCATTTTACCCCACTTGTCGGGATTCAAACCTATATCTGCACAGTCAACAAACTTATCAGCAATAAAAATTACTTTTTCCTTTTCCTTGAAAAGTTGTTTTGATCTTTTATTTATGTCTTTTGTGCTAGTAAAATGGGATTTCATGGAAAAGGTAGATAGGTAAAGGGTTTAGTTAATCAAGCATTGCTTATATCTTTTGGATCTAACAACCTATCTTCTCTTTCATGCAAGAGCTCGGGATTAGAACTACGAAGCTCAACAGGTCAACCACAAAGATTCAACCCCCAGGAAATGAATGAATACCTTGACCTCTTATATTTAAATCTTTTTCATTACCTTTATGTTTTTCTTTTACAAAAGATAGAATAGGCTATACTCACGGCTTATGTGAGAATTTCTTTGAATTCAACTCATGATGTATAATACTTACTCACATGAACAAAGATGTAACTTTTTTATAAATTCATATGAACAAGAAATTTGTCCCTTATTCTCTTCATTCTTAAGTAATCTATCAAAGTATTACCTAAAAAATAATAAAATGAAGATCAATAAATCCAATACACCCCTTTAACTGTTGCACTTAATGTTTATAAAACAAAAATTGCATAGAATGTGAATTTTTTTGGGTAACAGTAACATTATAATGTCATTTTGATTCTAGTGTATACTCATTGTAGAAGAGAATCTTTATTCTAGAATAACATTTGCATTTGTTCTTAGATAGTTTAATCTTAGTTCTGTTTCGTAGTATTTGTTGCATCTTATTAGATTAATCTCATGTTAGTTGATGCATTATCTTAGTTGCATTTTGCATGTCATTTCCATGTCTTGAAGAAAAAATATGCAAGTTCAAGCATCATGCTCACCTTTGAGTCTTCCATTTTGGAGTAGTCTAGTCACTGATTCTTGTGTCAATCTGATGAAAACCTATTAAGAATCAAACTCGCTTCATCTAGGAAGAAATAGGCTGGTTTTGGGGGGTTTTGCACAATATTGGAGTTAAATTTGATGATTATTGACCCCTAAGTTAATGGTTTATTGAGTGTAGGTTTTTTGTAGGTTAATACTACATTTACACCATACATTTTTGGTGCCCACCATGGGGCTCAAACTATTTTGGGCCCCAAGGTCATAATATTTTTGATATTTTTTCAAAATTATGTTGATTGTCCTACTAATTGTTTGATATAATCGTACGACAAAATAACTATTGGAGCTTTTTTCATGTTATTTAAATTGTCGTACGAGTCTAGAATCTAGTTATTTTGTTGTTCTGTCCTGTAGGAATAGTCGTACGAGGCATCATCTTTCTTTACTTTTTTGTATGGTTTTGGATATATTGTCGTACAAGTATTAACGTCAAATCATTCTCTCTACTTTGTCATTTCAAAAACAAAGAGCATTTTTAGGGTTCCATTCGAAACTATTTTTAGTTTATAACCCCTTATTTAGTTTTGTTGGTCTTTTGGTTACCTTCTTTTGAAACCTAACACATTTGTGCAGGTTGTTTGGTAGAAGATTTGTTTTCCCAAGAGGCACTACTTGAAAATACTCTTTCTTACAAACTACTAATATATTTTTGCTTGTAGGACATTTCGAAGAAGAAAATTGGCTAAGACTACTAAGATGTTATTTAAATTGTAGTACAAGTCTGGAATCTAGCTATTTTATTGTTGTATCCTACAGGAATAGTCATACGAGGCATCATCTTTCTTTACTTTGTCATATAGTTTTGGATATATTATCATACGAGTATTAATGTCAGATCATTCTCTCTATTCTATCATTTCAAAAATAGAGAGCATTTTTAGGGGTCCATTTGAATTGAGTTTTGGTTTCTAACCCCTCATTTGGTTTTGTTGGTCTTTCGGTTACCTGGTTTTGCAGCCTAACACATCTATGCATGACGTTTGGTAGAAGATTTGCTTGCCCAAGAGACACTACTTGAAAACACTCTTTCTTGCAAACTACTAATCTATTTTTGCTTGTAGGATGTTTTGAAGAAGAAAATTGGCTAAGACTACTAATCTTGTGATGTTTATAGGTTGCCTAAGTTCTCATCAACCAAACGATCATGCTTCTTAATGTTATTTAGGAACACGGTCTAATTAGATGCTTTCTTGTGTGGGTCAAGTTAAGCATTGGTAGATTATGCTCTCTTTCCTTTTAGGAAAGATTAGAAACGTAGACATGTTTGAATTGTCTTAGGAAAGCAATCCTTTGGGATAATTTGGAGTATTTGGTGTGTTTGGCAAAAATAAAGAGGAACGGGAAATTATGCTCTTATCCTCTTTAAGGGAGAATCATAAATCCATATCTCTAATTCGCTATCCATTTCCTTTTATGCATAATCTCTAGAGGGTCTGTCGATTGAGGTAAAAACCTCCTAAGAATGACCCAAGTGAGGACAAGGTAGAAGCCAACCCTTCCACCTCACTGTGATAAAGATGCTTCCTTGAGATTAAAGTCTCATAAGACTTATCATTCTTGTATTTTGATCACCTTTTTGATCCTTGGACATGCTTGGATATTTGTAGAGCCAAGAGGCTTCAGTCTTGCTTGCAAGACTACACTCATTTTGGGTACTCATAGGGCTATAGGCTTAAATCTTGCCTTGCAAGACTATGGGAGATGGTTATGAATGAATGCCCTTACTAGAATGTTTATTTTAGAATCCACATAATTCACCTCCAAAAGTTGCATAATCCAAGTGCAAGGTAGATAGTAATGCCCCCAAGACACTCACCATATCATGCCTCCATTAGTGTTTAGAGTCAGCTAATACGACATCACTAAACCCATTGCATGGATGGTGGTGACCATATTCTGATTATTTATTGGGTGTGTACCTAGGTCAACGAGTGAGGGTTTTCTCACTAAGCTAATTGACTACAGGGATAAAAAGTGTGTTTGATTTTCTCCCCTTCATGTTTGATGTGCTTGAATCACATTGAATTGACACCAAAACAACATAAGAAACTATCAAGTCATAATTACACAAAGTGTCCAAAATTTTCACACAAATCAAGTGGCAAATTGTCTTTGTCATGTCCTATCTTTCTGTCCAGTGAGAATTATCATACGACAAAATAACTTGAAAGTAGTAAGTCGTATGGTTCTATGGGAATTCTCATCTGAAATAGTGGGAATTGTTGTATGGGTCTTCATCAAAATCTAGTATCTTCCTTTGATCTTTGATATCCTTATAGTCATCTTGACTTTCATCTATGTAGCTTGATTCACAATAATCGTGTATCCATGACATAGTGACTAGACCCATCTTCGTCTCTCATCCTAGATTATTGAATGATATTACTTGTCATGATCTATCTCATCCAAAATCAATCTCAATCAACTCAGTCAACCAGTAGACATTCAAGTCCCAATTTTGATGCCTTGTACCTGGCTCAATTATCTTTCATCAACTTCTCAAACAAGTGATCATTTGGTGATCTTTGACATTGACCCATCAATCTAGTCATTTTAAATTCTTGATTGTGTTTATCTTTCATGCGAATATGAAATAGAAGCCATCAACTGAAGGTTGATCTCAATTCAAAAGGTAAGGCTATCAATGATCCTACCCCTGGACCCTCATCCTGTCAAAAATCAAAATCTACCCAAAGGACTCCAAATAAAGGTAAATCATCCATACATCAATAAATACCCCCACTCCAAACTTCAAATCCTCAATACCAATCATTTCATACTAAACATCAAGACAAACCAAATATGTCGGGGTTTGATTGGGGATCTAGCTAGGGTAGGTAGAGCCACCATAGTAGTGCTTTGTCCTTGATTGAGAAACTTGCAGAAGAAGAAATTAGAATATTTCAACAAGACAAACATTTCCAAAAGATGATGGAGATGCTCATGCAACTAGATAAAGATGAGTACTTCATACACCTAGCTTCCATATGGGTCAAAATTCCTTCAGATTTTGATGTTGAAAGACTAATACAACACAAGGAAGAATCCCATATTGCTAATCTCAACCAACAATTGCAAGACATGAGATGTGAGCTCAAAGAGCTAAAGAAATCAAAGGAACGATCCCCCAACAAGTATTCACTGGAATCTGTATGTCCCTTTCCATTTGACAAAAATCTATACATGCCACCATTTCCTCCCAAAGTTGAAATCCTAAAGTATGATAAGTACAATGGAGATGGTGACCCTAGAGATTACATGAGAGAATTTTGTGCTCTTAGCATAGAATTTATGCATGAAAAGTTGTACCTAATCAGACACTTCCCTCAGATCCTTAACGATCAAGCTTTGGAATGGTTCACTAAGCTCTCACCAAGTATTCATACATTTGGCGAACTCATGCATAAATTCATTTGGAAGTATTCCTACAACACCTTACATGCGGTCACATTTTTGAATCTATGTAACACCAAACAACATAGCAGTGAACCTTTTGTTAAATTCTTCCAAAGATGGAAATATATTCGCAAGGTATCCTAGAAAAATCCCTAAAACATAGAAGATAGATGTCTTCATCAATAACTTGGTACCAGAAATGAACTACACACTCCTAATAAAAAATTATTCTGCCTTTAATAAATTAGTAGAGAGTGGTATCCGAATTGAAGAGGTTCTTGTGAAGAAAGATGAGCTCACCTTGTACAAAGACACTAAATCCTCAAGTAGACCCAATAACAATAATAGTAAAGATAAGAAAAAATATTAGAACAAGAATAAAAATGTGGTCAACGATGGGATGGGTGATTCATCTGATTTCAAGCCCAAAGAACCAATATTCAATCTATCTAGTAGAATATAGGCTGCTAAGAACAACTCAAATATTTCATCAGCAACAAAGAATAACCAAGACAAGCAGAAAGGCAAAGCACCATGGAGACCCAAACCCAAGTGCAACTTTACTCCTCTAGGAAAACCACTTGAAGCTACACTAAAGACTTTGTTGGCCAATAAAATCATCACGTTACTAGATTCAAAGCCTTGGGAACTAGCAGTTAAGTCTAAGTGGTGTAATGATTACCATTTTTGCGAATATCACAAGAACAAGGGACACTTAACCAAAAAATGCATGAAGCTAAACCTTGTCATACAAGACTTGACTGACAACAAAATTATCATTGTTGATGGGCATCATTCAAATAGAGATCACAAGGCTTTCAAACAATGTCTACACTCTTACAAACAAGGAGAATCATCAAAGAATCAAATATCCATATGCTTGATCCATGTGACCAACCAGTTAATGTGATTATAATCAAGGAAAAGAAAGAGTATGAATCTGCCAATGTTGTAACAAAAAAACAATCCAAGGTTATTCTTAAGGGAGTAGCCTCCTCATCTAAACAACCCACCATGACAACAACAAGGCCTTTGACATAAAAAAAATTGGTCTCGTCAATCCCAATGATGAATTACAACCTGGTTGATCAGTTACAATGAACCCTTGCTCAAATTTCTATTCTGGAATTGCTTAAGATCTCGCCATCACACAATGAGATTCTTGAAACTGCCCTTTGTAATCACCTAAAATTGGTCTAGTAAACCCATATCCCCTAATTTGATTAATTGGCCTTAAAAATCCTAAATCAAAGGAATTTATTGCTAGAACTTAATTATGTAAGTATTTAATCAAAATTGCTTGCATAATTAAATCAACTTGTTAAATCATATCCTCAATCAAAGATTAAATCATTTAATTGCTTGAACTATAGGGTTTAATTAAAAATCCTATCTTTTTTTATTAAAAGGACCGATTCACACATCCTCACACATGTGTGAGCACATGAAAATCCAAATAAAAGCAATTTTAAAAGGGGATGATTACCAAATTTATCTCATTCTCCCCCAAATAAACACAAAGTTGACTAATCAACGATATTCCACCCAGATCAAGCTCACATGGATTGAAGGAGAGTGCATCTCAAGTGTCCTTCGTAGCTAAATCTCGGTCGTCCATTTTGAGGAAATTCCTATAAAAGGGATAGCTCTCCTTGTTCAAAGAGAGGCAAATTTTAGAAGTAACATCATAATGCCATTTTGATTATTGGTGTTTCTCATGTTGTAGGAATGCATTTTCATGGTAGCTTAGTGTTGTGCATTTTTCTCTCAAATGGAATCTTATCTTCAATCTGTTAGCATGTTGTTGCATATTTCTTAGATTAACTCGTGTTTTCTCATGCATTTAGCTTAGTTGCATTTAGCATTTCATCTTTATGATCTTGAGGGAAAAGTATGCAAGTTCATGCATCATTCCCACCCTAATGAGCATCTATTTGAGAATCTGATGAGCATCTATTTGAGAATCAAACTCACTTAATCTAGGAAGCAATAAGCCGATTTTGGGGGTAGTTGGATAATGATAGATTTCAATTTGATGATCAGTAACCCTTGAGCTAATGTTTTTTAAAGTATTTGGTTATTTTCAAGTTGAAGACCACATTTACCACACACATCTCTGGCACCCACCGTGGGGCCCAAAATGGTTTTAGGCCCCACCTCTTGATATTTTTGACTTTTTTTGAAACTGCGCTCATTATCATATGGCATGTCATACATGATCGTATGACAAAACAATAACCATTAGTTTGTCATTTCAAGATATATGTATTGTTGTTAGAGTCTAAATTTGATTTATATTGTCATACTAACCTGCGGTGATTGTCGTATGAGGGATCACTTTTCCTAGTTTGTCATATGGTTAGTCCTATATTATCGTATGAGTTTTGATGCTAGTTTGTCTTCTGTATTCTATCATTTCAAAAATATAGAGAAGTTTTAGAGGTTCATTTGAATGGATTTTGGCTTCTAACCTCTAATTTGGTTGTGTTGTTCTTCTGGATCTCTGATTTGGAAGCTTAACATGTTTTTGAAGGACATTTAATAGAAGGTTTACTTGACAAACTAACACTGGAAAATACTCTTTATTTCAAACTATTAATCTCTTTGTGCTTGTAGGACATTTTGAAGAAGAAATAAATTGGCTAAGACTACTAAGCTTGTGATGTTTGTAGGTTTCCTAAGTCTCCATCTACCAAACGATCATGATTTTAAATGGTTATCTAGGCACCTAGTCTAATTAGCAGATTTCTTGTATGAGCCAGGCTAAACATTAGGGGATTATGCTCTATTTCCTTTTAGCGAAGATCATAAACCTAGAAATGTTTGACTTATCTTAGGCAACCAATATTTAGGGAATAATTTGGAGTGTTTGATGTGTTTATAAAAAAACAAAGAGAAATAGGAGATTATGCTCTTCTCCTCTTTGAGGAAGAATAGAAAATCTATACCTTCTGTTTGTTATCCATTTTATTTCATGCATATATTTTAGATGGGCCTGTCAGTTGAGGTAAAAATATCTTGGGAATGACCCATGTGAGAATGAGGTGTAAGACACACCACTCCAACTCAAATTAATCTAATTTCATTCTTGGGGTTAAAGCCTCAGAAGTCGGATACCATTTGAACTTATACTCGGCTCTTGCCTAACATATAGTAGGGCCTTAGAGGTATCAATCACATTTAGGTGACTAATCGTGCCAAGGTTCTTTGTGGGTCTATATTTCTGAATCGCACTTGCGCGGACACAAAGAATGCATTCAAATAGAGACCCTTACTAGACTCCATAGAGTAGTAGCCACCCGGTTCACCCCTGAAAGTGGGATAATCCAAGTGCAAGGGAGATAGTAACTCCCCCAAGACACTCATCATATCATACCCTTATTAGCATTTGGAGTTGGCTAATATGACATCACTATACCCATTGCATGGTGGTGGTCGTATTCTGATTAGCTATTGGGTGTGTACCTAAGTTAACAAGTGAGGATTTTCTCACTAAGCCAATTGACTCTAGGGATAGAAAGTCTGCTTGATTTTCACTCATTTATGTTTGATGCACTTGAATCACAAAAAAGTGACACCAAAATAGTACAATAAACTTTTAGAAATTGACATTATCACCTCAAAATTGCATAAATTGGTCCAAAATTCATCCAACTCAAGTGGCAAATTGTCCCCGCATTACACTATCATTTTGACCCATTAGAATTGTCGTACAAAAAAAACACTCTGAAAGCAAAAACTCATATGACAAGGTGGGAATTATCATATGGGAACATAGGAAATATTGTATGATCCCGCATTGGAATCCAACATTTTCTTTGATCCTTTATGTCCTTATGTTCATCTTATTGCTTATTTGTGTGGCTGAATCGGTCATTATACCTCATCACAACAATCATCAGTTCTTGACATAGTGGCTTGACTCATCCTTATCTCTTGTTCTAGATTATCGAATGGTCTTACTTAACATGCTCTATCTCATCCAAATTCTATCTCAATTAGCTCAGTCACAAGTGTCGTACAACAGACATTTAGGTCTCAAATCATGATACCTTGTACTAGGCTCAACAATCTTTCATCAACATGTCCCTTACCAATCTCTCAGACAAGTGATCATTTGGAAATATTTGACATTGACCCATCAGTATGGTCATCTTAAAGTCTCAACTACAATTGTCTTTCATGCCAGTATAAACTAGAATCCAACAACAAAAGGTTGATCTAGATTCAAAGGGAAAATCTATCAATGATTCTACTCCCGGACCCTCATCCTGTCAAAAACCAAGAGTTGCTCAAAGGATTCCAAATCAAGACATGCCATCTATATATCAATCAATACCCCTATTTAAAATGTCAAGCTCTCAAAATCAATTGATTTTTATTGAACATCAAGACACGTCAACCATGTCGACATATGACTAGGGATCTAGCCAAGGTCAGCAAAGCCACCATACTAGCCTTTCCTCCTTGATTGAGGAACCTACTGAAGAGGAAATCAGGAGGTGTAAACATGAAAAAACTTTCAAAAGATGATGAAAACCCTCACACAACTAGACAAGGATAAGTACTTTATGCACTTAGCATCCACAGGTGTTAAACTTGCTCCCAAATTTGACATCAAAGGACTAATACAACACAAGGAAGAATATCCTATCACCATTGTCAATCAATAGCTCCAAGACATGAGGTGTGAACTTAGAGAATTGAAGAAAGAAAAACAATGATCCTCTAAAAAATACTCATTGGAGTCTATATGTCACTTTTTGTTTGATAATAAATTACACATGCCACCATTTCCTCCCAAAGTTGAGATTCCAAAGTATGACAAGTACAATGGGGATGGTGACCCTCAATACCATGTGAGATAATTTTGTGTGCTTAGCATGGAGTTTATGCATGAAAGGACATACCTAATGAGACTATTCCCTGAGAGCCACAATGGCCAAGCCTTGGAATGGTTCACCAAACTCTCACTAGACATTCATACATTTGATGAGCTTGTGCAAAAGTTCATCGAGTACTATTCTTATGACATCTTACACATGGTCACCATATTAAATATATATAACACTAAACAACACAATGGTGAACCTTTTGTTAAATTTATTTAATGATGGAGAAAATTGTTCGCAAGGTATCCTAGACAAATCCTAGAAATGGAGAAAATAGACATCTTCATCAACAACTTGGTATCCAAAATGAATTACGCACTCCAGATGTAAAAGCATATTGTCTTTAGTGAATTGGTGGAAAGTGCTATCCAAATCGAAGAGGTTCTTGTGAAGAAAGGTGAGCTCACCTTATACAAAGACACTAAATCCTTGAACAATCCTAATAATAACAATGGTAAAGAAAAGAACAAATACAAGAACAAGAACAAGAATGTGGTCAATGATAGAGTAGACCAACATGTAAGGAGAATTCCCAATTATCTTATTAGGAGTGATTATGTCTACCCATAGGGAAACCTTCAATTTAGAGTGTCAATCTTGTTGATTATCCTGCAAAGTCCTCTTGATGATTCTGATTAAATTCTTATTAGTGGACTCTTCCAGTCCATTGTCCCAAGGGTAGTAATTTGATATAGTACTAAGATATATACCATGTTTAATTGCCCGATCATTCACCCTCAATCCTATTAAAGCAAGTGCATTATCAGATATTATGGAATTAAGGATTCCAAACCTGTGAATAATATCATCATATAAATTTAAAACAATTATTTTATTAGCATCTTTCAATGTTGTTGCTTCTATCAAATGAGTGAAATAATCAGTTACATTGATTATCCACTTATGTCCTACACTAGATGGGTGTTTATTGGACCTATGGAGTCAATACCCCATCTTACAAATGGTTTCTCTATCTTGATTGGCCGCAAAGGTAAAGCTAGAAGCCTCTCTTTCCCTACAAACATGATACATTTCATACATTTTCTGACATATACATTGTTGTCCTTGAAAATAGATGGCCAATAATAACCAACCCTCATAATTTTAAAAGTAGTAGTCCTGGGAGAGAAATGACCTCCTGAAGGTTTATCATGAAATTCATACAAGACTTCTTCAATTTGATTTGGATCTATGCACCTAAGAAGGACACAACTATGATCCTTTCTATAAAAAAACATCATTAATTAACACAAATGGAATAGAATGTAGTCTATATTACATTCTTTTTGCTTTATCCAAACTTAGGGGACACTCACTTGTCTTTAAGAAATGCACCATGTCTTACAACTATTTTGTTGTCCTATCATTATCCTCTGTTGTATGCAAAACCAGAGTTGTTTCTGTTTGTTCCTGAATCTTTGAAGCTTCCTCACCAGTCATCTATTCACAAAGACCTTTACCCCTAACCAACTCAGTAACTTGTATATCCATGTCATAATCCATGACCCTTGTTATCCAACCAACTCTTTTCTTTGTAAAAACTCCTTGATAGTTGGGTGAGTAACTCTCATATGCACCTTATTGTGGGTCAATAAGTGCTGGAATTTCTTGAGGCTCTTCACAATAGTAAGGACATGCTTTTCCACAAAGTTGTATCTTTTCTCATACTCCTCTAAGCCTTTACTAAAAAAATAAATAGGTTATTCTAAACCTTCTGAATTTTGTTGGACCAACATTACATAAATAACTTCAAATCCACCATATGCGTATAGAATAAAGTCCTTGTTGAAATTAGGATTTAGCAAAGCAGGAGCTGCTACTAACGCCTCCTTAATATCTTGGAAACTATTTTTCCTTCTCTGGTCCAACTGAAAGCTGCATTTTTCTTTAACATAGTTATTAGAGGCTTCAATAGATTAGCAATATTAGGTAGAAACTGTCTAACAAAATTAATTCTTCCTATTAAGGATTGCAACCCCTTCTTATGGTGTGGTAAAGACAATTCTAAAATGGTTGCAACCCTCTCGGGGTCCACTATAATATATTGTTTGGAAACAATATATCCTAACAGCTTTCCTCCATGCACTACAAACACACATTTGTTTGGGTTAAGAGAAATTCCAAACTCTCTACACCTCTCAAAGATTTTCCTCAGATGCTTAATATGATCCACTGGATGCTTAGAATAAACTATGATATCATCAAGGTACACTAGCACAAGTTTGTACATAAGGTTGCTGAATCCATATCCATAGTTTTTTGGAAAGTTGCACCTGCATAAGATAAACCTAAATACATCTTTTGGTAGGACATAGTTCCCCATTTGGTTGTAAATGCACTCTTAAACTGATCCACTTCATTGACTAAGATTTGGTTATATCCTATATAACCATCTAACAATGATAAACATTCTGAAAAAGAAACACATTGCAGAATTTATTCCATGGATGACAAAGGGTGACGATCTTTCAAGGATGCCCTATCAAGGTCTCTAAAATCAACACACAACCTCAATTCCCCATAATTTTTCCTTACAGGAACAAGATTAAACACCCAACTAGTATGCTTAATAGGATAAATAATCCCACTCTCAATCAGTTTAAGAGATTCTTTATGCATGAGAGGTTCAATATTGGGGTTAATGGGTCTGTACCTTTGGCTTATTGGTTTTGCATTAGGTTCTAAACCTATGGTATGTTGAGCAAGTGCTAGATTAAAACCTTTCAAGTCTTCATATTTCCAAGCAAAAATACCACTAAATTCTTGAAATAACTGAATATAAGACTGCTTTTCTACATCTGAACTTACTTTTCCAAAATTTGAACTCTTACACGGTTCAATCTCTAAATCTTCATAATGCTCTTGCTGGACCAGCGTGTTGGTTTTGTTCTTCTTTACCTGGTCATCTGTATTGAAGATTGTTTCCAATGTTACAAGTCCTTTAGGCAAATTATTGGACTTAAGTTGCACCACTTGATCATCATAACTTTGCTTCATCCTATCCTAATTAGATACTGAAAATGTCCTCTTCAAGCAAAAATTACAGAATTTGTTCATCACTTTCCAATTTACATTGTTTTCAGGAATTGAAGGCCTAACTATAGATTTAATATGCTATTGATCATAACCTTTTGTAATACTGCTAGGAGTATCAAATTTAGTTCCTACAACAGCTAATCTATTAGCATGTTGGTTCAAGTTTCGAGGAATTGCAACTATATTGGAAGCATGGAAATATTCAATTGAATCTCATATCCTATGCTTATAAGATTTTAAAGCATCATTCTTAACAACATTCATCTCCCTTACTTGATTAACAACTAATTCACTATCACCATGAACTTTTAGGGCCTTAATACCTCTTTTCCTAGCCCAATCCATCCCATTAATTAAACTTTCATACTCAGCAGTGTTATTAGTGCAAGAAAAACTAAATCTGAATGTTGCATAATACTTCTCACCTTTAGGAGACACTAGCATTGCACTACCACCAGCACCATGCTTACTTTTATCACCATCAAAATACATCTCCCAAACCTCACCTTATTGTTCTAGAACTTTATTAGCTGACTTAAAAATATTTGGCACTACCAAACCAACTTCTTGAAACGTGTAATTCCCTATATCAACATCCAAGAAGACACTAGCCTTAGTTTCTAAAGCATTCTTAGATGCCCACTCATCCAACATGATATATGGAATACTCTCAGTTTGGGTATTTGTTTCATATGTAGAGGAAACATCGTTATCATCAAATTCAAGATAGTTTACATTTATGACACTGGGTACTGTGTGTGTGTGTGTTTGGGTACCTGTTGAAAACAACACAAACACTCAATAGGTCATTGCATTAGTTCAAATGGTTAGTCAAAACATTAAAAACTACTAATATCGGCCTATTGCCTTCTAACTAGAAAGAGTGTGATTAGT
>MU218172.1:105439-128486 GCA_018584345.1 Thuja plicata | reverse complement strand
TAAGAGAGTGGCTTGAGAAAATGGACTTTAAGAAAGTCTAGCTTGAGAAAGTGGACTTTCTCAAGTGGGTTGAGTTGTTAAGTATTCCTTAATGGAATGTGACAACATTAGGAGGTGGGTTAGAGTATAATGTAGGATTAGGATTAGATTAGCATGGGTGAATGGGTTGAGAAGGGTTAGAACCCAGGGTAGAAGTGGTTGAGATGGGTTAGGTTGGGGTTTAGGGGAATATTAATAAATGAAATAAACTTATTTTATTCATTTAGAAATATAGGAATTAATTATTTAAACAATTTAATTACTTTTTAATAATTAGGGGACTATAGCCATTTTAATTAAATTAAATAGGCTAGAAGAATGGGTTAATTGCAAGTGGGTATTTGATTTTGGGATTTATTTAATTCATTTATAATTAAATACTATAGCCATGTTTGATTGTTGATTTCATTTGTCGAAAATGATTTGATTACATGGCTATAATAGTTAATATAAATCAGTGATAAAAATCACCTAGGACATTAAATTGATTATGCCAAGCAGTAACAGGGTCGTTTGGACATAATCGAGGGTATGATCACACTTAGGGCAAATAGCGTCCATAGTTGGAACAGACCAAATTCAAGTGGTTACAGGTACATATGGATTTATATGGTCTTTTGCTAATAACTCATACTTAATGGTTACTTTGGATCCATATCTAGTACAAAACAACATGTGAGACTAATCTGATGAAAGATGTCCTCCTATCTTGGTTGTGAATTCTCTTGATAAACATAAGAAAAAATAGGGAGGAATATCAATGACATAGATATCTTGAAGAATATAGAAGTTAGGACTAGCGTGAAGGGTTAAACTTGCATCCTTGATCAAACCTACTGTATTAACTAATGAGTTGTCAAGTTGTACTAATCCCTTTTCAAAAGGTTCATATTTTAATCCTAACTAGTCAGTTGTCTTCTTGGGCATGAGTGGGCTTGTGGCTCCACTACTAATCGATCTCCAATTATCAATGACAAGTAAAAAGGAGGTGGTTTCACATTCTTACCTTGAATAGTAGCATTTTATTCACTATTATTTTGAACTTTCTTTCCTTGATTAGGATTGACCAACACAACCTTACAAACATCATCAGTGGACTATCGCATAATTACCTCTTCAGATAATCTCTTCTTCAATATCTCAGGATGTCTCAGGATGGCCAAAGAATCCCATATAGTCATTATGACGTTCATTTTCTTCATGTTATCCACAATATTGAAAGGAACCGTTGCATGTACCTTCTAGTGTGTTTTAGCCATAGCAGGGTCTGCATCCTTATGTGATTGATGTTCCTTAGTTTGGATGGAAAGAGGTCTCTTTAGTATGCCTATAGTTGGTGTAGGTGATGGCTCTGTACTTGCAGATGTCTTCCCTTTCTCTATTGTTTACTCCATTTCTAGGTCTCTTTTCTTAGCTTGGGTATTGGATATAATTGAAGAGTCACTATTGACACCACAAAACTCTTCTCCTTGCCAATTAAGGAATGCAGTTTCATTAGGTTACATGTCTTTTTGTGGCTCAGATGCACTAGAAGATGCATTTGGTTGTGTACTTGACGCATTTTGTACCATGAGTGCTTGATTAATCACTCCATTTGAACACATATCTTGGTTGTGGGCTTGATTGCAGGGATATCACCATTCATATTGTACTGCTAGGTTATTATGTGCTGGTACAAGATCCCTAACTAGATTTCCAACATTGAGGGGTGTTGGGTTGTAAGGTTGGAATGGCCTTTGATTCATATTATGCCTCTCACCTTGGTAAGCTCCTCGATATGACTGCCTATTTTGATGATAATGTTATCCCTGTCCTTGATACTATTGGTTAAATCCTTGGTTTTGCTACTGAAAAGATGGTCTAGGCCCTTGATACTGCTTCTTAATGTTGGTTAACTCATTACCTGGAGTCTGCAGTATGCTTTCAATTTTTTGCGGACTGCATTTAATCTCTTGCAGCTCTTGGGAAGGGCCTGCAGTTGACACTTCATGAATTGTATCAGTTTGAGGTGTTGGTGCAATAGGTAAAGGAGTAAATGGAGGGATATGCAGGGGAATGTTGGACTAAATATTAGCAAAAATAGGCGTGGGTGGCCTTGGGGATATCTTGTTGGCTTGAATAAGACTATTCTCTGCCCTAACAGCTATATCAAATGCTTGGGACGGTGAGGTAACTTCCATAGATTGAGTCATAACTGAGAATTCATTGTTCAAACTCTTCAAGTAGTGTAGAAAAGCATAGTTGGGTGAAGGCCTTATAGTAATAGGAATATTATTCCATGTCCTGAGAAACTGAGTATTAAAATATGTCATTTTCTCTTGAGGGGCCCTTTTAATAATAGTGACATGCTCCACTGGGGAAAAGTGGCCTGACTTATCTTTAAAAAATTTGCTTAAAGAGTCTCCTAGCCTATCCCATGAGTCAACTGAACCTATTGCCAAAGTTATGAACCATTGTAAGGCTTTCCCTTTGAATGAAGTTGCTAACAAATTGATAGCCACATCTTCTTCAGTGATATGATGTACATTACAGAGAGTAGCCACATCTTTGATGTGCTCAAAAGAAGTGGTTTGACTCTCTCCCATAAAATCAGGTAGGCTCTTCAATGCTGCCAACGGTATGTCATGATGCTGAGCAAAGTTGAGAGGGCTGCCTTGATTAAAGGGTACAAACACAGATGGTCTTTCCATTGTTGGTGCTGGTATTTGCTGAATAAATACTGTAGGGGCCGCACCTACATTTGTACTTTATGAAAAAATAGTACCTTGTGATGTTGGATATGCTCCTGCTGCAAAAGTTGATGCGACAAATAATGACAGAGATTATCCTCTAACATTTTGTGAAGATGAATGTCTTGAAACCTCCCTGCTTGAAGACCTTCTTCTCCTTCTTGTATAAATCGATGAGGGCCTATCTTCTACGCCAGGTGGTGTAGACTGAACTCTCTTTGAAGGAGGTGTTCTACAAAGTGTTCGCCCTCTTCTTCTTCGTGGGCACAACTGTAAAAAATCAAAAGACTTTGAGCTTCTTGTCTCAATCTTTCTCATAAAATTTCAACAACACTGGATATTTCTTGTTCTTTTCACCATGGAATCACCTGATACACTTCAAAATAACCTCTTCCAGGTCTGTATTATACTGAAAGCATATCAAAATCACCATAAACTTTAAAAATGGACTTCTTTTGCATCCCACCGGGCATGCCAAAACTGTTGCACCAAATTTTGCACCCTATTAAAATCCTAATTTTAATAATCTGATATAACGTGGGATTCACTTCTGTATTTGGGATATGTAATATCTGAAATGAAACCTTTGAATTCTAGGCCGGTTCCTATTGGATAATCACCTATTTGACTCAAAACTAAACTAAACTCTTGGAAGGAAAAGGGAGAGAAGATGCATAAAAAAAATATAAATAACATAAAATGCAGACTTTCTATCTTACTAGGTGATGCACCAAACTATTATGAATCACAACCACAGATGACTAAGTGTTGGTTTAAAATTATCTGACTTAAGGGAAGGTACAAATTTTTTGTATAGTCTTGCATAAATGTTTCATAGTAAGGTTTTGAATGAAACTATTAGGGAGAAGAAATTTCTCGCTTAAAGGTTTCAATACATAAACACAAACTACAACCTACAAACAAACATACGCTCTTGCAAATAGGTACTCAGATGAGACAAGACAATAAGGAATGACAACATTCACAAAATTACCTTTATCAATCACCTATAGTGTACTCAAATAAGTAGAAAAGGAAAAGAAGACTAAAAGAAACTCAGATAATATTTTGCTCCAAAAGATTCAGTCATTGTATATTATGTTTCCAAAATGAGTTATAGACACATGCAAAATTACCTCAAGGACATAAAACTATCATAAGAAAACGTCTCTTGTATAATCAGAACTAACTCTCAAATGAGCCCCAAAACTCACTAAGTACACCATCCTCAACCACTAATGGTCGGATGCTAGAAAAAAGGCTCCAAAAATGGGGGGAAAAGCCATGGAATGAGGGAAAATGGATGGAAAAAGTATCCAAAACCTTATAGGAACCTTAAGTTCTCTTAAAACAAGCCTCAAAATACTCAACTAGCTCATAAAGTGTTAGAATAATAATAAGTAGAATAATGCAAATATAAACACGGAAGAGAACACAAATGACATAGAGATTTAACGTGGTTCACCCAATCCCTGGGCTACGTCCACCAACAGCGAGTCCAATATTTTTATTATTATCCAGCGATTACAATCTGAAACCTGCAACTCAATACCGTCACAGGAAGCTATGAGAATCCCTCATACAATGAAATCTTGAAACCCTAAGCCCTTTTCACAATCATATTTGACCTAACCTAATTAGGGCAAAAAATACTCTGACTAATGGAAAATCAATGGTCGACCCTTTACAATATTAATAAGTCATTGTTGGCGTCGAGGGGCGCTGCCCCTCGACCCTACCCTAGGGCTCTAACCCAAAGGGCCCCCGCAAGGGGCGCTGCCCCTTGACCCCATCAGGGGCTCTGCCCCTTGACCTCGCCTAGGGTGCTGCCCCTTGACCCCGAGCTTGGGGCCGATAAAGATATGTCTGGGGGAAACCGCGCTGAAAGAAACCGAGTCTGATTAGGCTCCACCTACATAACATAAAGTCCCCTCAACAACCAAGAATAAGTCTCATTTCAAAAAATCTCCTAAAAACCCTCCAACATCTCCTAAATCTGCTCCAAGGGATTTATAGATACTCTCCTTATGTCTCCAGAATATTTATAACATCCAAGAAGAAGTCCTCAAGGATATTTAAAACATCCTTATCTCTCCACCCTTTCATTATTATTGATTTCTTAAAAAGAATTTTATTAATTGATTTATAACAAGCACCAATTAATAATTATTAAATTACAATAATTTATTTAGAAAATAATAATAGGGACAAAAATATTATTTCACTTAATAATTTAATGATATATTGGAGAAATATATAATTATATCATTAAGTGAAGTAAAATAAACATAAGTTCAAAAGCCATTACAATGACATTGGTCGCGGATTTGAAAGCACAATGCAATGTGTCTAAGGGTGACATAAAGCCCACCCTAAAATACATTGCATCATTTTCCATCTTTTGATAGCTTCGAGAGTGAGGGTTTGGGAACCCTAAGCCACCGCCATGGATAAAGATGTATCTTTGTTTGCCCGCGCTGTCATGAATGAGATTTCTTGAGAAATCTGGAGGTTCTTTATCATCATTTCCTCTATAAATCTCTACAAGATTTCACAGGTAAGTGCATAATGTGATGCCCAAAGTCCCTTATACGAGAATCATGCTGAATAAAGAGAAATTTTGTGAATCTTTCTCCTTTTGTATAATAGATTCAAATCTGGTTTGGGCCACGAGATTTTATATGCAAAAAATTATCACGAATGAGATTTCTTGGTCTTTGACTACTTGTCTCCAAACTCTTTCCCTATGGTTCGAAAGCTTCATTGTGGCTTTCACCGTGCTTGCATTTTAATGGGGATGCCACTATTGATGAGGGATTATGAAGGTTTTTTGAGAAACTTGTGCACTTGTAGTGGTTCTTTGTGCATTTCTTAAACCTTTCCATGCTTGCAAGTTGCCACATCTTTGATTTGCATTTCTATGAGGCCACGGGTTCCATATTTGGCATCTGGGTATTTGTGTTGTAGTTGTAACTTTTGATATCTTTATGCCCTACAAAAAATATTTCTACAAATCTCTACCATTAAGTTCCTATACCCATTTTCACATATTTGCTTTAGAAAATATACTCAACCACTTGATATTTTTTGCATTTTGGGCAGATTTTCTCTCACTTTATATAAGTCGTGACCTTTGTATTTCATGATTTTATTGCTTCGGTTGAAGAGATGAGGGTTTTAGTCATACAAAGAAAAACATAGTTTGAAACTCTAAACCATTTTGGGCCTTTTGCAATCATACCCTTATGTGTTACTGGAAACCCACGGTCCACTCTAAACAAAAAGTTATCTCTGTGTACCATTAAGATCACAATGATTCTTTCACCTACAGAATGCCCATAATTGCTTTCTTTTATTTGGTATACATGTTATTTTTGAATCATTGTTTGCAAAAATGTATTACATCCCATTAATGTAAGGGCTTCTCATTTTTTAGTAAACTGTTGCTTCTAAAGCATATTGTTTAGACTGTAATTGTTCATGCTGAGAACCTCTAAGGTATGACCGAGCTGCCTTTACTGTGTTTTATTGTTTCTCTATTTCTCTCAACTGGAAATATTTCATTTCTTGAGGATTGTAGTCTCGTTCATGATTGCACTAAACTTGCATTTAACTCTTAATGTGCTTTGATGATTGATACTTTATATGGATTGTCTGTGTCGACCTTTAATAATGATGCTCTTGTCACTTCATTCAGATGTCTTATGAACTTTCGCTATAGTTGTGATCACTGTTTAAACTACAATATCTTCATATTACT
Organism: Thuja plicata; assembly: GCA_018584345.1. Taxonomy (NCBI): domain Eukaryota; kingdom Viridiplantae; phylum Streptophyta; class Pinopsida; order Cupressales; family Cupressaceae; genus Thuja; species Thuja plicata. The sequence continues at coordinate 121,958 of MU218172.1, read as the reverse complement.
AGATAGTGTTGATTTGTTACTCCATTCATGGCCTTCATAGATTTTGTTATTGATCACGGACTTGTTTATCATCATAACAAAACCATAGCGATATTTTCTCTCTTTAAGATTTCCAATAAATTGCATTTTACCTAACCTTTGTTTAATCTGGTACCTGAATGTACTCTAATCCTTTATGAAGTAAAGGTTATGCTCTCATTGGCTGACACTGTGCAAAATGCCATTTTGATGTATTCAACATTTTTGATTGATTTTTTTCCTTCTCTAGTTCAAACAATCAACATCTCATTGTATGTAGTGTTACTGTAGGAGAGCATTACTGGTTATGCTATTTTCATTTCATAAATAAGGCACCTACAATACATCCTCTTCCCGTGTCCATTTCTATTGTTTAACTCATTACTCCTTTAACTCTCTAAAAAGTGCATTCAGTACTCATGACATGTTCTTACTATGCACTCACTGTTTACTCTATTTCTTGAAAATGAACAACAAAGTAGAAGGTTTCACATGACAACATATATCCCTTTAACACTTTACTTTGCATTAATCTCTTTAAACAACATATTGGATTTTATTAATGTAACTACAAGGTTTCAAATTTAAACAAATATGTCCCTTAAATAGTTTCCTTGATACTTTCCTTTTGTTTGCCTCTCATATTATATTCATTCAGGCACCTTGTCTTTCAGCCATGACTGAGATGCATGATCACACTACTTATCTTCATATCATTTATTTGTATAGTGATTGTGACAAGATGATGCTCTTTATAATTGACTTTGAGACATTGTTGCCCCGTTTTCATCATGACTGGGAATACTTAATTGCTTTGATGCATACTGGATTTGTTGCTATACATGATGCCTAAATTTCTCATAGTTGCATTATTGTGCTTTATTTCTTATCTTATTCTTGAATGCTAAACCTTTGAACTGCCATTACAGGATTGCGGGTGAACCCACAATTGTGGGTTACACTTTTTCGGAGGAAGCAATTCCTCCTGAAATTCGCAAAGCAGGCGGATTTAGAAAGTACTTTCGATAGAAAGTAGGGACTTTCGATAGAAAGTACTTTCTATCGAAAGTCCTTGATTAAGGGCAATTTCAGTCAATTACTTTTGATAGAAAGTAGTTTTGATAAAAAATAATTAGTTTCTTGGATCGAAACTAATTAGTTTCGATTGAAACTACTTTCTATTGAAAGTCTCTGATGAGAGGCCATTTGTAGAGGTTGACACAAATATGAAGTTTTCATGGTTTCAAGGCTCAAGCGCAGGGCTCAAATGGAAGAATAAGGAGACATCCTTTTGCATCACACAAGTACTCTGAACGAGATTTCTAACGAATATAGATTTGACAATTTTTGAATTAATTAGGTCGACATTTTTTGACGTACATTGAATGTAGGTTTTTTATCGAATATAAACCTCCGAGTTTGACGTTCAATGAAAAATAGTAGAAAAGAGAAATTTTTTTTTGAAAAATAATAGTGCCCTCCATCTTCGAGTCTAGTTTCTATAAAAAAAAATTAAATTTTGATAAATACACAACAAGTTATAAGCTATGCAGTCAAGGTATGTCAAAATTATGGTTTACTCTACTTCAAAAATTCATAAAATATGAAATAATCATGATAATATTGTCAAACCAACTGCATGCCCTCCCTATGGATGTGACAAAACCAAATTCAAAAGAAGCACATTGATATCTATTTTAGAAAAAAGTTATGCTCTATGAAGTCAATGTAACTTTTTGAAAATGACGTTTTCAGCAACATAGCAGTTTTCGTGGGAGAAAAAAAAAACCCATTCAAATCAATTCAAAAAAGAAAAAGAAAAATATATATTTAGAATCTAGACAGAAAATCCTCAAATACTCTAGTTTACTTCATCTTTGGATTTTACATAGTTTAACGACAATATACATCCAAATCTGAAAGTTTTTTTTCAAAATGTAGACTTCAATGTTCGTTTAGGCAAAAAAGTGTAACACACTATTGTGGGATCACCCTTGCATACCTTCAACATGTTGAGAACCCAGTATCCTTGTATATTGCAGGAGGCTTTATCCGTTCAATCATTTATGCTTGGAAAACTTGCACCTATGTTTGCATGGATATAAGCCTCCTACAAACTATTAGGATACTTCACAAACTGAGGACCAACAACCTATTCTGGATACTACCCCAACAAGCTGAGATCAACCCTTGCGGGAGCCTCATTTTAACCCACGTTCCAAGGTTCACACCTGTATCTGCATAGTCAACAAACTTGTTAGCAATAAAAATCCTTGTCTTGAAAATATGTTCTGATTTATTTTTGTCTTTTGTGGAAGTAGGATGAATTTTGATGCTAATGATAGATATGTAAGTAGTTTAGTTGATCAGACATTGCTTATATCTTTTGACCTAACAATTTTCTATCTTTGTCATAATTTTCTGTTATTTTTTCCATAAAAGATAGAATAGGCTATAACTCACGGCTTGTGTGATAATTTTTTTAATGTTCAACACATGATGTATTTTCTCTTTCTATACTTTTAGTTATATGAATAAAAATGTAATCTTGTTTACATTCATATAAACAAAAACATTTTTCTTTTCTCTTCATTTCAGTAATCTATGGTTGAATTACTTGAACATAAATGAAATGAACATCAATAAATCCAAATGTACCCCTCTACCAACTACACATAATGTTCATAAGACAAAATTTGCATGGGACATGAAATTTTGGGTAATAGTTATGTTGTACTTGCTTCCACATTGTATTGTTTAATATTTAAAAAAATATATTACACCAACTTAGTGTAAAGTTAGGTTAATTTCTCATGGGTTCCAGGGTAGGTGTTACATTTTTTCCCAATAAAGGTTTAAAGGAATATCAATTTTTGGTCTTAGATATTTTTTGATCATGAAGTTATAACCATCCTTTGTGTTAATTCTCCTATTTTTCACCCATCCAAAACTAGCCTATCCTCATCATGTCACAGAGTGATGTTCCTATTGCTTAGTATGCAAATGAATTCCTCTCTTTCTGCCTATAGGATATTGCAATTGTCCAAATATTTCCACTTCCAACCTTGTGTTAGGTCTCTAGCCTTGACTTTTAAATAATCTTTCACCCTCTTCCCCCACCGCGCTTCCAAAAGTGTTTTAGAATTCTCAAACTTACGAAGGCTATCAATTGTAAGAAAACCACCCCATGAATTCTCCCAAAACTTGGCAGTCTCTCCATTTCCAAGATTCCATGTTAATTTTCCAAAATGGTATTCCTGTACATTTTAACAAGAAATTACATATGTAAGAACTCTTTGGGGTGGGGTGGGGGGGTGGGGGGGTGGACATTTCTAAAGATACTAATGGGTTCGTTACCATGTAAATATTTTTAGCTTAAGATGCTTACCCATTTTAGATCGATATTTTTATACATTCTCCATACCAACTTAGCCCCTAAGGTCTTGCTTTGTTCTCTAATATTTTTGATCCCTAAACCTCCCTCTTCTTTTGGTTTACATAGTTTATCCCAAGCTATTAATGATATATTTTTCTTATCCTTCATCCCCTGCCAGAAGAAGGTTCCAAGGCACCTATTTATTTCTTCTCTTTTGTTTATGGGTAGGTTAATACATGATAATCGGTAAATAGGTATGGCACTATGTACAACTTTTAACATGGTTGCCTTACCAGCCGAGGACAACCATTTACCTTTCCAAGAGTTTGTCTTTGTATTAATTTTAGACATGACATGATCCTAGAGTTTCTTAGATATGCTTCCCTTATCTAGAGGAAGACCTAAATATTTACACGCGAAGTTTCCTTTCTTAAATTTTAGAATGTTGTAGATTTCCTCTTCAATTTTTATAACTGTGTTGAAGAAGATCTTTGATTTCTCCTCATTAATTTCCTATCCTGAGGCTCTTGCACAAGAGTTGAGAATTTTCTTGATTTCTATAGCTTCTTGTCTCTTACCTTCTCCATAGAGCATAGTATCATCAACAAATTTTTGATGGGTTATAGGATCTATACCACTAGCTATTTTGATACCCTTAATTGACCTTCCTCCCTAGCTTTGTTAATTGCTCTACCTAACACCTCTGCCATGATAATGAATGTGAAGGGGTGGATAGGGTCTCCTTATCTTAGTCCCCTGGAGATGTTTAAGAGTCCTTCTGGTGTGTCATTTACCAAGACTAAATGTTTTGGAGTGGAAATGCATTCAAAGATAAGGTTGATCCATTGCTTTGTAAAGCCAAAGGCTTCTAAATATTTGCACAAGAAGCGCCAATCCACCTTATCATAAGATTTCCTAATATCCAACTTAATTAACATACTTGAATTATGACTGCGTTGAATGGAGTGAATTTCTTCTTGAGCAATTATTACTCTATCATAGATAGATCTCCCAGGGACAAAACCTGTTTTCTCTTCACTAATTAGGCTAGGAAGAAGTTTTTGAATTCAGTTAGCTAAAGTCTTTATGAGGATTTTATATATAGTATTACACAGTAAAATAAGTATAAAGTCATCATAATTCTCATCTTTCTCGTTCTTTGTAATGAGAGTAAGAAAGGTATTATTTACTTCCTTGAGCAGGTTTCCAGAATTCGTAACCCCCTCCAAAGCCTCTACTACCTCGTCACCTATGAAGTGCCAACAATTTTGAAAGAAAGAAGTTGGGAATCCATCCAATCTTGGAGCCTTGTCCGGGTGCATTTGCATCATAGTTGTTTCTATCTCAGATTTTGTAAATTTTGTTGTTAAAGCCTTGTTATGTTCTACAAAGATAATTTTAGGTATGTTTACTATGATCTTCTTCTGATGTTCTACATTGGAGCCTTCCCAATTGTTTAGTATTTATTCATAATGTCTAACTGCTTCGACAATAATCCGGTCATAGTTTTCCACAATGTCTCCCTCCCTAATTTCAACCTTGGTTATCCTAGTGATATTCCTTCATTGTTTGGTGCTATTATGAATTTTTTTTGTATTTTTATCCCCAGCCTCCAACCACGTTTAGCTAGATTTTTTGTGCCAAAAGATCTCCTCCTTAGCTAGGATGTCTTCATACTCTGATAATAGTTTCTTTTCTCTACAGTAAAGTTCCACATCCATTCCTTTATTGATGATTTCATTGTTCACAATTTCCAACTCTTCCTCTAGTATTGTCTTTGAATCAAAGATATTTCCAAAGTGGTTCTTATTACACTGAAGCAATTTATTCTTGATTATATTCATCTTAGCAACTAGACAATATAATTTTGATCCTGATACCTCATCATTCTTCCACCAATATTCTATTGTCTTTACCAGGTTCTCATCTCTCAGCCACATGTTTTCAAACTTAAAAGGACACCTCCTAGGACATGTATCCTCAGTAATATTTAGTAAAATGGGGAAATGATCAATACTAGAGTGTGGAACGATTTCAGCCAATAGAATAAAGGGGAAATTTTCCCAACTACCTTTGAGGAAGAACCTATCTAACTTCTCAGCAATATGGCTGAAACCTTTCCTTCTATTATTCCATGTGAATGCACCATTTTTTGTTTTTATTTCTAGTAAATTGTTTTTATGAATCTAGTTTCTAAAGTCCATCGTTGATTGATATTCTTTGGTGATACCACCCCATTTTTCTTTAGGGTCAAGAATCACATTGAAATCATCTCCTATGATACACATATGATTTGGCATCGTTTCTAGGTAGTGTTCTATTTCCTTCCAAAATAAATTTTCATCTCTATTTTGTATTGGCCCATAACCATTAATTAGTAAAAAATGTAAGTTACTTCTTATACTTTTAACTAAACCACTAGTGCAATTCTGACTGAATTCTTGTTTGGTGAAGGAGACTAATCTAGGACCATAAATTATTGCTAAGACACCCAAGGCTCTATTTGAAGGGATTCCATCAATCTACCAAATACCTAATTTCTTCCTGAGAAATGCTATGTCCTCCTGGTCTAGTTTTGTATCTTGTAGCATTATAATTTTAGCTTTTATTGTAGAGATATAATGTTTCACGATACGCTGCTTGTAAGGGGCATTCACACCCCTAACATTCCAAGTTATGACTTTCATGGTGTCGCGAGAAGGCCCTTCCCCTTCCCAACATTAAACAAAATACGATATTAGTCTAATCCCTAGAAGATCCATCTTTTGTCCTTAACTCTGAAAACAACTTTCTTCCCCTTTTCTTGTTACTATTTACACAATCAGGGGTGTCTTTGCATAGATCAGATTATGCAATTCCCATTGATGCATCATCTGAATCCCCTTCCTTCCTACCTAACTCAATAATTTCTTCCTCAAATACATCTTGATTCCTTTTTCATACTTCGAGCTCCACAATTCTAGAGATGAGAAGTTATTTTTTCTAAGGTAGTGTCTTCTTCATTTAGGAAATCCTCAACAATATTCTCAAGGAGGTCATCTAGGACATCATACATAGGTATTCAAGACCTAAGTTTCCATTATTACTTCTATCACCACCTTCCAAAGGATAATTAGAGGTATCATGCTTCTCAGATTGTGTCTTAATTTCTCTCTCAACCATCCTACTATCGCTGGGAATGTGGGGTAGTGGAAATAAATCTAGCTCAACATGAGATATATCAATATTCTCTTTAATAACTTCCTCTTTTCTTGAACTCTCAATTCCCACCCCAACCTTTTCAACCATAAGAAAGGCATCCTTCACCATGGGGGCATCCATGAACCCATTTTCCACTATCTCCCCCTCCTCAACATCCCGCATCTTAGAATCTTGAGAGTTGTTTGATAACCTTGGCTCAATATATTATTTATAAATCTGATCAACCGGTGCCAATTCCTTATTAATCTCATGCTGGAGGGAGTTGTTAAGTTCCTCTTGAGGGCTAGGGTTAGAGCATCAAAATGAAGTTTCTTTTTGGATTTCTATGAAAAAGCCTCCAATTTTCTCATTAAGTTGAATGCTAACTTCCTCTGTTTGTTTTAGACTCTTTTCACTATTTACCCTGACCTTCTGATGCTTGTTGTTACTCCTACTATTAGTCTTGTCCTTTGGATTTGGTATGATTCTCATTTTAGAGAGTACTACATTGTGAATGGGACCTTGATAAAATACAAGTCTGATGATATATGTTTCATTTTTTGATATCAAAATATTAAGATCTACTAAGGTTTTAACATTAGAAGACAATAGAAAATTCTCTTCAATCCCTACAAATCCCCCTAGAAGATTTCCTATTTTCACGAGAATCACACAATGTATTAATTCTATTGGAAGGTTAGGTAAACTAACCCATTTGGAAACTTTTTTGGTTGAAGTTTGCTAGGATTGAAGTTAGGTTGCCAATCCATGAATTTAAAATTGTATCCTCTATAAAAAAACATGATTTCCATATAGAAAATTATCTTTCACAACTACATCTTTACAATCAATGAACAAGAAATTTTCAAGAAGGATAATAATACTTACCTGGCCCTTATAAGTCCCCTCCATCCATTCCGCAATGCTTTCCACAGGAAGCCCGCGTCCACACCATCTTGCAAATAAGTCGTGAGCCTTACAGTAATCCCACATGCCATCTGTAAATATATATTTAACCACAACATTAATGACCTTCTCTTCCCGATCAGTAGATTGGGGATTCTTATTTCAAGGTCTATTATGCAAAGATCGAAATAGAGGCATAAAGTTCATGGTGGTATGCATCACTTGGTTTCTAGGATTATATAAGGGTTTACTTTGCCAATTAGGGCCTTAGATGTTACCATTCCTCTATTTAGAAGAGATAATCCAACGAGTGTACATTTCCTGGGATGAGGAATCACTTCGCCGTGGGCCAACATTAATACCATCCAGGGGTAGAGATCTTTTAGAGGGCATGTTACAAGATGGAGCCGAGAGACCAAGCCTTGATAAGCTTGGATGTGGAGATGTGGATGGATTCTACCTTCTACCAAGTGATGTTTGATTAGCCCCAAAGGCAAATCCCCGAAACCTTAAATTAATGAGGATTGCCCATATTTGATTGTCGAAACCCTTGTTATTGTCAATCCATCCATAACTCCTAGCTTTTTCCTTATCCCAAGCATTCAATGACCTCTTAGCCTTCTGACTCCTTACAACCTACCATTCCTTGTTATTGCTAGCAGTCTGCCCTCTATTATCCACATTTGGCCTGGTATTAGGGTTTATCTACCACCACTCCAGTCCATAGTTTTTCACAACAGAGCCATGTCCCATTATTTCCTTTTAGCAGGAAATCATTCATGCCATGAGCAAAGGGAAGATGATTGCTTAAAACCGTAAACTTATTCTAATATGCAAAATGATTTCCATGAGCTACGCATAATGTATTTGAGGCGTTGATCACCCTTCTACCTAGGACTGCATTTTTTCGCGAGAGGAGAACCATGTTTTTAAAACAAAATGCTATTTATTTATTATTTTATTTTATTTTCAAATTAATTTATAATAAATAAATCATGCAAACATAACAAATTTCTTTTTTAAAATTTATATAACATTTTATACTAAATACTACTACATATTATTTAAATAAGTATCATTGTAATTTTATATTTATAAAACATGTGATAATAAAACATCTAGTTTTTAACATTAACAATAATTTTTAGATAATGATTTATAATTGTTAGATATATAAAAATATTATATCAAATATTGTACTCAATGATTCATAATTATTAGATATTTTAATTATTCATGAAAACTTATCAAACTATAAATAACTTGATTTAATCAAATAAACTAATTTAAACATAGAGAAGACAAACTTAGTCGCTCAACAAATCTTTATAAAATAAAACTTAAATTTTAAATAGAAATGACATGACAGTGGTCACAAAGATACTCTAAAAGGAAAACGCAGTCCACAGTTTACTTCACCTAGTTGTCATGCACCATTTTTAGAAAAAAGAAAGAAGAAATCATTTACAAAATATATGCAACCTGAACAACAATATCAAAACACCACGCCAGAACATTTCGAGCAACGAAATAATAATAACGAGCATCTTGCATTGTAGAGAAAATATTCCCTTTTTTTTGGGCAGGGCGGGCCAAGCTACTCGCTTTAGCAGTTTCAAGAAAACCACGGTTTTCATTTTCGACGCAGAGCAAAACCGCCATTGCTCAGCCCTTCTCTTCCATCTCTCGCCTCGATCTGGTAAACCACCTTTTCGGCTCTGCTGTAAAGACTCGCAGCACTTGACAGTCGGCTAAAAATTCGTATCTGTGCTGGTATTGGGATACGGTGCTGGATGCTTAGGGAAACCGACAGCATTTTTGGTAACTGACACTGCGAGAAATGCGATTAGGAATTAGACGAGTGATGTTGGAGCCACGGAGAATGAAGGAACGATGAATTTTAGCGGTTTTGGAAGGCTGTTTTGTGAGATTATTGTTAAAGCGGAGGCGGATGGCCAAGCGCGTGTATCAAGTGTGGAAGGGGAGCAATGTAATGTTATTTGAGCTCTTTTTGGATTTTATTCATAAATAATCTGTCTAGCTATAACTGATTGATGTTTTAGGTTCACATTTCAGGCATTTGAGTAAATTTTATGTGGTACGGAAGGCACATTTAGCATTTTAAGTTGACATTGGTAGGATAGGTTTTGATTTTTGTCGTTTGAAGTTAAATTTGTGAAGGGAATGAATTAAAGTTTTTCCATTTGAAGTTAATTTTGCATATACAGGTTTCGATTTTTTTCTCGCATGGCAACTTAAATTCTGTGTAGGATCAGTTGCAATGTTCTGCCATTATAAGTTTAATTCGTAGAGCTCCGATTGCAAGAATCTGATTTGAAGCTAAACTTGTGATCAGTTGGTTGCAAATTTTAATTATATGAATTTAAAGTTGGTCTATTGAAGGTTGCAAATTTTATCATTTTAGAGTATAGAAGTGAAGCGTTGTTGCGATTGATTTTTTTTTATGAAGGTTATCTTTTGTAGTGTTGATAGCAATTTTCATTTATGTTAGGCTACATTTGTGTAGTGCTGATTGCAATTTTTTCATATGTTTAGTCATATTTGTGTAGAATAGGCCGCAAATACCTGAAATTTAAAATTTAATTTGTATATGGTCAATTGCAAATTGTGGTTTATTTAAATGTGCGTAGCAGCTATTCAAATTTCGCTTATGGTGCTGATTGCAATTTTCTGTAATTTTGAGTTGCATGTATGTAGATTGATTTACCAATTATTTTTGTCAAACAAATGTCTATCACTGTTTTGTTAATTGCTATTTTCACTTGTTTCGAGTTAAAATTGTTGATGAAATGTTGCAAACATCTGTCATGTAAAGTTAAATTTGGTATTGTCGGTCTCAAAGTTTTGTCATCGAAAGGTAAATTTGTGTATCATCTGTTACAAATTTTTGTCGTTGTAGGTTAAATATGTGTTGTGGTGATTGCACATTTCGCTTACAGCATTAATCACAAATTGCTCCATTTTAAAATTGCGTAGGATAGATTGGATATCTGTTATGAACGTGAAAATTGTGTCTTGGGGGCTGCAAATATCTGTCATTTTAAGTTGAATTTACATAGTACCGATTGCAATTTTTTCTTATTTTAAGTTGCATTTTTGTAGCATTGAATGCATTTTTGTTTTGTTTTATGTAGAATTGGACATGTGTATTTATGATATTTTTTACTGAAGAACAGCCATTTGCACTTCACACAGTTTTCATCCAGAAACCTTGTTGCATAGCCATTTATAAACTGTGAATGTTTAAAATATTTAGTTTATGTTATTTTAGGTTAAATTTGTTTAGTGTTATCCTGGTTAATCCTGATTGCACTTTTAAGTTGTTTTAAATTAGCCATATGTTGTAATTATAATATTTTTGGACATTCGGAGCGCACCCCGCGCGCACCCGCGTGCATCCACATGCAAGTCCCAAAAAGCGACTTAAAAAAGTAATTATAAAGTGTTTTTTTTCTTTTTTGGGTCAAAACCCTAAAACAGCCCTTTATGAGGCCATTCAACCTAAAACCGTATTAGGTTGTTTGCTATGTTTTTTGCTCTCAACTCATTTTGTCTCCATTTTGGCATTTCAAAGGGCAGGTGGTTTTTTTTGTTCATGGACCTAAAACGGTCCTTTATGAGGCCATTAAATGACGCGTGCCATGGAGTTCTGTGTGGTTTTGAAGGTCTTAATTTGGTCTTGGCAGTGGGGGCTCCGCCCCTCGACCCTGCCCTGTATTGCGAGAAGGAGTTCACGAGGGGCGCTGCCCCTTGACCTTGTTAGGGGCGTTGCCCCCAAACCCCCATTTGATTTTTGAAGTACACTACAACTTTGAGTTTGCACGGTATGTGTATCTGATGATGTTATTGTGTCTTTAAGGTTTATTCTATTGGCATTTAATATTTATCTTTGACATTTGACATTGATCAATGATGAAGTATCATACTATCAAATGTTTTAGTTTTACAATTTTGTATATTTCTTTAATTTTTTCGTATATTTATATATATTTGTGTGTGTGGATGTGTTTGTTTGTTTGTGTGTGTGTCTATACACACTCACACACACACATGCGCGTGTACCTGAACTTACCCAACACCCCCTCCCCCCTGAAAAATTGCACGTACCCATGTACTGGGTTCTTGTACCCATACCTAAACCAGCAACTTAGTAAATATCCTTGGTCAGGATTTGTTATTCATGGTCTGATGGATCGAAGTTTTGAATGGATTCTAGACAATTACAGGTAAATAAAGTTATGGCAAACAAGGAGACAAAGCCAAACATCTTTGGGTACTGAGTGTAGCTCTATTAGAATTGTTGTTGCGACTGCAATTGTTATCGTGTTTGAGAGGGGCTTAGGTTTGGCAAGCTTAGGATTTCAAAAATCTCTGAAAATGGGTAATTTGAAACTTAAGAAACTGAATTGGTGGAGACAGCTGGACTAGGTTAGTTGGTCAAAGCTCTGTTGTAGATTTCAAGAAACTGGAAGAAACTTCCCTGAAAATTGAAATCTTTCAGAACCCCCTAAAAACAGGATTGAAACTTAGAAAATATTGTTGAAAATTGAGTTCCAGCACAGAGAACTTCTGGGAAAATGATGAAAATTATTGGAAGCATTTACCAATTTTCTGATAATGATCTAGGAGTTTCCAGCTCATTTTTAAGAGTTTCTGACAGGCTCAAGATTTTGGATCTCTGGATTTGGGAATGCAATCCAGGGGAAATGGTTTTCAGGATTCACCGTGTAAAACCCAAGTGAGAAAATCACAAGAATTGGTTTCTTTACACTCATGTATTGTTTGATTTATGCTAATACTATTTTTAATATTTATTTCAAATAAATGGTAGGGGAAACATTTAACAGAACAATGCATAGTGCAGTCTCAAGCAAGTAATTATGTCATCTTCTCTCTCTAGGTGTAACAGGAAGAAAAAATAAAAGCAGGGGGTCTTGGAACTTTTGTTTTGATGTTTGTTATCTTTTTTGTTTTGTTTTTTAGAGCATTTCCATTATACTTTCTTTTGAGTATTGTTGCCAACTAGTTCCGTCTGTTCAAAATCTCAGAGGTAAGTATGGTGACTCCATGTTGTATGGCTACTTGGTAGTTAAGAGTTTGGGGTTGAAGTCAAAAGGCTACTTTGTATTGTGTGTTTTTTGTTTGATTTATAAATGAGGGCTTATATTGGGTAGCTACTCAAGTGAATTGTGTTACTATGGGCTAAATGCTTGGACATGTAAGAGTAAGAACAATTTCCACTGAAAACTAATGGAGACAAGACTCAAAAACTAAAACACAACAATGGGTGAGACAGGAGCTTAGTGGCCTAGTGATTGACATTGTGGCCCTTTAGAGTAGCCCATGCCCGTGACAAGCCCACTTGCCAACAATCCATCCAACACTACCACCTGCTAATCAACCATGGTTGCCTCCATCACCACTTGTTCTGAGACCTGCTCAATTTTAATGCCACTTGTCCAAACCATCTCTAGTACATAATCATGTTAGAGTACATGTTGAAGGATAAGCTGTGTAAGGAAATGGAGGTGGCCAGCAGAGGTAACATGGCAATGGGTTTGCATTAGCATTGAGAGTAGCTAATTGCTATTTTAGCTCAATATCCTCCACACTTAGATATGCAACAGCATTGTCAACTTGGCAATGGCAGAACTGGCAGATTTTACTTTTTTTGTTTAAGCTAGTCAATGTAATTCTTCTTTCTCAATCAATAGAGATGAGCTCGTAAATGTAAGCCCCAGAAGCAGCCTCAGGATTATTTGGCTGCTTGTCTTTGTCCTTGTTTTTAGTTTTTATTTTTATATTTAGTTTTTAATTTTGGGTTTGGTTACATCTTTTAATTACAAAATTTCAATAATATCAAATTTTAATACCTTTAATAATGATAATTCAATATATAATTTTTGAAAACTATAAATTTTTAGTTTTATTATTTATAGATCAACATGAATTATACATTGAAAACTAGAAGTAATAAGACTAAAAATGTATAGTTTTAAAAAATAAAACTAGAAATTATACTTTTTGAGGGTTCTTAACTTCTTGGTTTTGGCCATTCCTAAATGGCTCAAAATTTCTAGATCAACATGAATTATACTTTTTTGAACAGAAATGTAGATCAAGTACTGGACTTGCTTCATGGCAAAGAAAAACTTCTCCAACATGGTATAAAATCTTCTGCAACATGGTATAAAGCTTATACATCCACATGATTTGGAGAACTTTCTAAACATTGTTCATATGCTCTTCATTATCTTTTTAAAAAACAACATGTCATCAAGATGCAGAACAAACAAATTTGTGGAGGGGTACATTATATCCATTTTATCTGCATGAATGTGGTAAGTGCATTTGTCAAGCTAAAGGGAACAAACATCCATTTATATAAATCATCTCTTGTTATGAAGGTAAATCATAAAACATTTAATGATTCAATGTTCCTCTTGATGGTAGTTTGACTTGTAGTCTATCTTTGTAAATTGGCTTCCATCACAAAAGAGATCCAACATATGTTCCATTCTGAGGCATCTGGTTCCAATTTGTTATTGAAATCTTGTTCAAGGCTTAACAGTCAATTGAGAAGTGCCATGAGCCACCTGTCTTTGGCACTAGTGGATTGGGCAATCACGAGGGAAAGCTCTAGGCTGTATATGCCCAATATGTATGAACTCTTGGATTTGGTGCTTGATCTCATCATTCTCCAAAAGATAGCAATGATATATAGGAGTGTTAGGGAAATCTAAAACTGAGATGAATTCTATGGGATGCGCCAGCTAGCGAGAAATGAAACTCCAGTTGATTACATGAAAATATTATTTTATCATGTCAACATTTGACCCATCTGATATACATGTGTTGCTGTAACAAATGTAGTCTTCTGTTATTCTCTTTTTTCTTCAAAAGGAAAATGAACTTTCTAACATGGGTAATAGGTCATGACTTTGTTTGGCCCTAACCAAGGAAACTTGGGTAGCAAATTTTACCTTTGGCATCTTGTAGCATTGATCTCCAACAGTGATGGTGGTTCTTATTGTTCGTGGTTCATAAATGAAACATACACATGCAGGGATTCTTTGTAGTAAAGCATCACTAAAATCTAACATCGCACATCACAGATGATTTTGCTTTCAAAGTGGGTTCGCTAAACAAGTAAAAAACAGTGCTATGCATATCTACCTCGCCTGACCCAACTATCCAATTATGTATGGTTGAGGTGATGCTTTAGTGGAAGTTTGAGCCATTTGACAACGTCTGGGGATATCCAGTTCTAACTTTTGCTATCAATAACGAAATGTATAGATACTCTTGTACACAAATTTATGAATGGAAAGGATATTATCTTCTATAGTCATGTCTTGATGGTGTTGTTTGGTTATTTGAAATTTGGCACTTGATTACGAGTCTGTGATTTTTGTACTTCAATCTTGTCCTTGGGATGTGTGGGTGCTGATGTTTTCAGCCTAGGAAAACAGGGTTTCTTGATATTACATTCTTTGCTTGAATGATTATTATTATTTGACTTGTGAGCTCCTTATCACTTACCAACATTCTGCTGCTCTATTCACTAAAAACATATGTTCGAAGGTTCTTTGATGTTGTGTTAGACATCTAGTTTCTACACTAGTGCCTGATTTCAAACTTGGTACGAGGGTTGCCTTTGTTATGTTCTTCAATTTTGTCAACATTCCAATATGCGCCGTTCAAGGAAGAGATGCTATACATCCATTTTAAGCTGAATATAAGGGAGCAGAGTTGCTCTACCTTGGAAGATCGTGTTCTTTTAGGTATCCACTACCCCCAATTCCATTTTAATCAGAATATAAGGGAGTAGAACTGCTCTACGTTTGAAGATTGTGTTCCTTTAGGTATCCAATACCCTCAATATTACATGCATACAATGGAAAATTTTGGTATTCTTGAGGAAATTGATCATGTCCTTGGAACATCTGCTGCTTCTTTAGGATTCATCACCTACTTGTAGATGGGGCGTTATGCATCTTTCAAAACCAGAGAAAAGCATATCCAAGGCTTTTCTGATTCATCATCAAGTTGTATGTTTCTCGCCAATGCTTGACGACTAATGACACTTTTAAAGGTGCCGATGTATTTTTCTTGTGGTTTGAGAAGGTATTATCAATGTATAGGATTTTTATTTTATTTAACAAATTATCTATTTGCAGCAATTTTCTTACAAATAAAGGAATGTCTGAATTTTTTTGTACCCTTATGATGTGTAACCTTAAAATGTCTAGTTGAATGTGGATGTTAGTGTGGAGGGGAGTCACATGCTAGCAAATGTAGGGTACATGGTCGAACAAATTATCTTCTATCAATGGAATTTCTTTTCGATTTTGTCTCTCTACCTTTAAAACATGTCTTTGTCCATCTCATAATATGAAACTGGGACTTATTTATATACTTCATTTGTATCTAATTTAGGTTCATTTGAAATGGCGAGGGGGGTATCTAAATGATCATGCATATTGATATCTATCTTCTTGTAGTTTGATCTTTTGTAATATGTATGATAGCCAAAATGAGAAAAGACCAAATTGAAGGATTTGATATTATTGATTCAGATCTTGGGAGCTATCCAAAGGACAAGACACAAAAGTTTGGAAACCCAAGGTGTTACAAATGGAAAGGTTTATGTAATTATTAATGAAGGATAATGAGAGTGGGATAGCAAAGAGATTGAGATTAAAACCATAATGTGAATAGAAACAGAGCCAAATCAATGATTTGGTAGAACGCTTTTTAATTTTTCTATAAATGCAAGTCCACACCAAGACACCAAATCAGGGTGCTTGGTGAGGCAGTTACAATCTTTTGACTTATTTAGCTTCTCTCAAGAACAGTCTGAGTGTAATATCCCCGATTGAGCTGGGCCAACCCAGCCAGAGTTTTTTTTTAGATTTAATTTTTTTTCTGGGTGGCCGACTTGGTTGGCGCCAAACTCTTTTATTTGATCTTGAACTTTGTTTTGTGGCCGACATTGGGAGGCCTTAGGATGGTATT
>MU218172.1:72619-100467 GCA_018584345.1 Thuja plicata | reverse complement strand
TTGGCGCCAAACTCTTTTATTTGATCTTGAACTTTGTTTTGTGGCCGACATTGGGAGGCCTTAGGATGGTATTTATGGTTGCTAGTGTTTTCATTTTGGAAGGAAGAAATAAAAAAGGAAAAACGTTTTGTTTGGCCTGAGAGCGTAGCTGCTCAGCCTCAGTACTCAGGGTGCGTAGCCTCTCCTGAGCCAAATTCGTTAATTATCTGCAAATTCTCATTCTAAATAATTTGCTAATAACTCTGGGTGTTTACAATGATCCCTGGTTAGTCGTAACTGTAAAAATCTCTCTCTTTAATTGCACCGCCAAGGTTGATTGTTACAATTCCTGCCCTAGCACATCTCATTGAGGTTTTGGATTGGGCAAATTAGTATGGCATTTTTTTTGGGATCAGTTTGTTACTACATATATATGCAGCCTAAAAATGTAAATTAAGTTCATAACACTACATAGCATGCATATAATAAACAAAACCACCATAAAAGTTAAAAATACTGCTTCAATCAATGTCAATTTGTCAAGCTAGAATGTCATAAGAGAGATTCACTGTTCTATTTTAAAATAATAAAATTAGCAATCAGCATCATTTGGGTCTTTATAAAGATCCTCCTCTTCCCCACCATGGACATTAGATGATGTAGATAGATTAGAAGAACCACAAGGAGTGCCATTGGCAGTTGCACTAAAAGTATGTTGGCTATTTGATTTCTCAAAAAATGAAGATTGTTGGGTAATGAATGTATTAAAGTCAGCTAGCTTTGGTTCTGCATCCCACAACTTTGTTGCCCCTTGTAGTTATTTTATTTGTCCAAAAGAAAGCACACGTTAGAATGCATGCAAAGTAACCTCTTTACCTTTTTTGATCCCAATTTGTTTTGCTTTATTGAGTGGATGGAGGAGTATGTCCTCTAATTTTGCTTAGATTAAGATGTGTTGGCATTCTATTAAGGCAAAGTTAGAGAGTTAGAGTAATAAAATTCGAAATGGAACTTCAAATTTGAAAAAGAATGCTTCACTTTTTGTAAATTTTTGGTTCCCAGGTTTTAATCCTCAATAGAAAAATTTACGATTGCCTCAATTAGGGAAAGAATGCTTGAATTTTCTTTTTTACTTCTGGTTTCCTTCCTCCCTGAAAAGCACTGGCAACTCCTTAGATAGATTTATGTCCATCTCTCCTGCTACCTAAAGTTGTTCTGATTTGGCTTCTGCATGTCTTATAGTAAAGCTGGACTTTTCTTTGGGTCTCCCTATAGAGATATGGCCGAAAATTGGGAATGTTAATTGAAAGCAACCTCTCAACTACAAGGAGCTAGCATTTTAAAGTTGGAATTGTTTTGGGCTGGGTCATTTGTTGGGCATGTATTTTCCTGTTTAAACCTGAGCAATTGAATTCCATTTAAATTTTTTACAACACTGTCAATACCATGTAAATGGAATGCTCCTGTGATATAAACTCCTGATTTTTATTAATTGTGTTGTATGCTTAATTCTTGTTGGCTTATTTTGGCTGCTAATATTAATATGATTTCTTTAATTCATTCTTTCTTTTTGCAATTTCTAGGGATCCTCTTTGATTTTCTTCAGTTTTTGCCCAAGTATTTCACCTCTGCTGAATCTTAACATCTTGTTTTCAACAGTTGTCATATTTGTACTTGCATTCCAATAATTGAAGAAGCCCCCAAGAACAGCATCTGATTTTATTCTCAGCCTTTTGTTTAAGAACATATTCTCATCATTTCATTTTTGGTACGAGTTTAGTTGGTACTCAAACCATGTTCATAAGAAAAATAATTGCTGACATATCTCTAGAAATAAAACCAGGCAGTGTTATACT
Source organism: Thuja plicata (assembly GCA_018584345.1). Taxonomy (NCBI): domain Eukaryota; kingdom Viridiplantae; phylum Streptophyta; class Pinopsida; order Cupressales; family Cupressaceae; genus Thuja; species Thuja plicata. The sequence goes on along the minus strand of MU218172.1, from coordinate 98,632 downwards.
TTAACTAGGTATTCTGTTTGGCACCTTATGTAACACAAATGAGCAATGATACCAGATATTAGAAACATTTAAAAAGACGCTACTCCCATTGCTGGGAAGGTTATGCTTGTTGATAAAATTGTGGCAGTATGACATATGTTATACTCTTTTATGTTTTACCTTATCAAATTTCATAAAAGGACTAAAGTGCTTGAGAGCACCATTAGAACTTTCACCGTTAGAATTTTCTGTAAGGCAAACATGGAGGTGGGAAGGGATCTGCCCATGCTTACTTAGATATTTGTGCTCCTCTAAGAGATCAGGGTGGAATGTGGATTCTAGATATAAGATCTCAAGGAATAGCCCACACAGAGAAGTTGATTGTAGGAGTGGTGGAGGGTTAGGCACCTTGGTGGGTCCTTTTGTGGTATTTTTATTTATGTCACCCTATCTCGATAAATCATGGAGGCCTTTAAGGTGTATGGTACAATTGGTAATATGACAACATTTGTGATTGTTGGGTCAGCGCAACTTAAGAAAATGTAGACTGTTTCTTAGGTTATCTTGGGTTTTCTCCATTGGCAGTTTTGACTTGATCTAGTTCCACGGTCAACATGGACTTTCAATTTCTAGTTGAGCAAGATGGGCTTCTGCTGTTCTTTTTGAGTAACAGTTATGTAAGGAAGATCTTGTTTTGTTGGAGAGATCTTTGATGGCAAGCATTGACACTCTTGGTGGAATGGGCCCAACCTAGAACCAAATGAGAATGCATTTTAAAACAAGTTGTTGGGATGGTTAGAACTTAGAAATGCATCAAGTTTTAACTGTGAAGAAATGCTTATAGGGTGAGTATTGTGGATGCTTTCGGCAGTGTGGAAAGAGAAAGTTGATCATATCTTCCAGAAGTGCTGGAGAGCTAGAGTTCCTATGGAAGCTTACTTTCTTTATTACTGCTTTCTTTTTGCAGGAATCTCTTCTAGGGCATTCTTGGATGATATGGGATGGCTAGCTTAGAATTCCGTTTGCAGCTAGCAGTTTCCTCTGGAGGACAAGATGCAAAGTTACTTTTCAAGATGATGTTTCTCTACCCAGTCAGGGACTTTACATGACACATGTAATTAGGGAAAAAATGGATTTGATTTAGGGAAGTTATGAAATTAATCGATTTATTTCAGAAGGATGTGAGTTCACTGCCCATTGGGGCACAAGCCTGGGTGCTGTCTTTTCTTTTCTATGTAGGCTAGGCAGATTTTTTCTATGAAACATAATTTTCAGTTATGTAATCTTTTGTTCTCTGGAGTAATATCAGATAGATTTCTTCAAAAAACAAATAAATTGATTATGGCATCCTTACAGAATATTCCCAGTATTAAGTTTCAACCTGATTGTCTTCACATAAGGCAACAGATTTATAGGATTGAACAAGATCATATTTCATCATATATCATACCATTAATTATAATTTTTCTACTGTGTATTGTTATCTCTTTTATCTGTTTATATCACTTTCATGCATTTTGTAATCCCCATTATAAACGAGTGACTTGACCATGTTTCCTGCATTGATGATATATGATTGGTCAAAATGTAGTAAAGATGGAGGTGAAATACCAAGCAGCTTCTGAACAGAGAGTTTTACCCTTTGGGTCTCAAACTTTATAAAATTCAGTCCCTGTGGAAATCCAGGGTTTATGCTGCCATCAACTTTCTGAAAATGGCTAACCGGCTATCATGTATAGTACATTAGTTCTTATCTAAATAATTATGTGTATGGCTAAGGTTTTGCTGCGGAAATGGTTCCATGTGGGCACCCTATATGATCTTCTTAATATCCTTGGTTACACATACTGGTAGGCAAAATATTTCAGAAATGCTAGACTCTGAGTTGTAATATGCTTTCTTCCTGGTTTGTAATTACATGCATTTCTTTTGGGAAATAACAAACACTAGTGGTTAATTTTTTAAACACTTGAATCATAACCATTGGGGATTAACATTGCCAGCTTTGGATTGCCATTTTCATGTAAGTTTGTTTTGTGGATAGGTTTGACTCTTGTTTTTTCACCATCCTACCATAGTTTTCTACTCTTACATGATGATGCTTGCAATGTAGCAACTACTAAGCCATGATGAAATTTTAACTAATTTGTCTTATCAATTGCTTTTTTTTGGTGAAGAATTTTAATAGTATACCGGTTACATTTCATTCTGCTTCTTATTTCAACTACAAATGATTTGTTATGATTCTATCCTACTGAATACCATTTAATCAACAATGTTGTTTACTGACATCAATTTTTTGACAAGTTCGCGTTCAGATAAGCAATGTATTCATATTGGGCTGTAGGGAACTTTGAGTCTTCAAATGAACACTTGGTTATATTGTGGCTTTGAATTGTTTGTTGTCTTCAGGACATTTAGACGATGTTTTGATCTGCATCTGTTCAAGAAAACTTTCGGGCAACTCTGAACTTGTGAATTTTTGTAATAGCCAGTAATTTTTATTTTGTGTTATGTAACCTGAAATCCAGGTCATGAATTGTTGACTACTGCATTGATGTTTGATCCTGTTTTTTTATACAGTGCCTTGAGCATGTTTATGCTGTAAGCATTGCGGGAGTTTTTCTGTGTTATTGCTATTTTAGCCAGAAATTGATGTATGTGACATGAAACTAACATTGGGTTATCATCTTGTCTTCTGTTTTGCAGAAATTTTTTCTTTGTGGAAGACTCATATTTGGACCCGATGTTCGGTCGTTGGTTGTCACAGTGTTCCTAATTGTCGTTCCTGTATTAATTTTTTGCGAATTTGTTGCCAGGAATCTCTTACACCGATTTTCAGGATATAACAGTGGATATGCAATTCTAGTGGTGACAATTGTATACACATTATATGTTAGTTTCTGGCATCCTCTATCTTGTTCTAATTGATGTGAACTGTTAAGATACAAACTTCTTTTTCATATGTTAACATTCTTGTGATCTGTTGTTTTATAAGATTGCTATTTCTGTGATTTTGATTTGGCAGTTGTGTAGTACTGAAACCTTCAGGTCATTTGCAATCTTATTTATTGTTCTTGTTTTCTTGATATTTGGCATTGAGATGGCATTTACCCTGGAGTTGAGATTCTTTAAGACTTTGTGATAGGTTTATACTATGTCACTTCCAATGGATATTGTCATCTTTTACGTTAGCACCCTATGGCCATTAATTTTGATTGGTGGAGACAGAAATGTGTCTGCTGGGACTTAGAAGGAATCTAAATGCAGCAAGGGTTATTGCTATAAAATTTATTTCAAAAATTAAAGCTATTCATCTGTTAAAGGAGGTGCTGTCAAATTGCCAGATTGCTAATACATTGGTTCCAATTCTAATCACAGCTTGCATTGCATATGAGAGAGAGAGAGATCCCTATCAAATGCCCATTTGATATAGCTGTAAATTAACTAAAAATTGAGCAATGAATTTCCTTACAAATGCCAAGTATATTTTGAGTACAACTGAGGATAAGACTTTGAATTTAATGGGGTTGATAGTTACTGCCCTGGTGGTACGTGCACAACTACTATTCGTAAACAATTAGTGAAGCTCACTTAGCTAACTATACAGTGATACACAATTATAAATATGCTTATTATGATAATTGCTAATACTCATCCATTCTCTCATTTCCCAGATTGATTGACAGTGGTATGATATTTATATAGTTCTTTAAGGTTGCAAATTCTATTTCAATGTTGAATTGACTGTACAGTGATATTTACTTCATTAAATGATGTTTCTCTGGTTTACAGGTGTTTGATCCTGTGTGATTTATCTGTTCCTTTGGTTGAAATTGCTGTTGGTATTATTATTTGCTGGATTCTATAATTAAGGTGTCGCTTTGTAGGTGTATTTCTTTGTCAACCACTCTTATGCTTCTAGTCAAAGGAGAACATTGTCAATAATTATCAGGTATTTGTTGCAAATGCACACAAGCAATTCTAAGAAAAGGAAATAGAGGAAGTTCCAAAGTGGTAATAGACTAAAAAATTCTAATCTGTGGCATACTGATCTTTTCAAACTTGATGCAAGTTCACCACTCTTCAGTTTTTCCACTTTTGTTGCATAGTTACGGTGTTGTGACTTGTGAGAAAGCAACATATTTGTATGGTATGCATGCTCAGTAGGTGCTAGGTGCCAACCACTAACTACTGTGTTAAATTATACCAGCATATCATTTACTTAGCCTGGATTTTATAACAGAATCCAAGAACAAAAAATGTGATTTCCTGATGAGTTATATTACCCATGGAAAGCTAGTTTTTCCTTGAGGCACTCTACATGAGAGTGTACTCTTATCATACGAATCTCTGATAAGACAATTGCACACAACTATTAAGGTATATTTTGCTAAAACATCATGAAGATTTCAGTGTTTAATGGAGACTCTTACCTCTCCAAAGTCATCATGTTTCTGGGACAGAGATGTCCCTACAATGTGGAAACACTTGGGAGGCATCCTTTGGTCACCTCCCATTGCCACCAGCAGAGGGGAAATGGCCCCAGGATACTCTGCAGAAGCAGGAGATGTTTTGAGATGTCCTCCCTTGTTGGGATGGCTGGGAGATGTTGGATGCCCCTGAAATAGAAAAGCTCTTAATTGCAAAAAAACAAAATTGCAAAGTACCAAAAACCTTAAATTTGTTTTCTAAATTAGCTGTTAGATGGATATGCACTGGTTCAATTGGCGAATGGAGCTGGATAAGTCCAACTGACTGCTGGAAACAAGCATGGGACAAATAAAGTTTTTTTTTTTTTTATGTCTAGAGATTTAGAGAGGCCACAAAGTGGGTCTTGGAGAACCTGGGCAGTAGGCAGGCAGTGATGGTGAAGAGATCTGGCACATGGAGAGGCAGGTGATGGATGAGATCAATAGTCTGGTTTATTTGATCGAGCACAGTATAATAGAGGCAAAAACCTTTACTAGAATAGATTCCTCATACTCTCTATTCTGCCATTCGCTCACCAATTTGTAAATAGCAATGGAAAATGTAATGTGAAGGTCCCATACGAGATATATTTATTAATTTATATAATATAATAGTTACTATGTTACCCCAAGTTTCTGTGATGGGGACAATAGGGGATAGGAGGATGAGCTTTGGGCACATTGATTTTTCAGGCCTTTTTTTGGGACAACAAGGGATGGCTGTAGTTAGTGCACAATGTCTATTGTTGTGTTCAATAACATTGGCTATCCAACAATGTATTAATTGTTCATATTAAGTTGTTTGCCATTCTTGTCTAGTTATAAAAATCGGTTAGTTGACGGTTGTGTTCCTCTTGGTAACCGTTGGGTCCTTTAAATATATTATGTATTGTCAAGGAAGGCAGTATGATATAGTGGTATCAACTGTAATCCTTGGCCAACCATCTCTAGTCTTCTCTGTAATAATCTCATGAGCAAATAAAGACATATTTTACTCCTGTATTTGGTACACATTGTCATATTTATTATTACTTCATGTATTTATTTTATTAGGTATAGTAGTAAACATTTGGCACCGTTGCCTTAAAAGAAATTGGGTTAGATTTGAGCAATTAATTCCCTTAGATCCCAATAAAGGTGGGAAGAGGCCACAAGGTGGTCAAGTCTAGGCGATTAGGAGATCTTTACAGATTGTAGAACAAAGAGAACAAAGAAGATGATTACAAGAAACATTCAAGGAAAATTCAGTTTGACAACCCACAAGTCGGAGCCCTTCTCAAGAGAAACGTTCAAGGAAAATCTAGTCGAACAATTCCCAAGTCGAAGCCCTTCCCGAGAATGAAGTAAAAGCTCAAGCTGTAGTTAGGAAGAGAGGAAAACCTTCACGAAAGAACTCTCAAAGGGAGAGTGGGAAGTAATTGTCAGACACTTACCGCTCCCTGACGAAGCGTACGAAGACCTTTTCGACTAGACATGCAACCTATCCGTATAGTTGACATGAGTCGAAGATGAGGAAGAAGGAAACTTTGAGAATGAGTTTGCTAAGATACTCTAGATTAATTTACACTACATAGAACAAATATCCATCTTAGAAGAACCGAGGATCGAGAGAACTGAGCTGAAGATCCTTGGGAGAAGAGAGTCCAGGAATGAAGCAAAAGTTAATTGAAGTGCAAGGGATGGTAAGGGTGGATGTGCAGAGGTCTGATACATGGCCGTGATAGCAAGTGAAGCACTAGAACGTCGAGAGTAAAATAGTCCAACCAGGTCCAAGACATAGGGTGTGTATGGACTGAGAAAGATGGTGACCTCCCTCAGTGTGTCCGAATGTTGACAAGTAGAAACTCCCTAAGTTATGGGTCATGGATCAGAGAACCCAATAAGGCATTGCAAGACGTGCGAAACTATTTGGATAGCAAGCAATCAAGAGGACAAAGACTATTGGTTGAGAGCGTTTCCAACAACACTACGGGGTATAACTATAACCATTGACGAATTCACGGAGCTTGATGATGAATCTACAATCTCTTGCGAGTTTGTGATATGTTGAAGAAGGCATTTGAGGCTGAGTTTATATTGCTAGGGGACAACAATGTGATTGTCGACGGGATTTATAACACCAAAAAAATGTAGAATGCGAACTACAAGCTTACAATCGTAGGCTCAAGGAGATGCTGGTTATGTTAGAGAACTGGCCAACCAATGGATTGGAGAATCGATGGTTCATCAAGCGACTAATCCCCTCGTTGCGCAAGAAGAGGAAAGTGGTGCCTTGTCCTCGTATGTTGAATCTTATAATCGGGTGATGGACATTGAGAGTGAAAATAAAACATCCTCTCGAGAGAAGAGGCAGATAGATGACGAGAGAGCAATGAAGGCAGTAGTGATGACGAATCAAAACAGTTGAAGTTGTACATCGGTATATGACGAGAATGATAAAAGAATTGAAGGTAGAGAAAGGAACCAATAAAGAGTCTAATGAACTATGGTGTATGGAGTGCAAAATTGAAGAGCAAATGAAAGATAATTGTCGTAGAAAGATGTTTTGTGAGATTTTCCAAGTGATGGGTCTTTCAACAAAGGCGCGCCCATACAATTTGAAGACCAATAGCACACAAGTACTCTTCACATAGGGAGAGTCCACTTCATCAAAACCACAAAATGTATTGCCAGGTTATCGAAACCAACGAGGGTGAAATCAAATACAACATGAGTCCAAAGAATGTCCTATCATTTAGTGCCAAAAATGTAGCGAATGGGGACACCTTGCGAGAGATTTCTAGAATAAAAAAGACAATGTACAATTATTGTGCAAATGGTGTGGACTAGGTGACCATCAATACACTAATTGCCCGAAGCAAAAGGGTATGGATATGTTGGATGTGGAGGAACAAGATGAGGCAATTATGGCAATCATGAGATCACAGGCGAAGAAGGCGGTGAACTCGGACCCTCGTACAAAGAAAGAACGACTTTGAGAAACTTGAGTAGAAGTAGAACAAGTGATGGTGAAGGAATGAAGAACCTCCAAAATTGCAAGCATGTCATTGTGATCGGAGTCAGAGAACATAGTTTGGTAGGTGCTACAAACAACCGTACCTATCAAGCTGACAAACCTTCTTCAAACCATGCTACAACTGAGAATGGCAATTACCAACATGGTTGGTGACGACCAAAGTTTTCGTTCATTGGGAAAGAACCAACTATCGTTTAGATAGAAATCATGGGGAAGAACCTCACAAATACCATCTTCGATGAATGCTCGACAGTAAAAGTACTGCTAGAAGATACTTGGAAGTGCCTTGGGAAACCGACCCTTTGGCACCAACATTTCACCTAGTAGGTGCCGACTAGCATGGTATCAAGCCATTGGGGAAGCTGATGGCACAAAAGTAATAATTGGGACCCAACAATTTATCTTGAATTTTGTGGTCATCTCATTGCAGAAGAAAGCACACGGTGCATTACTTGGCAGAGGATGGCTAGTAACAACCAAAGCCAATCATAATCTCCATTGAGAAACAAGGGTTGGAAGTATGTAATTGATTTAAAGAACCAACAGTCAGGAAGCAACTTCCTCAGATTTGTTAGATTTAGATTCCAGAGAATAATGCACAAAGAGTCAAGGTTGGATGGAATTGAATGGTGAAGGAATTTCAGAATTAGAGTCATGCTTGGAGGATGAAACAAATTCTCTTTGTGGCCTATTACATTGGCAAATGGAGGGCTATGACTTATTTCTGTCAACATGTAATTTTCTTGGAGCTACAACTCTCGACGAAGAGCAACTAATGGAAGCATGTAAAACTATGGACGATACATGTAACAATATGAAGAGAAGAATGTATAATATGGAGCATATAAATATTTGTCAAGGGAAATTCAAATCAACTTCATTGAAATTTGTAGAAAAAGAAGAAAATTAGGGGGTGGAAAATGGAAAGAAAAAAGCAAAAATAATGGAGTCGGGAAAAACTAACAAATTTGAAGGAGATGGCCAGTGAGATTTTTTTTGAAAATGGAGCAATTAAAATATTAAGGACGAGAAAAGTTAAATTAAATGAAAAAAAGTTTGGAAAGTGGAGAAAATTATTAAAGTACCAAGGAGAAAACTATTAAGGTGCTCAAGTTGAAATATACTATGAAGTGCAAAGAAAAAATAAGGAAGTTTCTGGCGATGAGAAAATTGAAGGCCAAAAACATCAAAGGAATTTTTAAAATATTAAAAGCAGCCAACATAGAAATTTACTTTTTGAAATTATAAAAGTTTGGCTGGGATGGATAGAGGGAATTATGAAAGGGAGAATGCAAACAATAAATAAATATTTATTACTCACATTGTCGAGAGCAAGGCATTGGAAAAATTGTAAGGTACGATTCCCATTCATCGGTCAGCCCTCAACTTATGACAACCAAGTTCTCTTGGCTTATGACTTCCATCGTACTGTACTATATGGTAAGTACATAGTACTATATGTCTGCAGCCTTTACCTGACACTTTTCACACAACTCCATGATGGCATCGTATGACCCTTGGTACAACAACATGCTCACGATAAAGTACGGAGTTGTCTAGCCGTACAACCTTTAGTTTGCAGACGCCATCACCTCCAACACACTGTACGATATTATTTGTAGAGCTATCATACGGTCTTGTTTTGCCTTCATCATAAACTCTCTGTAGTATCCTACCTCAGATGTGATATTTTGAGTAAGTCTGATTTTTGCCATCAATTCTGATTTTGACAGGAAATTCTGATTTTTGTGGCTTTATGATTTTTTTGTGTTTTGAGTGTTTTGCAATTTTTTTGTTTTTTTTGGACAATGATTGAATTGCTGGAAATAACATAAAATATTATTACAAAATCACTACTAATCCACTTTCACACAAATGGACACTTCCATGTTATTTCATACAAATTCTGAAAATGGTTTTTTTTGCAAACTGTAATGCCCAAATTGGTATTTAAGTTTCTTACATTAAAGAAATGTTGTTTCCAGTACATACCAGGAAATTTCCACCTGTTTTCAGTTTGTAAATTTGACTAATTTGCTGCTACCAGTGGATGATGCCCAGATCTGGAAGAAGGGGGCTCCTGGTAGGTGTACGGCTGGAGATTTTTTTTCTGATTTTCACCTCTAAACACCTCCCACGTCTGCTGCAGTCACTGGATCTGCAATTGCCATTTCCCTAAATCCAAACATCCAACCCAGCTGGACGTGTAGAATGCCCTGCAGGTGGTACGGCCTGTGTATGATGCCTAGGGAATGATGATGTCCTCTGGTTATTATCTGATCTGCAATTCTGAAAGTGTTCTGTCTGCTCTGTCAATTCAGATCTGCAATTTTCCTTCTCAAATTCTGATTTTCTCCAGATCACCAATTGTCAATAAACCTGTAGAAGCCCTAGGGTGGTGTCTCATACCTGTAGGCTGCCAATTGTACCGAGAGTTTTCGTTCTCAGTCAATCAATCCTGCTGTATGTTCTCTCAAACACTCCAATCTGAATGCTGCTCTCACAAAATGATAATTCTGAATGGATCTCATTGCCTCTAAACACCTCCCACGTCTGCTGCAGTCACTGGATCTGCAATTGTCATTTCCGTAAATCCAAACATCCAACCCAGCTGGACTTGTAGAATGCCCTGCAGGTGGTATGGCCTGTGTATGATGCCTAGGGAATGATGATGTCCTCTGGTTATTATCTGATCTGCAATTCTGAAAGTGTTCTCTCTGCTCTGTCAATTCAGATCTGCAATTTTCCTTCTCAAATTCTGATTTTCTCCTGATCACTAATTGTCAATAAACCTGTAGAAGCCCTAGGGTGGTGTTTCTTACCTGTAGGCTGCCAACTGTACTGAGAGTTTTTCATTCTCAGTCAATCAATCCCGCTGTATGTTCTCTCAAACCCTCCAATCTGAATGCTGCTCTCACAAAATGATAACTCTGAACGGATCTCATTGCCTCCAAAATGCCCTTTTTGTTTCAATTAGCTTTCCCTCCACTAATTTGAACTTCTCAGGGTTTTAAGGATTTAATTTCATTCTTTTTTCCAAAGTTTATTTTAATCTTCCTCTACCAAATAGTTCGAACCATATTGAGGGTCTAATTTGTCATTAGCAATGGCCCCACTTTTAAGTTGACTTATTCTTATTGCCTATGGGACTTGGGACCATTATTTTTAATAACTTATTATAATATAAAGTGATTATAATAATCACTTTAATTTTAATTTATTAAGCAAACATAGGAAATAATCAATCTATGCCCAAATTATTTGTAGCTTGCTCATCTGGTCCCTAGTTTGAATTCTATTTGACGCCCCCTATCCACTGACACTGTTTGACCACTGCGAGCTAACATGTAGTCCCTTCCTAAAATTTAGGAGCTCTCCTAAAAAAATAGGAACTATGCCAGAAGTGTCCAAGCTGATCCCGGAGGTCTCCTGGTGTGTCCTTGCTAACTCCTAGTTTGTCCCTAAAAACTAGGAATTCCTCCTAAAATCTAGATCTGCCCAAGACTAGTCATACTGGCTCTCCAAGGCCTGATATGTGGTCACAAGCTCCTGAAAGGCCAATCTCATCTATCAACTGACCTGCCTAAGGAGGGGACATTACACTCTCTTGAGGAGGTTCACATCATATGGATTTTCGACTCTTTTGAGGAGGCTTGCAACGTACAAATTATAGGGGATATACTCAGTGTATGACCTATCAGCCTTTGTCTGCATGGCTTCCTAACTTTACCAAATACATTCTCAGTTGCACCGTACAACCTTTACTCTTGATTGCATCACTCTACACTGTACGATATTCCTCACTCTCGAAAGCATCATTCTATATTTGTATGACATACCTGTGGATTATTCATACGTGTCTTTGTCTTCATCATACGATGGCTTCCTTCTAGCGTACAACCCTATCTTGTTTGTGCTGTACAACATGGCAAGTGTTCTTCCACACAAAGAACAATACTGTCACCCTTTCATTTCAACATCCAATGGTATGAGCAAGTTAGGAATTTCATCTGGGAGTGGTACACCTTTCCTACGTATGAGTAGCACTACGGTCCATTACACACCGAACATCAATTCATTTCTGCAACAATCTTCCTTGGTTTGTATTCGTTGTCAAAGCTATATAAAATCTCTATTTTTGGGCTTGTCAATACTGCTTTGTGCCTCTTAAAAAATCACGAAAAATGATGTGTGCCATGACAATTTGTGTAGTTCCAGAGTAATTCACATCGCATAGAAATGGGACCACACCTTGTGTAGGCCCCTCTATAATTTGTGTTGCAAATGTGACACAACCACTCCCTACTCCACGTTGAATATTTCTTTTTGGTGTCTAGGGACATTTCAAGTTGGAGAAGAGGTTTTCTTTATCAAAAGGGCCCTTTGTATAAGGTTTCAAGACAATAGGAGGGCATTCAAATGGTTTTGTTGGCTCTCCATCTTCACCCTTAACACTTCCACACTTTGAGGAGATTGAAATTCGTACATTTATTTGAGCTTCTTCCACTTCATTGTGATTATATCATTCCCCCTATTGATCATGTTGGTTTTGTGATATTTAATGAAGCTTTAAATTGAAAAATGAAAAAATAAAAAAATAAAAATCATATTTAAAGCTTTGAAAACAATTTGAAAAGAATAAAATAAAAGGATAGAATGACTTACCTATTTCGAAAAATTGTTGTTTCACTACCAAATATGCCTTAGATTCAATCTCTTTTACAACTTCAATCCTTGCTTAATTTTTTTTGTTTCTCCTTCAACTTCAAACCCAATTGTAGCTTGCAATATTTTTTTGACAAACATAATGAAATCAAATGGTGCTCAAATAAGGTTGTTTTGCCCATTTAAGGCGACTTCGGGCGTGTAAAAATGATTAATTTATTGTTTTCTTAATTGCGCTGTGTTTATTTTTGGTTGTCCTTAGGATGGTTGGATGATGTCACAGACGTCCCCAACAATCCCTTTTCTCTTTTCTTTCAGTCCTCATGTTTCAAAGGAAATTTTGAAGGTTTTTGATTTTTGTGGATGGGCCAGAGATTTTCCTGATGTGTCTCATCGTCCTTGGAACAATCTAAAGATGAGGACGTGCCAAAAAAGGTTGGGAATGCTTCCTTGGGTTTCCTTGAATAATTATTAATATATTATTAATAAAAATATTTATTAATAATATTAATTATATTAATATATCACAAACCCAATTTTTCTATATATTATAATATTAATAAATATATATCATATATCATATATTATGCATTATAATTAATTATTAATTATTATTATTATTATATATTATGTGCACTATTGTCACCTTGTTCCCTTTCTATCTCCCAATTTAGCCCCTTGGTCCCTTAGTCCCCAAAATTCGTACCCTTGCCCCTTTGCCCCTCTATTATGAAACTTTGTGAAACCATGGGATTTGTTTAAGTAGAATAGGTTTATTTATGATCCTGTTTTAAAGGATATACACCATAATGTAGTAACACAGATTCCTAACATTCCCCACTTATTACATCAAAGTCTCGAGGCTTGGAAAGAATAGTTTCGCAGATGTTGATTGTGACATACACACGACTCCACATATTTACTATCAATATTGGGAATGGCCATATGTCACCTTGTTAGTGGGATAGAACTTTGTTAAATTCTTGATCAACAATAGGAACAAACTTAAGTATCTATCCTTATTCAAAGTTACAAAGAGGGACACAGTTGTGTCCACAACACCTTTTTAGTAGGGACACACACAACTACGCAAATATGATCAATTAGGTTTGGCCTTACTGATCTTTTCCATATTTTGTGAATAGGGACAAACTTAACTATTCACAAGTGTGGCATGGGCCTCCACTTGATATAAATGTTGGTCTTCAAATTGTTTAGATCTTGCAACAAACTTTCTTCTAAACCAGTTTTACTAGTGAAACAATTACTCCAATCTTGAAGCTGGTAGTGAAATCAAGATTGAATGTTTTATATTAATCGCTTGTCTTCTAGCCCATTGTAGATTTATGGTTCACTTCCTCTAGTCAATCTAGATAGGATGCACTATGCTAGTTCTCTCGACGAGGTTCTTGACCAACCTACTGTCATTGCCCCATTTCTTTTTCCATCGTCAATTGTTTTCTGCATTTGTACCATCATCAAGGCTATTTTGAAGCCGTGTGCCAAAAAGTAGTAGATTGTAAAGGCTCTCCATGTTGAGCTCCTCAAATATGGCATGGAATCCGTTGCCTTCCCTTAGGTGATTTTGTTATAATGAGGCGGGTTTTTTAGGTTTTCCTTAGCCCTACTTCTAGCGGATAATTCATTCTATTCATTAATCTAGAGATTTCTCTAACCTTGACAACTATAGGACTATTATGATTGGGCATATGTTTGCCAAACTTTATGCCATAGTGTTAAACATGCAAATTTTAGAGCACTTGGAGAGAGGCCATCTCAAAGCTAGGGAGCGGATTGACTTTAGGATAGAGTGCTAGGCCATTGAACACATCTTTACAAAGCCTTTAGGAGGAGGCTTGTAACCAATCTTCCAAAACCTTTTCCTATTTTATATACCTTAAAAAGCCCTTTGACTTAGTTCCAAGATACCTGCTTTTCTAGAAATTGTGTCGTGTTGACATTCTAGTTTATCTTGTTACCACAAGTTGGAGGCATTATGAGATAGGTGTTAGTGAGTTTCGTACTTCTCCCAAGTTTTTTTAATTTTATGAAGAGTATCATTGGGGTCAAGCATAAGTGTCCTTTTAACAACCCTCTTTAGCATGTAAGTTGATGAGTTTGAGGAGTTTCTTTGACAACATATTGACATTGAGGATTATTGTATTTTACATGGATGGTTATAGCCATACTAATTTTTTGCTGATGATGTTCTCTCTCATTTTGCCAATGGCTTACAATGACAACTTGACACTTGTTTTTTTTTGGTGAGATTCACCGACTTGTGGTAAACCTTAGTAAAACTGATGTCTTGGTATTAAACATCTCCAAATTCTCTCTTTACAGAGTAGATTTCTTTTATAACGAAGAAGCTTTGGAGATAACATCAACACACACCTACTTGGGGATCCCCTTTTTTGGCCTATCCTTTAGCATGAAGATTGCTTATCGTTCGTGCCTTTGCAAGGCATATGCCTCTCTTTTTGTTTAGGAGTGCTTTCAAGATATCCCTTAAAAGATACCTTTTTGATACAATTGTCAAATCTTTACTTCTACATGGCTATGAGTTTTAGGGACCTAGTTTGGGGTTAGGATCATATTGAAAGGGTCCAAACTCTCATGTTGCTTCATGTTGTATTGCAAATGAATTGTTCCTTAGTTCACCTGTCTAAGCCAAGATGCCACCCAACCTCTATATGCTTTGAGATTACCTTCATACTTACTTCGACATCCACAAGCTTAGATCCGTGGGAGATTCTACTGTAAAGCACGAGAGATTCTCATACATAGCTCTTTGTCATTAGAGATGATTACATATTTGGACCTTATTAGACATTGACATTATCATGAGAGTAGCTTGCTCCTTAAATGTATCAAATTCTCTATTTATATTCTACCTCCTTTGATGTACTCCTTGGAAACTCCTTCCCTTGAAGGAGCTCACCAGTAAAGATTCATAAGAGGAAATTTGTAGACAATACATCTAGGTTTTTTATGTAGAGCATTTCCTACAAATCGTGGATGAATTGGTCCTATATGCTGTGGTTTCCCCTTGGCCGATTGAGGATATGCTTTCACTAGTTGCAACTCAAGATTGATCACCATATTGTTTTCTAGGATTGGATATGTTGCTTTTGCTCCTTCTAGGACGTAAAGACTGAGGAACACTCCATTTTTTGGTGTCCCTTTGCTATGAGATTTTTAGGGAATTCCTATAAGGAGTCTCTATAGGCCCAAGAGCCACCATGTTGATCACATCCTCTATGCCCATTCAAGAGATTGGCAACATTAAATACTTTTTGGATATCACCTCACACATGGAGGTGGATAGACTTATGAGACATTGTTTCTCCTAGCATACCACTTCTACTCACATGCCTTTGCATGTTTTCCCTTGACAATGTTGTTTTGCTCCTTGACAACATGGCATTGCTTCTTCCCAACTTCCCCTCAGGCCACAAAGACACACATTACGAGTTTCTTCACCACTAAGTTACATTGGCCTTGGATGTTGGGAGAGATTCTTGAGGGATTGCTTCACCTCCTCATTGCACTTCCATGCCTGGCCCTCTCTACCTTCAACACTCCTTGATGAGTATTACCGGATTGTGTATTGGTCCTTCTATAGTGATTGATGATGGCAACAATAACTTCTCCCTTTTAGGCCTTTACAGAGATATTTGAAGAAATTTGTATCCTACCCTTTTTTTCTTCATCCGCCTTTGCTTTTAAATTTTGTTCCCTCCACATGGCTATTTGTATTTGTTTCTCAAACACTTGTGTTGGTGTTGCATTGCTTCATTCTGTTACTAATATTCATGAAAAATGAAAAATGAGCTCTTGTGAACTAATACTCTTGGAAGATGGGTCATGAAGATTGAATTGATAGTTAGAAGCAAATGATTTCCCCCAAAAAATTGTTACCTTATCTTGACTGTGATTTTCTTTAAGCTCACTTCTATCCCCAATCTTTGAATGAAAATAATTTTCAAAAACAAGGCATGTACAACCTGTCAACATGAGATAATATGATCTGTAACATGCATGGTCAAGCTCTTCATTCCGAGTTTACAAATCCCTCTTCATTCTGTGTTTACAAACTCCTAGAAAGTTCTATGTATGATTGTGTTAGCCTCAAGAATTTACTTTTGTATATTATGTTGTTTATAAGCAATTAGAATACAATCTAGTTCTTCTTGGATTCACGCTGTTTAAGGTTGAATCTTTTCTATTTAGAATTCTGATTATTTGTAGTCACGGCCTTGAATACCTTTTGTGTAATTTTTCAGTAAAGTTTTATAAGGACTTGAAAACACTTTCAGTTTTCCTAAACAATTTTTTTTTAAGTGATCCCAAGTTTCTTATATCTAACTTTTTCATGATTCCATTGGCAGTAAGCAGTCACTTGTATAAACTGTTTTTAACTTTGAATGGTCTTTTGAATAGGTACTGGTGGTGCTGATGCTGACCTCTGCTAGAGATCCTGGTATTGTTCCTCGTGCTCCACATCCACCAGAACCTGAAGATGTTATGGATTCTGCAAATTCACCTGTTGAATGGGGTGGTGGACAGACACCACGATTAAGATTACCTCGAACAAAGGACATGACTGTCAATGGGGTGGTTGTCAAAGTCAAGTACTGTGATACTTGTATGCTATATCGCCCACCACGTT
Organism: Thuja plicata; assembly: GCA_018584345.1. Lineage (NCBI taxonomy): Eukaryota > Viridiplantae > Streptophyta > Pinopsida > Cupressales > Cupressaceae > Thuja > Thuja plicata. Next base: position 81,828 of record MU218172.1, on the reverse strand, counting down.
GCTCTCATTGTTCAATTTGTAATAACTGTGTAGAAAGATTCGACCACCATTGTCCTTGGGTTGGGCAATGCATTGGACAGGTATTTGACTACAACTAGCAGTGTTGGCCAGTCAATTGACATTTAAGGCACGCCTATCATCTTTTTGTAGACACTCTTATTCTGATGATTGCTTCTCTGTTAAAATGTGTGCTTTCTGTTTTTAAGTTATATTTTTTCATATTTTTAAATTTGGTAGCATTTTATGTTGTTGTCTTCATGAACTACTAGTATGCCTTATTACATGATTACCTTTTCTGATGCCTTTTTACTTGTATGAAAAACAGATGGAACTCTCCTCTGTTAGTTCAGTACACTGTTGATTTCTTTTATAGATCAAAATACAGTTGAGCTAGTCATTGCTGGGTATAGATCAAGATAATGCCTATTTTGAATAAACCGCGTGTTCTTTACATAGGAAAACATTTTTATTGACAAATATAAGAACACATTCCTTATGTCGTCCATATCATGTAGAAACCATGATCATGGAATTTTTCTTTTGTTGAGAGTCACTTCATCTGAAGGTTTGAAGGGAAAGTTTGTGAAATAATTGTAGATTAGCATGTGAAAGGGGACTGACCATTGCTGGTAGAAGAGGAACTGATTGAAGTAAATATGTAGTTATAGGACATCAAGAAAGATCGTGACCTACTTCCAATTGCTTTAACTTATATCTCCAGAACAAGGTGAACTGTTGACAATAATCCATCTAGTTATGGCCTGTATAGATTTCTTAAAAGAATTGATACCGCTTTTATTCTAGAGCAAGTAGTTTTTGTGTGAAAGTTTTTTTGAACTAAATGTTCATTTACCCTTCTCAAAGATCCTGATATCTAGGATATTGTTTTTAAATTTTATCAATTTAATTTAATATACTGATTAATATTTATAGGAATGAATTACATAGTGGTGTGCCTGAATGGGATGTAAGAATTAGACATCATAGTGATTCAGACTCGTGTCTTTGCTTCAGCCTTTGCAGACACCATAGCAAAAACATACAAGACATACAAGAAATCAAAGCCATGAGAAAAAAGTCTGATATCTTTTATATGGTACAAATACATAAAGATGGCCTTTAAATAAGGAAGCTGCACAGCAGCTTTATAATCTTAAATGAGCATTGCTTGCAGAAAAAGATAGTGAGAGCTATAATCCATTATTAAATTAGCCCAAGGCATGTCATCGTTGTTATTAAATGCTTTATGGAGCATGTTTTTCATTTTTTTTCTTGTATTTTCAAATTTCAAATTGACTAATTGGGAATGAACTCTGTTTTTCCATGTACTTAAAAAGAAGCATCTTTGTATTGTTTTGAGCATGTCATGAATGTTTAGTTGGCTTAGTGCATTTCAAGTTGCTTATAGCTGGCATTTATCGCATTGTGCTAAGATTTTCTAACTCATTTTTTCCAAAAATTCAAAGTAAAACACAGGGATAATCATTAATTATTTGTAATTTTTTGTTATACCCCAAGCCTAGCAAAGTGAGTACAATGTGCAGCATTTGGTTATTTACTGATTCTTCATATGATATTTTTTTGGGAGTTATTATCTCTGCAAGTGTCTAGAAAGGCTGCCATGTTTCATTATTTTAATTCTAAAAGACAGTATATATCTCATAAATTAAATTGAATGTTGCAGATGAAGGTATTAATAGTGGGCATGGGGTGCAACGGTGCAACCCAAATACCCTGAGGATTCCTGTTTTTATATGAAATTAGTACGTTGCCATATGTTCTGAAAGGACCGCGTTAAGGTTTTTAGCCATGAAACTAGATCTTTTTTAGTTTTTTGTTATATATTCTAATTTATTTTTAACCTCAAGTTTTCATCACAAACATGATTCATCTGAGATGATATAACACATTTCAATTAGAGTGGGAGATAATATGTATATGAATGGTATCCTTGATCATCGAACTGAAACATAATTAAAGGTCACTTTTCTAAATAGTAAGGCACAATAGTATTTATGATAGAATATTATCTTTAGAAAAGTTTCATACTCTCTATTTGCAAGGTTTTCAACCCCAATTATACCAAGTGTCTTAATCACTGCAGATAATTATGCTTAGTTTTGAAATAACATCAACAATAATTGCTACTGTCCCCTGGTGACAGACCTAACTGCTATTCAATAATGGCAGCTGGAAATCCTGACAGTTACACTGTTCAAGGTGTATAACCTGTTTATAAAAATCCAGAGAAGAATGACAAAGAAATTGTAGATCTGAGGCCTATTTAAAAAAATATAAAGTCCTGGCGATATATATATATATATATTTTGATTGGTAATTGATAGTATTTTATTAATATCTGTAAAAGTAATACATCGATTTAGTAACAGCAAAAAAATTTCCCCAATATGGTTCTCCTTCTCCTACCCTGACCTTGTTTACAATTCCATCTATCAAACTACAAGCTATAATCATCCATATCTTTGCTTCTAAAACTTTAGCCCGACTAAAATCTATACCCCCTGATCTACAGAAATAAACTTTTTACATCACATTATCAAAATATACATATTAACAAAAATTGCACTCCATCCTAATATCCTTCAATCTTTCGAAAGCTGCTATTGCCCGTGAACACCAAACCAGCAAATGCATCTTCAATATTTTCTGAGCACTTATAAAAAAAACAAACTGGCAATTAATGGCTCTGTCCTCCTTATCAATTCATGATTCCTACACCCTTTACGCAGGCTGCCACTCCTTCATTACACTGGGTTTGATCAATTCTTAAAACATTAACTTCTCACCTCTCAACGTTGTCTGATGCGACCCCAATTCCTTTATGATTTTGCTATAAGTGTAATTCAGTTAGGTCTTATCATCCTTTGTCACCCACATCAAAATTCCTTGTCTTCAATTTTTAAATCCCCTTCAGATTCGAAGGATAATATGCCCATTTCGATAAACTATCAGCTTCCGTGTTTCCTGATCTTCTAATGTGAGTGACCTGAAAATCTTCAAATTGAGCAATTTGTTCTGCAATTGCCAAAATGCAACTCTGTAAATGCCATGCCTCTGGAGTCCCCTTCATAATGGCCTGCACTATGATGAGTGAGTTGCCTTCGAGATGAATCTTCTTGAGGCCCAAATAATTCCCTAGCTTCACAGCTAACAAAGCCGCCTTGGCTTCAGCCACATTATTCGTTCTTTCCTCTATTCCTCGAGCTCCATAAGCTTTTGTTTCTCCATTCCAATCTCTCACAGTCACCCCTGCTCCTGAAGGCCGTGGATTTCCACTTGCAGCCCCATCGAAGTTAATCTTCATCCATCCGTTTTGTGGTTTAGCCCATTCCACTTCCTTGATTGTTTTAGTTGTTGCTCCACCCTGATAACATGCATTATGAAATCTGATTTTAATACTTGGCCAGCTAGTCTGAATTTTTCTATCCTCTAGAGTATAGGGAATAGACCCCTGTTGAAGCTGAGAAGCAGCAGCACCCACAACCTCCTCAATCATATGATTGATTCTAAATTTAAGTCTCTCTAACGATTCCTTTTTGTCTGCAAATATCCTCCTATTACGTTCCTTACAAATTTCCCAGATAATAATAGAAGGACAAACCACCCATATACTTGACAATGTTGTTCTTCTTTGTAATATTGGCCAACTATCAAAGACCTCCTTTATAGCATTCTGCGTTGGACCATGCAATCCCAATTTGTTTTTCACCATTTCCCAACACTCTTTAGCAAACTTACACTGAACAAGTAAGTGATCAACACTTTCCTCCGCCTCCTCACACATTACACACTTTGATGGGCCCACAAATCCAAGTCTCTTCCTTCTTTCACCTGTGAGAATCCTTCCTCTAATAGCTAGCCATGAAAAATCTCCAGCTTTGGGGAGGCACTCTTTCCCCCAACATAATTTTGTTGGCCAACGGTCATCTTCTAAGGCCCTGTCCAAAATTTGATATCCCAGTTTAACTGAATACTTCCCACTCAAGGCCCCACACCAAATGTTTCTGTCATTATTAATTAAAATTTTCCTAGAATAAAAAATGTCCCTCATTTGCCTTGCCTACTGCTCAGACAGCCCATCAATCTCCAAGTTTTTTTATCCCCATTCCATTCCTAAAGGTCCCTATTTTCTCTCCAAATTATCAATCACTCTATCCCCCCATCTTTGAGTGAAAAACAACCTGAGATCATGATATTCTGCTTCATTCTTTAATGCTGGTAGACTGTTCCATGAATCATCCCAGAATTTTGCATTCCTCCCATCGCCAACTTGCCAAGTGATGTGATCAGTAATAACTGGTCTACAAGCAATTACAAAATTCCATATAGCTGAACCTTTGGGAGGATTTCTCAAAGTTAAAATTCTGTTATCCTCAGTATTATCCAAATATTTTGCCTTCATAATCTTAACCCACAGCAGATTTGGATTGGAATACATACACCACACAAGCTTAGCCCCTAAAGCCTCATTCATAAGTTGCCAGTTTCTAATACTAGCTCCACCTTTGTACTTTCAGGATCATATTAGGAAACCCGCCGAGAAAAGTTAAATTGAGATATTTTATTATTTAAAGATATCTGCATCTATGGACTAGAATGTTCTAAAAACTTAATGAATAAGGCGTTTTCTTCATTCTATCTATTAATCTAGCTTTCTACTTACGTTTGGCTGATGCTCTTTGATTGTGAACCCAGTTTTTTAGTTTTTTTGTGTATGGATGTTTTCTTTTCTCATCTCTCTTCTTTAGGTAATGATCTTCCAGAATAAAATGTTTACTTAGTTATACTAAAATACAGGTAGATTTAAAATTCAACAAGTTTAGGTAAAGCTACTTGGAAATCTCAAATATATCATAAACCCTCAGGTGGTGTGAAAATAATTAACAAATCTCTCTATTTGATTATGGAAAACAATATAGTCCAGAATGGGTTGGTAAATCTCCTGCTATGACACAGTATCAACCCTCAGTTTGATACAAGAAGAAAATTTACAAGGGAATATGAATTTTTTCATAAATGGTCGATAACCATTTCCATAATGATGTCTGGTGACCCTTTTTCCTTTATCATAGTGAAGTCCATTCAGAAACTTTGATGAATGACATTAATCTGAATTATTATGAACAATAGAAACATTGCACTAAAGATGAACAATTTTTATAATGCAAATATTGCTAAAGTTAGTCTAATTACTGAAGTAGTGGGTATTGATCCATTTAGAGGGCTAAAATTGTCAAAAAATGGAAATTTAGCAATATATACATGTGTGAGTTTGTGATTATAAATGCTTGAATTCAAAACACTGGAGAGGTAGAAGATTAGTGACACATTTTTCTGTCAAGTTTAAACATTTTACCACTTAAATGAAGAATTCCAATTGCATAAAAGTAGAATAAATCCTGCTCCTCATTGACTAGTTAACTGGCTTCATGGAAAATTTATTTGTGCTGATGTACCAAACGGAAAATATGAAGCTCTGTGATGAGAATCTTCAGGCTTTTAAAAGTAGTTGCAGATACAGAAGTACCTTAAAAGAAAGGATGTCTAAATTGCCTTTGCCAATTCCATTCCATAATATTTAAAGCTTTTTGTTTACTTTTTGTTATGGAGAAGAAAAATAGTAGAGTGAATATACAGGAGATTGGAGTCTGTTTGAATTTTAGAAAACAATGGATGGATGTTTCAGGTTTGGTTTAAAATTCTTTCAGAAGGAAACAATGTCTTAGGAGCAAATGACTGACAAATTGGGGGATTGTTTAATAAGGAATTTTAGATATGGTTAACCTAGGTTTGGGGGAGGAGGGAAGTCTTAGGCTTGATGTTGTTTCCTTTAAAATTGTTTGCTTCCTCCATCCCAATTGTCATGCAAAATCATGAGAGTTCATATGGACTGTAATACTTTTTGGTTGTGTTTCGACTTATATGATCTTATCATGTCATACTGATTCCTTTTATTGTGATGTTATTCTGAAACAATAATACTTTTCCCATTCTTCATTTTTATATGTTTACTCCATTCCAGCAACAAGAATATTCTCTTATTGTCTATGATGTGCTGCTTGCAGCAGGAAGAACTTAATACAGTCTGTAACATGCTTGGGATACAGAAATCAAGAAGAAAGAATCTTCATGTTTAATGCAATTTCACATTTATTAATTTTTGGCCTGTTTATCCTTTGTTTAAATTCATGTTTTGATATTGATAATCTTATGTTTTGCAGCGAAATTATCGCTTCTTCTTCATGTTTGTTTCTTCTTCCACTGTCTTGTGCATTTATGTCTTCGCAATGTCGGCATTATATATTAAGTTCCTCAAGGATGATCACCGCAGCGTTTGGCATGCTCTGAAACACTCTCCAGCATCTGTTGTTCTCATGGCTTACACATTTGTTGCTGTTTGGTTTGTTGGTGGACTTACACTTTTTCATCTGTACCTCATAAGCACAAATCAGGTTTGTTTTGATGTCTGCCTAAATTTTTTTATGTTCGTGATCTTAATTTTTTCTCTGAATGCATGCGGTTTGAGACAGAACACTTCCTTTAGTTTTCAAATCCATTGTTTGCTTGCTTATTGATGTTCTATGAAATGAAATGCAAAAAATGATGATTGATTCTTTCATTGATGTATTGTAATATATCAAGTTGCTGTTTATTTGAAAATAACCTATATAATGGTTTTTTCTCTATTAGTTTTGTTAATGTTTGTAGCTTCAGTTGCATGATCATTAGAATACATATAATATATGTTGATAAATAATAATATAATATATTTGTTATATTATTATTAATCATATGAAATTTAATATTCAATATTAAATTATCATATTATTCTTAATTAATAATTGATTGACGAAACATTATAAGATTGATTAAATTATAATTAATGGGAAGAGGCATGTCCTTTCTTATAATTAATAATGAATAGACATGTCCCATGAAGGGACATGTCTCTCCTAGCCTCATTCCCAATATAAATGAAAGAGAGATTGTTGCATTTGGAAAACACATACAACATAGAGTGCTATTACATTTGCATCTATCCTAAAACTTAACATGGTATTAGAGCCAGGTTGCAAATGTAAGAGAGTAGTTTGTTGATGGTGAATGTGTGACTGTCTCAGAAAATACAGTCTTAGTATAGGGACCATATCTCACAAATCCACCGTTGGATTTTTCTGAATTTTGGATATGTTGGTGAAAACCCAATTTTGAAGAATCTCACCGGAGCAATTGGAGAGAAAATGTGGGGCTCAAAAGTTATGACGGACTGTGTATGGGTCTATGTGAAATTCCTGAAAGCGGCTTTTATTAAAGAGATATATTAATTTGTTATGATCGTGGTCAAGCATTAACAAAGAAGAATGTATTCAAACAAGTGTGTCTCTTTCTAGAAAGAAAGAATTAATTATAGATTGTCACCTCTCTTGGAGCTATCAAGTCATTTCTCAAGAAGACATGAGTATTGTTCAATGATATAAGAGTGGGAATTGTACATTGTGGGGGGAATAATAACCAATGTTACATTTCCATTTGAACCATCCTTAGTTGAGAGTGAGAAAATGGTGATCATCCACTCTAGGCTGTCTCTCTACATGAAGGTCGTCGACATGGCTAGCACAAACAACATTATGATCTCCTGCAGCGTGTCCACCACAAACAACTTCAAATTTTGATGAGAGTTGATATTTCCTATACGGGCTCACCTTACAAAAGGAAGTATTTGAAACTTAAGATAAGTATTCAATGCTTAATTAATGCACATGAATTATTGAGTTTGAAATTTGTGCTATAATATTGGCTATTAATATCTTGTTTGCTTCTATCTTTGGTATTACTGTATGAGATAGTTTAGTTTATAAGCTATTTGTAATCTCTCTCTGGCATACCTTCAGGACAGAAGCACAAGAAATTGTTTTCAGAGGGAGTCTGACTCTTCCGAGGTAACTTTGGATGAGGAGCTAAGAATATTGATATCAGACTCAGAGGGGGTCTGACAGTTCATCTTAAGCAATCTTGGATGATCAACAGATTGATATTTGCTCAATGAGTTCTTCTCTGTGAGAGAAGTTCGAGGTGAAATCCCTTGTTTTCACTCTCTGTGTTGAGGCATGATGGATGACATGTGTGTGACTCAGTATTTTTAACGGGCCTGCCCCTTGTGTACATCATGAGGAAGTGACGACTTCCAAATGATTATCACTTATATTTGTAAGAGTTATTGAAAGGTGACGGGTTTACAATAACTTGACCTTCTATTGTGATAGACATCTTGTGATGGCTGAAACATATCATAATAGATAGAACTTGTAGATAGAATCGGCGATTGAGGCAATCCACATTAAAGCTCGTGAGTTTGTGGATAGAATCGCCGATGAAGGCAATCCACACGAGAGCTTGTGGATAGAATTGCCGATGGAGGCAATCCACTCTAAAGCTCGTGAGCTTGTGGATAGAATCGCCAATGGAGGCAATCCACACGAGAGCTTGTGGATAGAATCGCCGATGGAGGCAATCCATACGAGAGCTTGTGGATAGAATTGCCGTTGGAGGCAATCCACACGAGAACTTGTGGATAGAATCGTTGATGGAGGCAATCTGCTCTAAAGCTCGTGAGTTTGTGGATAGAATTGCTGATGGAGGCAATCCACACGAGAGCTTGTGGATAGAATCACCGACGGAGGCAATCCACCTGAGAGCTTGTGGATAGAATTGTCGATGTAGGCAATCCACTTGAGAGCTTGTGGATAGAATCGCCGATGGAGGCAATCCGCCTCAAAGCTTGTGGATAGAATCGCCGATGGAGGCAATCCACATCTTGAGACTATGTTTCTATTGATTACATCATGAGGATGATGCTTTTATTGCTTACATCATATGATTGATGTTGTCAAGTGTCATATAAGTGTTGACATCAGATTGATTTATCCTCCCTAGCTAAGAGGGAGTGTTGATGTTTGTAGCTTCAGTCACATGATCATTAGAATACATATAAAATAAGATATAAGATATGTTGATTAATAATACATATAAGATATGTTGATTAATAATAATATAATATATTTGTTATATTATTATTAATCATATGAAATTTAATATTCAATATTAAATTATTATATTATTCTTAATTAATAATTGATTGATGAAACATTATAAGATTGATTAAATTATAATTAATGGGAAGAGGCATG
>MU218172.1:56644-72569 GCA_018584345.1 Thuja plicata | reverse complement strand
ATGAATAGACATGTCCCATGAAGGGACATGTCTCTCCTAGCCTCATTCCCAATATAAATGAAAGAGAGATTGTTGCATTTGGAAAACACATACAACATAGAGTGCTATTACATTTGCATCTATCCTATAACTTAACAAGTTTCATGCTTGATAAATGTTGTTGTCTTAATAATTTGTAAGCATAAAAAACTTATCATGATTGTACATTGGAAAAAATAGCATTATGGTCTATTGTTGTATTTTAATGTTGACGTATGGTGCACTGCTTTTTATTCAAATATTTTCCTAGCATTCTGTAGTCTCTTATCATATATTTGTATTGTATTTTGCATGGATTTTATTGAATTAGTAAGTATTTTTAAAAATTTGCCAAGTATCTTTGAGATTTTTATGGGTTGCTGAGCTCGAGACAAAATTGGTTTTCTTAAGTTTTGTCAGGTCGCAAGTTTTAAAACTATGTACTTGCCACAATGACTCCAATTCTAGGGGTAGGTTAGTTGTCCTATGTAGTTGCTATTATTCTCAAGGAGGTGTAGAATGAAAGTACTGCATGGAGTGTCCAAAGTGCCAAATAGATGACCAATTATGCACATGTGATTAGGGTTATTGAGTCTTGTGATCCACAATGCTATAAGGAGGCCAACAATAGAGATGAACAAAAGGCTATGAAAGAGCAATATAGTTCGTTGATAAAGTGTGATACTTAGGAGTTGGTGCCCTATTTGTAAAGAGCTAACATTTGTTAAATGCAAGTAGTTTTGCAAGAGCAAATTCATTGAGATGGCTCTACTGGGAGATAGGTTTGTATGGATGCTAATTGATTCTCTTAAAACTAGGTGTTGACTATTGGGATACATGCCTCTATTATGAAGACACGATCAATTTGCATTGTTCTTGCTCTTGTAGTTAGATTTGGATGGGAGATGCATTAGATGGATGATAAGTATCCTTTGTGAAGACAAGATCAATTTACATTGTTCTCACTTTTGTAGCTAGATTTGGTTGGGAGATGCATTAGATGGATGTTTAAGTATTCTTTGCTAAGTGCTGATCTTTATGAGGAGATATTTAGGGAGCAACCACTTGGATTTGAGAAGCATGAGGATTTGAAGCTTTTGTGAAGGCTTAGGAAATCAGTTTATGGGGTGAAGTTAGTACCATGGGAATGCTATGATAAGGTAGATAAATCCTTTCTATTTTGCGGCTTTCCCAAGTGAAAGTTTGACCATAATGTACACATTAAATATGTTGACTGTGTCATGCTTGTTGTTGTGCTCTATGTTAATGGTGAGATTACTATTAGAGATAGTATCTCTTTTATACGCAATCTTGAGGCTGATTTGAAGAATGCCTTTTGGATGTAGGCTTGAGCTTTATTTAGAATTCTTTTTGTACTCATGATTTTAGATGGAGGAGAGGATTTTAATCTCCTAACCTAAATATGTAATGAATTTACTAAAGGAGTTAAAGATAGGTTAGTGCATGGATTGTAAAGTTTGTGTATTAGTTTGGATTTAAGTTGGTAGTATAATGTAGGAATCCTTAGGTGAATGCACAAATTCTTTCTATTTTGCGGCTTGCCCAAGTGAAATTTTGACCATAATGTACACAATAAATATGTTAACTGTGTCATGCTTGTTGTTGTGCTCTATGTTGATGGTGAGATTACTATTAGAGATAGTATCTCTTTTATACACAATCTTGAGGCTGATTTGAAGAATGCCTTTTGGATGTAGGCTTGGGCTTTATTTAGATTTCTTTTTGTACTCGTGATTTTAGATGGAGGAGAGGATTTTAATCTCCTAACCTAGATATGTAATGAATTTACTAAAGGAGTTAAAGATAGGTTAGTGCATGACTTGTAAAGTTTGTGTATTAGTTTTAATTTAAGTTGGTAGTATAATGTAGGAATCCTTAGGTGAATGCCATGTTCAAGCTACTTGTTGGAGGTCCTTTTCACAAGTCATACTAGGTTGAACCTTGTGTTTCTAGTTATCATGGTATGCAGGTTTGTGCAATAGCTCAAGGAAAGCCTATGGAAATGGTTAAGAGGATTTTGAGAATTATTTGCTCTAGTACGTTTTTCTTTAAATTTTTTGAAGGGCTAAACACTTATTACTTGGAGCTAAGAACTGATGAGGTCACAAATGGGGGACCTCATCTCTGATATAAAAATTCAACAATAACATCCCATGGACCTTGATGGCAAGAACCTATGTCACAAGATTCGCTAAGTTTCAAGTATGAAATCTGAATTTTGGTGAACTTTGAACTTTTATATTAAATGTTGAACTTTGCTTGAGATTTGTACAAAAAGCATGGAACATGTCTTTACTAAAATATATTTTCGGAAGTCTTTTATTAAGGGTGTTGAAAAGTATTTTTAAGGTTTTTGAGCCTTTTTTTCTTATAAAACATTGCTAGTCGTTGATCTAAGCACACATCTATCCACCATCATCGAGAAAGGTGACTAAGAAAAACGGTTGCAGTGACTTTGTGTGAGGAAGATTGAGCCATCGTTGGGAGTAGAGCATTGTTAATTTACATTTGTTGCGCGAGTCCTAATCTTCCATGGTTGCCTTTCAAGTGCCATTTCTTCTCGCTCCTTGCAAGTCAAGATCCTATTTGATGGTGAGTTGTGACATTGTTGGTAGCACCTGGGTGTGTAGATAGGCTGCAAAGTTTATTTTAGGGTCTTTTTCTTTTATTATTTTCTTTTATAGTTTTTTTCTCATCTTTACATTTTTATCAAGTGTGTTAAATTTTCAATAATATATGATTTTGAAATTACAGATGTCAAATATTTTTTTAGTTACATAAATTGTTATTAAAAAATTCAACATTTATCTATTAATTGTTTTCTAAAGGCTTTTTTCATCTATAATTTTTTTTTTTTAATAATATATGTTTATAACATTTCAAATGCCAAATATTAGTTTATTTAAATTAAATTACTATTGAATTTTTTAACATTTATTTAAATAAAATAAATTTAATATTTTTATTTGATCCATCAAAATATCTAATGGGCTCTACCCATTTATATTGATAAGATAAAGGTGGAATTACATAGTTGAGTTTTCTGGCACAATGGCTTGATCAGTCTAACCAAACCCCCCAACCTCGAGATACAAAATCATATGTTTTGAAGCTATCCTATCTCCATATAGCAAAATGGAGATATTCTATACCCTATGTCATCCAATACATATTAAACTGATTTCCTTTCCCCTCTATCATCATATGTCATTTTATATATGCAGATATACAAAATTTGGGCTAAGCTTTTTGGCCCTTAACTTGTAGTCTTTTGCTTTTTCATCTCGCTCTTTACCTTGATTGGACATTTGGGGCTTGTTGGTAAACAAATTTGTCACTGCAGATGTTGTTTTGAAAACTGACCCCGTTTGCCCTGTGAGCAGTGAACACCGCGCCAACAGTTGGAAACATTGCAACTGGGTCACGATCTAATCGCAACCTTCCTCTGTGTTTGAGAGGGGCAGCTCCCTCGTATGATGTGGGTATTTAAGATTTTTGCATACTTTTTACTTGAAAGTACACAAAGGAGAAAACATAAAACTAAAACAAGATGCATAACATAAACCCCAATAGTAGACATACGAATACTAACTGCGATTTCACAAAGGATAACATCTACAAAGAGGGTTGAAGCACAAGATAAGTTGGAATATGCAATAATGAAATAAGGATAACAAATCTCAACATATGAGGAAACCAGTTATCTCATCACATTCAAACCAAGATACCAGGACAAGATTGTGTTTCATCAATTACATATGTCATTTGGATCAGAAACTAGTGGGTTCCATACGTATTCAAAAATATCACTAACTTGACATACGACAAATCAGTAATAATAACTGAGTAACACATCTAGACATACGAACTAAATGTATTATTCATTATCTCTTTGAAAATATACAATTTCAAAACCTTTGAGTACATGTCAAACCAAAAGTCCCTCACAAAATTTCTCCGTAGTTTCCCCTCTGCAAAAAGTCTCCCCACTTAAATTGCAAAGCCTTGTATTTATAGGCTCATAAAATATCTACCTTATAACTACCCGATAACTACCTTGTAATAACCTTTTTGAAACACAAGTTAGGATTTACCTAACTGTTTACAATGATAAATGCCTAAGGCTATCTTTAATTACATTAAGTGACATAAGTCACATTTACAAGAGGCAACTTGAAACTTTTGACTTTGAAACAAGACCGAGCCATTCACCATGTTGAGGTTGTTTTCCATCTTACCCTGCTTCATTTGTGCTTGTAATCATCGCATCACCCATAGATCAGGGATAAAGAATATATCATTTCCTTGTCATTCCATTGTGAGTTGGCGGATACATAAATCTCCATGCTCTGAATCTTCATCACTCAATTGCATTAGATTGCATTTTAAGTGAAGTTTTACATCTCATTCATTGTGTGGTCTTTCTCTTATAAGATGTGTTTCAAATCCACTTAAGAAGATTTCATAGATAATGGTGTTTTCTAGAGAACCTTTCTCATATGTTATGTGGTAATGTAATTGAACAAGTCCAATTTTGAACAACCCAATTTGAACATACCCCTCCAATTGACTGGCATGTTACTTGAGTTATGCATATTTCATATAATCTACATTTCCATCTATGATGCCACATATTGAAGAAACATTCATTATGACCCAAAAACTATAAATGCATGTGTTTAAGATTTTCAGTGCTTTTTCAACAAAGTCATCCCTACATATTCAATCACAACTGCACTCCATGAGATAACATTTTATCACACACTCCTTGTGCTTTGTCTACATTGTGCTTTGTGTCCACGTCCTTGTGAGAAATAACACTAAGCCTACACTCACATGTGATCTAGAGACACCAATCAAACACACCCACATCAGGCATAATTGGCATCTTAATAATATGATGATTCCAAGATAGTAACCACATGCATGAAGGCCGACGAGGGACACATCAATCATCTTCATAGGTGATGCAAATCCTTGTTGTAGTATTTTCAACTCTCGTCATGCTTGAGACTTCTTTGTTAATCCGAGGCTTTCCAGAGCTTCCTTGCAAGATCCATTTTTGGGCATATTTTGAAATAATTTCATTTCATTCTATTCCTTGAGGCTTATGTTGAAGAATTTTGGCTTCAATCCTATCGATTGCATTTGCTGGAGTTCCTAAGGCCTTCTCACCAAGTCGTTTTGTGCAGATCATGTAATAATAGCATCTATGAGATACATCACCTTGAAGCGTTACGACAAACAATTTAACTGCACTATAAATGATCCCACATTTGGGGTGCATGTCCATGATTCCACATTGTGTCCATGCCAGCAGATCATGGGACGAAATTCTGTCAGATAGTTGACATGCCTCCATAGTACATACCACTATTTGTCAGACGTTTCACATGTCTTGTTTATGGTTTTGCGAACCGTGTTTCTTTCTTCTTCCCCAAACCGTTTTCAATAAGAACATCTCGTGAATGGGGTGCAATCATCAAATTCCATGGGATGTCTCCTCTTTAAGGTGCCCGATCAAAACAATTTCAGGTTCGTTATGTATGATTCCACGTTGTGCATGCATGCTGGCGGCTCGTGGTATCCTGAGAAATCCATTTTGGTTATATTTTGTTAACATTCCATTCCATTCCATTCGTTGAGACAGAAGAGACATGACCAAATTGGAGTGAACCTTCAATGAAACTAGCCACATCGTTTCTATCTCTTCACATTAGGGTTGTGGCTTGATCCATGGATTTGAATAGTGATTGGAATCCATGTGATCACTATGTAGGTAGTGATGTTAGCGGTGAGTAACTGGTCACTATAAGGTATGAGAGTGGGAAACCGTCGATTCATTCAATTTAATCGAGGCATTCTGTCAAATAATTCTTGTGCATTTGACTATGAGTCTACATTTTGCTTTCATATTTGTTGTATGCATCTAATGCATGCTTCCACATTTCACATTCCCTTGTACGCCTTCATCTATTCCAAAGTCACCATTTTGCTGTGGGTCAGGAGGATGCTTCTTTGCACTCGCTAATTGCACATGCTTGAAACTTTTAAAGCCGCTTTCAACAAATCTATTTTGTGTGTCATTGCATGCATGTTTATAATCTATTCGAAGCTTCCATTTTGCGGCAGGGAAAAGGTTCACGAAAGGTGGTGAATTTAACTTCACTCTCGCCAATTGCATTTTCTTCGTAGTCTCCATAACCTTTACAACGAATCCATTTAGCGTTTCTTCTGCCATCATTTCATTTCATTTCTCGAGATGATATCTCTTTGATATAGCATGCCAAACGTTTCTAGTGTGCAATCTGTGATTCTGCATTTACATTTATGTCTACTCGGGCATTTGCAACTATTATAACCGATGAATATTTCTCCAACCGTATGTCTCGAAGGATGTCCATAATCCGTTCCAAAGCTCCCATATGATACATGAACAAGGAGAATGCGCTTGAGCCAAACAATTAAAATAGAATTGCTGTCCACAAGTACATTCAACTTCAAAGTGCACATCTCCTTCAACACGTACAACGTTTCCACAATTTGGAATACTAGGACACCATTTCACCTTCCCATTGTCTTCAATATACGATTCTAACAAGAAACGCTCAACTTGTTCACCCTGTTCGGGATCTTTTGCATTGACAAGCTTTCTAACAACATCTTCATCACAGATAGCATTGCATTTGTGCGCCATGCATCTCGCTCGCCTACTCTTTCCTTCGTTTATCATAACAACAAAATAATTTGTCAATCACTCATTGCAAACACAGTGGCCGCACTCCATCATGGTAACTTCTTCCCGCACTTTGTCATCCATGCAAATTTCGCATGAAACAACAGAGCGTAGGGATGTAGAACATGAGCTTGTTGGCTCTAGAACCATAACACCTACTTCTGAAAGGCATCTATCACTTCCTTTATCTACAAATACATAAAGTAACTTCTCAACATCCCAGCGGTGATGACACAAGAGTTTCTGAGCATGCTGCCCACTTAGCTGAAGTAGTTCCATCACTTTATGTAAATCTTCTCTCTGTGCTGCCAATAAAGATGCTTTTGTGATCACCTTAATGGAGGGTGGAGGAGTTTAGGGTTTGAGTTTGGTTTCTTGAAAACTGAAGAGGTTAGGATTAGGGAAAAGATATTGGCCAAAGTTAAGATTCTAACTCTTAACTTATTAAAAGTTAAGGTTTTGGATCGAGTAGCAATGTTGACCAAGAAGAATTGTTGACCTCTAACTTTCTAACCTACTTGGCTTCGCTTTTCACGATTAGAAATGCTAACTAATAACTCTTAACCTTTCCTCATAAGTTAAGGTTGGGGATTGGGTTGGGATGTTGACCGGAAAGAATGGGATGTTGACCCTTAACCCTTAACTTTTCTTAAGATTTTTATTTATGAATTTTAATTTTAAATTTTAAATAAATTTAAAATTAAAACACGAACTTCAAGATAGTGTAACTTTTGACTCGCAGCTCCGATTTGAGAAATTTGAAGTGCGGCACGAAACTGACAACAAGCCTGGGAGTTTGGAAACACGAAAACACTAGGAATCCCATGGATTAATACTCTTTTTCAAGCTCAAATCTTGACATGTTCTGATTATTCACAACTCAAAAATTTGAAACTTTGGCTATTGAGGAAACCATGACAACAGGGCTGTAGTTAGCATGAGCTCCCACATCTGGTTTCAAAGTCACAGTATGCTCTTCCTTTGGCACTTCCTCTTTGATTTTGACCCCAAAGACTTCCTCTACTTCATGGTCTGTAGCCAATCCTTCCTCCACTAGATATTGCAACCAACCCATTCCAATCATCTGGTGCCAAATCAAGCATCTTCTTCAGGAACAAAATGTTTCTATCCACTGCTAACTTTTTGCCCGGGATGGATTTTTTCACAACAAAAATGATGAGGGAGTCTCTCAACCACAATGCCCTGGAACCTTACTGCATAATAGTCCCGTGGCAGTGGAATGGCCTTGCCTTCCACATTGTTTAGTACCTCCCCAATTTCTCCCAAAAATGCCTTCTGTATGAGCCCGCGGTGAAGTGCATTTGCCATGTCTATATACTTCCCAACATTTAGTAAGCTCACCAAAAACATCACAGAGATGTTCGTTATTACACGATAGCGATGAGCTGTCCTTAGAAACTCCTCTCCTAAAACCATTTTAATAGCATGGAGAACCAAGTCATGCTTCACACAAAAGATACATTTCAAACGCTTCTCCGTGACCTCCCTTAGGAAGGCTACGTGTCTCTTCCTATAGACCAAATGGACAAGCGCGTCCGTTATCATCTTTCTTACAACACCTTGAAACATGCGCAGTGCAAAACCATTCTTTGTGATGCATTTTAAGGTAGTGCAAAGGAAGCCTTTCCTTATTGAGTCATTATTAGTCCCAATTAATTTTTATTCGCATCAAATTCTTTAAATTTCATTGAAGACCGTCTTCCTTTTGCACTTTGTCGTCCTTCATTCCAATTGCCCATTACCAAACATCTCATCTGCACAAACCTATATCCTCTCTTAACACCCAAGTGCTAGTTGTCTCTTTCAAATCTCTATTATGAATGTGTGTGAATTCAATGAGGTACAATTTCTCTCTTTTGGGTCTTCGTGGAACGATTATCTTATAATTTTAAACTATTTATATATAAAATTTAATAAAGATAAATTTTAATTAAATTTAGCAAATATATTAATATTTAATGTATTTAAAATAAATTTATCAACTATATTATAGACACAATTTTTGGGTAAGTACTACTAGAGAGGGTAGCTCACTATATTAAAGTTGTAGAAAAACGTTACATTGCATGTGCGATGGAGATTATTCCATCCGCTAGTTCTTGAATTTTTTCAATCTGAAATTGGGAAAACAAATCCCCATACACTGATAAAATTGGCAAAGGCTCACATATCACATTTTTCAATTCCCTCACAAAATAGCTCAAGAGCTTGCACAACTACCTACTTCTTCTTGACAGCTTCAACATCAAAGATACTTGCAATGAATCCAATTGGATACGTCATTTACCACATTCCTAATGAATTCTAGCTTGACCAAGAAATTAGTAAATACCGCGGTCCAATGTATATATCTTGTGGCTTAAGCGGAGCTTGTGAAGAGGCTCCAATAATATTCCATTGCGAATGTGCTTTGCCCTAAGGGATTGTTCTCCAATAACCTGTTTTATCGCCATTTTTATTCCTTCTTCCTTCGTCTTAAACTACCTACTGAACTGCTGCTCCATTGTTATCTCATGGCAGCTACAATGAATACCAAATATTTTAGGGCCAATCATCTTCCTATTGCCTCTGCCCTCTTCAAACAAGAGTATATATTTAAATGCAAACAAAGGGTAGGAGAGCACACCCTTACTATCCAACATTATTGGCCTTTGAAATGCTGTTGTGTACAGCCAAATAGCAGTCTTGTGACTGCCTAGAATGGACAATAAGCAGCCTTGAGACATTCTTGTCACCCCTTTGGCATCCTTGATCGGGGTGCACAAAATATTTGGATCATTTAAACATCGCCACAACCCTTGTTTGATAGCCAGACTAAGATCAGCCGCAAGGGACTAGTTTCTCCTTATCCACTATCTTTGCCAAATCTTTTGTTAAAGAATTCAAATCTTCTACCACTTCAATGCATGCTTGTGGTACTCCCCTATTGGCAAGAAAATCAGCTGCTTTATTGGATTCCCTGAACACATGGGAAAGGGAATAATCACCAATTTTGTCCAAGCAACTCCATCTCTTCTTGATCTACCTTTTCAATTTCTAACTTTGTGCTTCTTGCTAACAACATTTATACAAATCTTGGAATCCTCCTCTATATCCACATTCCTTAATCCTTTCTCCATACAAAGCCACAAACCTTGAGTGAGGGCCTCGAATTCTACTTTGTGTTTGGTGGTGACTCCCATTTTTTTGGACAAGGCCCACAAACATTCTCCTTTGTCGTTCTTGATGATGCAAGCAGCCCCCGTAGGGCTCAGATTGCCTTTAGTTGCACCATCAAAATTGAGTTTGTACCTCTCTTCATCAGGCACAATCCATTTAGCCTCATCTCTCCTCGAGGCTTTGTTCGATATGTTCCCCTCCAAAAGGTTTTAATTTTCCCCATCTCTTTAGCATCATATTATCTCAACTTGTTAAATGAGTTTGGTTTTATCATATATGTTTGCATTCACCACTTCACAAATGCCCTCTTTTGTTTTTCGAAAAGCTTCTATTATGCTCCTTCCAAATATGCCATACAAGCATCGAGGGGGCGACTAACCAAATATTTCCCCAACTATCCTAACCATTTTTGCATAGCCAACTAAGAACAAGCTCTAGCAGATCGACATACCGTGGAGTGCTCCAACCGAGTTGCTGTTGTATCCAATCCCAATACCTCACAAAAAATGGGCATGTCAATAACAAATGGTTTTTAGTTTCTTCATTCTCTTGACAAATTATACACTTGTTCAATCCTTGAATTCCAATACGTCACAATAATCATTTTGTGGAGTGTTGTCCACAAGAATGCTCCAACTTTCAACCAAATGCTTTTATGCCAACATAGCTTTGTCATCCATAGGCTTAATCCCCTTGTACGTTTTGAATATCCGCACCAATTTACCTCATCTTCATCCTTGGATCTCATTATTCTGCACTTAGCTAAAGTTTGGGAAAGAATCAACTTACCATTCTCCGATATTGGGAGGCCATCAAAGCTTATCCAATCAAAATTATCCTTGGTACAATTGCTTGTTTTTATTACATAATCTATTACCTATGTCCCATACACTTGGATTACATTATCAATCTAGTTCGTTGAAACAAAGGAGTTTGATAATGGAGCATAAGTGTTCCACGAGTCATACCAAAATCGATCATTTTGGCATTACCAATTTTCCATTAGAGATGTTCGATGATCACCTTTTGGCTTTCCCATAGAAACTTCCAAATGGAAGAGCCACCCTATTGCCATTGTTAATATCCTTTGGGGCTCGAAGCTCGAAATTATCCAAATATTTTCTTTGCAAAATTCTACGTAGTTTTTTGGGTTCCTTGTACATTTTCCAACTCAACTTCGGCCCCAAAGCCAAATTTTGTCTTTCTATATTGCTCAATCCAGTGCCAACACCGCTTTTAGGAAGACAAGCTTCATCCCAATGGATTAACGATATTCTTTTTTCATCCTTAAACCCTTTCATTAGAAACTTCTTCAGGTAACCTTCTATGTTTACATAGTCTTTGCTTGTGATTTCAAAACATGACATCACATATATCAGGACAACAAATAAAATAGATTTAATCATAAGGATCCTACCTACTAGTGAATGCCATTTGCCTCTCCATGCTGTTGCTTTATTTTTGTAGTTATTAATTGTTTCCTCCTAGTTGGATGACATGCAATCACCTTTGAATAAAGAATCTCCCAAATAGTTGGAGGGAAGTTCCGAGATTGGGAATCCCAATAGATTCAAAATCTTTCTTTGAGTTGCTCTTTTTAGTTTTGAAGAAAAAAGATTTCACACTTGTTTTTGTTTAATATCCGCCTTGATGTTGAAGTGTAAGTGTGCAAAGTTGTTTTGACAACCTTGACCTCTTTTAAAGTTGCCTACCCCAATAGCAAGGCGTCATCTGCAAATTGGACATGTGTGATAGGATTGATGCGATCCAAATCCTGATACACTTCCATATTCTTGCCGAGCCAAGGTGTTTAAAGTGTCCTCCCATGGCCTCTGCCATTATTACAAAGAGAAATGGGTACAATGGATCCCCCTCTCGAAACTCATTTGTGGCTTCAAAAAAACCACACATCGAACCATTGACCAAAATCGAATAACAAGGGATCAAAATGCAAGTGTAAATGATACCCAACCAATCTTTGTTGAAACCAAATTTTCTCATTATAGCCATTAGAAAGTCCCATTGAATTCTTTATATGATTTGCTGATGTCAAGCTTTATAAGCATGCCTTTTATCTTTTCCGAAGTGATAGTGTGTAAGGCCTCTGAGGCAACAATAATACTATCAATGATCTCCCTTCCTAGTGTCAAGCC
This sequence comes from Thuja plicata, assembly GCA_018584345.1. Classification (NCBI taxonomy): domain Eukaryota; kingdom Viridiplantae; phylum Streptophyta; class Pinopsida; order Cupressales; family Cupressaceae; genus Thuja; species Thuja plicata. The sequence goes on along the minus strand of MU218172.1, from coordinate 60,461 downwards.
ATTTTGCTCTTCTGAGATGATGAATCTCAATAGCTTCTTAAGTCGATTATCTAGCGCTTTTGCTACCATCTAATATATTGTATTACATAGTGAGATGGGTTCGTAGTCTACGAAATTGGAGCACTCGCTCTTTTTAGAGATTAGAGCAATAGTCGTATTATTAATATCTTTCACAAATTTTTTACTCTTCCTAATGTTTTCAACCAAATGCCATACATCCTGGCCGAGAAAATTGCAGCATGCTTAATAGAATTTAGTAGTGAGCCCCTCAAAATTGAGTTGAAATTGGCTGTTCTAATCTCTTCCTTTGAGCATTGAGCATGCAAATTTTCTCTTTTCCAATACACAACGGGATGTTTGATAGAATTTTATTGCCCCTCTCGTGAAGTACAGGGTCCTGTGCTGCCAATAAAGAACTGAAATAATGTATTGCCTCCCCTTTAATTTGGTCCCTATCTTGAATTACCTTTCCATCCTCTAACTTCCTGGACAAAGTTTCTTGCTTGCCTAGATCTAGTAGAAGTGTGAAAGAATCTGGAATCTTGAGTACGGGCTTTATCCTACAAACATAGCTCCTCGTGTGTGAGCAATTCAACATATTTAGTCTTAAGCTCTTTCTCCGTTTGGAAATCGTTAGCAAACATCCTATATCTGATGACTTTGTTGTTTAAAATTTCTAGTTTTGTTTCCACTTCTTTTCCAAAAAAATGTTTTTAAAACAGCCTTTGTTCCATCTTTTGAGCTTATCTTTTATATGTTGCAAATTTTCAATAAAATAGAAACTAACAATGCCAACCACCTTGGCTTTCTCCTGCCAGCATTGCTCGATATTGTTGACCAATTGAGAGTCCCGTCCCCACATAGATTCAAATTTAAAATAACCTTTGGTCTGCCTTTCACTTAATCGCAAATCCAAAAGGACAAGGAAGTGGTCCAAAACAACAACTGGCTATATGCTCTCGAAACAATAATTGTTTCCCATCCACCTGAGGCCAAGCAAAAGTCTATCAAGGTGCTCTAAAATATTTGTAAAACCTTCTCTCCGATTGGTCTAGGTATACCTTCCATTCTTTGGGATACTATCTACTACCGTGATATTGTTAATATATCTTATGAAGTCCAATATCACTTTATTTACTTTATTAAGTCCACCATTTTTTTTGCTGAGATCTAATATGGCATTAAAATCATCTCCGAGTATTCCCTTATTGTTGTTTAGGTTGCAGATCCGAGATCTGATAGAGTTCCATACCTTTTTTTTTTCCTCATTCTGGATCGGGCCATAAACTTTTAATATCTACATGGGGAATTCAATATCTACAATCCAACTTTTAATTGAATACTGAACGTAGTTGTGGTTGGCTTCTAAAACTTTTATATCAACACTATTTGGGGACCTTATAATCCCCAATCCACTGGCCGAGCCTTGGGCACTATGGAAGGAGCCTGCCTAGTTACGACAAAATTTTAATTTTTTTTGCGCTTTCCTCTTTGCTTATTTTGGTTTCCTGGAGCATAATGATGTCTATTGCTTGCTTGTCAATATGACGCTTAATCAAGGGTTGCTTGATAGGGGCTGATAGGCCCTTGACATTCCATTTGACCACCTTCAATGCCCTCTAAGGGAGGGTTTAGCTCCCTTGGACTGTAGGAAATTTGTGACACTAAGGAGACCATTTTCTTTAGCTTCCTCTTCCCTTTTCTGCCTATTTTTTTAATCTCACCTTCTGCTCCGGGTTTTTCCTAATGCTTTGACAACCGACCGACTTATACATCTAGTGTCTATCGCCCTTAAGCCATCAAAATCAATAAAATTGTCCTACGATCCATCCACCTCTGAATCTACCTCCTCGGCCTGTTCAACCTCCTCAACTTGGTCGTTGTTGATTGGGGTATTTTTCACCACATATTCCACCTTCGCTACCCTGTCTTTTATAGTTCATTGAGCCTCCTTCACTGTCCTAGGGTTTGCCTCATTCCATGGATCCCCACCTTTGTGGACTTTTGAATCCGCCCCAATCTTTGTGCCTTCTACATCAATGAGACTGGTAGAATCTCCCCTTGGCCTAAAGGATCTATCAATACCAATTGCTTTTGATGTCTGGCTCCTCGAAGATGAAGAAGGAATTCCCTTACCAGGTCCCCCCGCTCTTCTGGCTGGAGCATTTGCTGAACTTTTCTCATTCAGATGTGCGATAGCCAGAGGTTTGTGATTGTTAGGTTTCCAGATCCATTTGGTTATAGGTGACTATTTGCATCCATCTTCACAGTGATCTCTCCCTCAGCACTTCAGACAAAACAAATTTTCTTCCTCAACTTCAACTAATTGGAACCAGTGCTCCCTGTCAACACAGGCGATTTCCTTTGGAACATGCCAGCCACAGTAATTTGAAGTCATGCAAACAGATATGAATCCTCTTCGATAACATTTGCATCAATTTCTATTAGGGTACCCAAGAAATACCCAATCTTTTTTAGACATTCTTCGGACTAGTATTCAACAAGATGATTTTAAGGAGTCTGTGACTGTCATGGAGCCAAGAAGACTCATAAATGTTGTATTTTCAATTTGCAAATGTTTTAGAATGCTATTATAATGAAATAGCATGTTGATTTGACAATGTTTATAACAGGCCCTAGATTTGTTTTTATGAAATAACTGTATATGACAGATGCACCGAAGTATTCTTCACGTTGGATCATTTGAATCTTGACCTATCAGAGGTGAAAGTGGTTTTGTAATGTTCTAAAGAGTTGTTGGAAACTTTCATAACACTTGGAATGTGCAAGGGAAAGAGTTCTTTTGAATCTTTTGGTTGTTGTTTGTTATTAAAGAACGTGTGACTGCCACATTGAAAATCTGATTATTAAGTATCATTTTACTCCAACCAAGGATTGGTAGAACCCTGTTATGGTAGACATGTTGCAATGGGCACATAAGAACCTTGCTTGAAGCCTTAGGAGTCATTACAAACATCTAATGTTATGGGAAAAAGTGATATTGCTGTTGGACGCCAAAAAGGTCTAATCTGCTGTCTGACTGTTTGCTTGTTGTTTGTTATTGGAACCTCGTATCTATAAATGGTGTTCTGATACCTGTGCTGGAGATAGTAATCCCTCTATGTATTGGTTTGATCAATGAATAGTCAGAAACAAGTTATGGAATGTGTTCCCATTTCAATGAATGATGTCCTTTGTTGTGAAAATGGTGATGGTGTTAATTGGCTACAAGAGTCTATCAATATTGAGTTCTAAGGTCATGAAGTGACCTCTGCTGTCCCATAACAGTAACAGTTGATCAGAAGTTGTCAAAAGTGCATAGTGGATTTGTTGAGGCCTAGAACAACAAAAGAAATCAGTTATCAGTCATACCTTGCAGTCCCATTACAGAAGGATATGCTCAAGGCTATTAAAGCCGATCTTACGATGATTTCCTTAGTAAACTTTGAAATTATGCAGAAAGTTGAAATAATGAAATGGTTTCATTTAATTGTGTTTCCACTTCTGCACATAGCTCGGATTTGTGTCAGGAACAGTCAAGAGTATAAGAATGATATTCTAAGGTGTCTTGAAGTGTCATGAACCTTGTGAAGTTCCTATTGTCGGTGATTGTGAATGAAGTACTTATGAAGAAGATGTTGTGACGTTTTCACACCATCGCCCCATTGCAAATGGGGACCCCCTCTTTCACAAGCAGTAGGAGTAGTGGTCTTAGGTAGTCTTTGTTGGCGACAGTTTTCAAGCCCCTTGGTCCGGCGAGTGAAGTTTGAGAGTTGGTTTTGGGCGATTTTGGCCTGCTGAGAAATCAAGTCTGTCT
>MU218172.1:0-52693 GCA_018584345.1 Thuja plicata | reverse complement strand
CGCCGACGTGATTACCAGCAAATCACATCATTGTAACTGAGTTAGGATCCACAGTTGTAAAGAACCTTGGAGTGTTTCCTCACGTCCTTCGTGAGTATATACTTTTCAAGAGAGGGTTGAGTGTTTGGTATCCTGTATCAAGCGTTTAGTCCTATATGTTATGTAGTGGTACAAAACTCACATCAACAGAAGACTAATGGCAAATGGATGAGATGAAACACTTGTGAAGTGTCAAGTCAATTTTGAAGATCAATTAATCTTGTTAGATGCCTCTTTAATCAGGTTAAGATTCTTGAATTAGCTTGGGTCAATAGCACCCTTAATGGTTTTATAGTTTTTTGTAGATGCTCTGCATCATGAATCTCAGAAGAGCATTTCCATTTGGATTCCAAGTCTTCTGTGCCTCTATGCATTGTTACTCCTGTCCTTGACCACTCGCCAATGCCTATATCAAATATATTATATTTAATTTAATATAGTTTTATTTTTAAATTAACACATTTAGATATTTAAATTAAAATTCTAAACTTATTATGTTTTTTCGCTCGGTAAAATTCTAAACTTATTAATATTGAGTTGTTTTTATAAATTTAATAATTTTTTATTTTTATTATTATTTTTTAAACATTATCATTTAATAAATTAAATTTAGCTTATATAAACCTAATTAAATTTGTTTTTTATATAAGGTGAATTTAATGCCATTTTTTCCCTGAATTTTCCCCCTTGCTGAACTTGATTCAAATTTTATTGTTGCTGAACTTGATCTAGAATTCAAACCTTGGGACTTAGGAAATAATAAGAACACTACAACTTAACCATCACACTATGCCTTTATCAATAGAGTGTTATTTACACTTACTGAGGTCCATTTAAATTACATTTGATGTTGCATTTAGGATGGGATGTTGGAAATGGTCATGGAAATGGTAAGTGCCTCTTTTAGGGAAGGCTTAATGCGTGATATTTTTTATGTGAGGGGTGTGTGTGTGTGTTAGTGGACTTATCTCTCTTCTCAAGCCTTTTGTATTTTCTTTAACAATTTATTTAGTGCATTGGGATTTATATGATGTAGTAGGTTCTAGACTAGTCAACTTGTCCTACATATTAAGAATAGATATATACATCTATCACATTATATTTTTCTTGTATTTAGTTGTCTTAGGAAACCTTACAAGATGACACTCCAATTTTTCTATCCTTTAAATATATGTGGGTATCTCATTTTTTTCGATCATGTGATATTGTGTGCAAGTCTCGGACCTTTTACTCAATTTTCTTGCAATCCATAAGGCCCAAGGCACTATAAACAAAAATTAGGGTTCCCACTTTCCTAGAGGTAAGCTTGTTCATCTTGGTAGAGTGAATGAAGCTATATAAGCGCCATTTCCTCTCAACATGGGAAGAGTTAGCATCTTGCCAAAGAAGGTGAATGTTAAGCATCCATAGCATCATTGGGCCTTCGTGTAACCTCTATTGTTGTGTGGGGCCTTCTTTGCTAGAGTGAATTTACCCTCCCTAATTGACTGCCCTCATAGCTTATGAGATCAGAAATTGCACTTCACTCATCCTAAGTGTTTGCAGCCTAGTCTCGACAAGACATTTCCTTAAAGCCTTTGTTAGCTAGTTGTTTGGCATGGAGCAATGTCAAAAGGAATCAAGGGATGCTTCTTTTCTTGAAAGAAGACCAAGAAGATCTCCCTAAGGTTTGAGATCACCAGGTCTTTATCTATGGTAGGATAGCTTGACTGGTTGATGTCTTGTTATTAATTAAGTTGCCAATACAGGTACGAGAACTCGGTACGTCGGTATCGGCAAATTTTCTTTTGGGTGTTTGGGTACGTGTGTGTGTGTGTATATATATATATATAATATTTATATATACCAAAAATTAAAGAAATATACAGAATTCTAAAGCTAAAGTGTGATTATTGTATTTTATTATTTTGAAGACAAATAAAGTTGAGGCATTCGATTTATTTGATTGATGAATTTATTGAAATAATATGATTGGTCAAGATTATTGCGGCTATTGTTTGCTATGTATGTGGTTTTTGAGAAATGTTATTTGAATTAATGTGGCTATTCTTTGCTGAAGTTAAAAGTCACGAGAATTAATGTTTGAAGAAATATTAATCCCTCTAACTTTCGCAATACGTTATTTCTTATTTTAAGGTTCTCTTTGTCTAGCGATAAATATTTGTAGCAAGGATATTTTCATAGAGAAGCACTTGATGGTGGAAGTAATACACAAATACTATCTGTGGAATCTGTCACTATGCTAAGTATCATTTGAGCACAAGAATCCAAAATGCAAAGCCAACTTTATTATTGGATTTAGGATCATTGATAGTGGTTGGCACCAAAGAGTGAAGCGGAGGAGATATTCTTGATATTGGGAAAAAAAGAATCACTGTTCATTTCGATTTCATAGGGATTGAGGGACTTAATAATCACGACATTAATAAACCATTGTGCATGACTATGATCGGAATAATAGTCATAGGTGGCATGGATGTATCAGTTCAGAAGACAGAGTGATGAGATGGTTCCTTTGGCGAACATGGATGGCTGCATATTATTCTTGTGTATTCGATGAACAAACGATTATATATATTCCTGAGCATTTGAGGTTTTTTGAAAAAAGGTATATGCAATTTGATTTCAAGAGTCATTCATTAGAGCTACCCATTGTAGCTACTCCAGCAAGTGCGTATCCACAATGCACCTAGTGCACTTGGGCCGCACCTTGTGTGCCCCCACAACGCATTGGTGCGTGCGCACCCAAACCCAAACAAACCCAGACCCGATGCTTGGGTACAGGGTGCAAACCTTGCAACTAAGGTTATTAACAAGGGGCCTATTGGTATGCTCATAAAAAATAGAGTAAATCAGTTCTACACAAAAGAAGGGTTCAAAAGTTCATTAAAGAAGAGTTCATACATTCATTATCTACTTAGAAGCTCATTAAAGAGGAGTTCAAAAATAAACATGAAATAAAATCTAATTTACTCTTGATCTAACTTAGTCTAATTAGCAGTAAAAGAAAATGCAAAAAATAAAGGGGAAGAGAGAAAGGGAAGAGATATGGGAGAGTGAGAGAGAAGATGCTCATCCTGTCATGAATCATAGGCTTATGACAACTTCCTCAGAAGTTCGTAAAATCACCAAAGTGACAACTAGCTTAGCACAACTTGACCTAAGGATGATGCAATCTCTAAGGGACAATGAAAAACACTTGGGGATTGAGAATACCATGTTTCATGCAAGATCTATTAGCGAGATAGGGTACTCATCCGATATATAAAATAAAACTTGAAGCACAAAGCAATTTGCTCATAGGAAAAAAATTATACTGCAGCAATCTAGACTCGTAGTGTCACAATCTTAGCTTGGAAAAAGTAGAGAAAGAAAATAATTGATTTTTTTTCATAAGGCAACAAAAAAATTTCTATGTTATGGTATTCTTATCCATAGTTGGAAAACTCGGACTCGGCAAAAACTCGCCAAGGCCTGAAAAAAAATTCTGGAAAAACTCGGCAAAAACTCGGGAACTTAAAAAAAACCTTAATTTTAATTAGAAATGCATTTTTTTTTGCAAAATTCAATGAGAAAATGCATCCAATGAGTTAATTAATGAGAACACAAAAGAAACAAGTTGAGTTTAGATATATATAAACGCAAAGTGGGTACAAAATCACATTCTCATGCGGAATGCTGATGGCTAGAAGCAAAATAGGAAATAGTTTCTTTAAAACTAGAAGTAAATACATCATTACAAATACATCTTCCTCTTCCCAGCTCTACTAGCAAATACAGGAGAGGAACTAGAGGGTCTAGTCCTAGTAGTAGAACCCTGCACTGGGTGTGACTGTGCCTCCTCGCTCGGTATTTCTGATGACATGTGTCGCTCGCTCTCCATCCTGGATGTAGCTCCTCCTGGCACTGACAATGACTCCTCATCTGACTCCTCAATGTCATCCAATGTGAAACCAAATCCACCCCCCTCCTTCTCTATAGCCTGCCTCTCCAAATCTATGATGTCATCCTCTATAAACAATGGAGATTGCTCCTGTGTCGTCCAATTACTATAAGGATCTATGCTGGTGCTTCCTGTGCCTTTCTTATGCGTAACTTAAGATTATATTGCACATAGACAAGGTCATTGAGGCGTTTTTGGGATAACTTGCTTCTCTTCTTTGTGTGGATGGACTCAAATAAGCTCCAATTGCGCTCACAATGGGATGAGCTACAAGGCTGACATAAGATTCTGAGAGCAAATTTCTTTAGATGTGGGGTATTTCCACCCCAACTTTGCCACCAAGCCTCTGCAAAATAAAATATTGAGAAGTTGGAAAGCAAAGAGAAAAGCGAAAACATAAATTATCAAATGGCAACATTGCAAATATTTTACCTGGGGTTTGAGTGCCTCTTGCTCTCTTTGCTAGCTCTGAAGAGAATAATTTACCCTTTGATTCCACATAGATTTGTTGTTCGGTCACAACAAGGTCTCTCTCCACAACATCGGGTATCATCCTTTGATTGCATATCGAGAGGCCCTCCATGACCTCTCTATTAGGATCTAAATAAGAAACTTCGTACCTGAAACAAATACAAAGTGAAATCAAGTCTTAGTACACAACCTACAAAAACAAAGTGAAATCAAGTCTTAGTAAAATCTGAATAAGAATCATCGTACCTAAAACAAGGGTTGAGGAAGTACCCTGCTGCATGAATGAGATGGTGGAGCTGATTGTTCCACCTCTTATCAATAATTTCCCAAATGGGATCATATTTGAGTCTATCCCCCTTGTAGTAATTTTTTATGGACTCTTTGGCCCTATCATGACCTCATAAATATACCCATTGGGGTTTGATCCCCATCAACCAAGCGCAAAATTCTAACTAGGGGCTCAGACACCTACAATTGAAATTTGAAAAATACAAATTAGTTTACAAAATGATTAATTAATGAAGTTACTAACTTAGTAAGTTACAAATTAATAATGAGAGACTTCAATCAAGAATAATTAAAAATTCAAGTTTTGAAGTTACCTTCACAATCTCAGAAGCCTTTTGCAAAAAATTGTGGTCAAAGATTGCGCGCGACAGCCTCTCCTTCAGCCTTCTTTGAATAATTTGAGTCAAGCCATTGTTGACTCACAAATATTTGTTTCAAAGAAGCCAATGTACCAAGAATGCCTTGCAACGTCAAGAAAATTGTTGCAAAGCATGTGACAACAGGTCTCACCAAATCTCTCCCATTAGTGCGCTCTCTCATCAAATTCAGAACCCAAGGGTGACTGTAGATATACTTTTTGATCCACCTTGCATCTTCCACAATTCGAGTCACCCAATCAAGTTTTCCTATGTCCTCCAAAAGAAGGTCAAGGACATGTGCTGCACAAGGTGTCCAAAAAATAGTGGGGTGCCTCTCTTGGAGGATTTTACATGGCATATTAGTAAAAATAATCAATAATTAGTTTCCATATTTCACCTCAAAACTAAATTAAATATCACTTATTAATATTTAATCATATGCAACATAAAATTACCTGCTGACACATGTTGCTGCATTATTTGTGATGATTTGCACCACATTCTCTATTCCCACCTCCACGACAACATTCTCCAACATTAATGCCAATGTTTTTGCATTTTTTATCTTGTTGGAGGCATCAACCGATTTTCAAAACACCATATTGTCCTTGCAAGCAACCAAAAAATTAATAATGGTTCGGTTTTTTCCATCTGTCCACCCATCAGAAAAAATGATTCAGCCAAATTTACTCCACTATTTTTTGGTCCACCACTTCTCTTGCCCTATCAATTGCATTTACGAGCAACCTACAAAATCAAAATCAAGTCTTAGTACACAATTTTGATTTAATAAACAAGAAAAAACAATTAAAATTTAAAAATGAAATCAAATGGATTTTGATTATTTACTAACCTCTCACTCAAATCCTTGCGAGAAGGGGCCTTGTACCCTTTTCTCGAAACTGTCATTGCGGTCACCAAATTTAGCCAATAGGGTCTCTCAACCACTTTCAATGAGATGTTGTTGAAATACCAAAAATTAGCAACACCAATGTCTGTTTTCTCATGTGCCTCCTTGTTCCATCCAGTGGCCTCTAATGATGGTTGTGCTCCAGGTGTGTTCCCGTGCACAAAATAATTGCCTATCTTTGATGCTGATGGTGGCGAAGAAGCAGACACTCTACTAGAGGAAGCAAAAGCGGTAAAAGAGGAGGCGCTCTGTTTGCGGATGCGCGGGCCACGAAGAGAGCCTGCTATGCTCTCAAGTGCTGCTTCTTCTTCAATGTCAATAGGAGCACCTCGAGTTTCAACTATGGCTGCCCTCACAGCCAATCTTTCTCTCTCCCTTTGCAAATTTTCTCTTCCCCGGCTGCAAGTATGGCATTAACAAATCTTTGTATCTCTTCTGTATTTTTATCACATGGATTTGCATCATGCTTCCTAATGCTTGCAAGGTGGTATTTGTGTTGGTTTATGCCTCCAGAAATTACTCTCACATCTTATGCAAATTACCTTCTAGGCTCATCCGGTGATTCATAGGCATACCACCATGTCTTATCTCTAGCACTTTTAGGCCGGGTGCCTATATATCTAAAAGGGCATGGTGTTAGAGGCCACACTTCTAGTGAATTTGCCATGCTGATTTAATAGTTAACTGCTGCCCTACACAGAAATTAAAAACACAAAATAAATATTTTAGTTAAACAGTTAAACAAAGTTAGAAACTATCTAAATTAGTTTCAATATTTTTAGACATAGTTCAAAGTTTAAAAAAAGCTAAACAAACTGCTAGGTTTGATACTTTAAAACAAACTAGATATTCTTAAAAAAAATAAGTGATAGACTCAACAAAACTTGTCAAAATTAGTGTTGAATCTTCTTCTAAATGAATCAAAATCATTCCTAAGTAGTTAGGAATGATTTTGTATTCATTTAGAAGCAACAAAAAAAGAATAAAATATTTTTAAAAAACATAAAAACAAACTCAACAAACCTACATGGGAATGTGATTTTTCTTGAAAAACCAGTTGAAATCGACCTTAAATCCACTCAAATCCGCCTCGAATACTTTGCAATCACCTAGCAAGGGCTTGGAGGCCCAACAAACTCCTTCACTCACAAACCCAACAGCTGCAAATAAGAAAATAAGAAAGAAACTGCCGTTTTTTGCTCTTTAACGCTGGCATACAACCGCAGGACAGTTTTTTTTAAAAACTCGGTGAGTTTTTCCTGTGATTAATCGGCGAGTTTTGCAACTATGTTCTTATCTCTAGTCTTCGAAACTAGCTCTAACGAAGTTGAGAAATGACAACAACTTTGTTTTGTAGAAGTTCCTAGGGTTCAAGATACAACCAATTGCATGCTTTTGGGTATGTGACAGTCATAAGTGTCAGGATTGTATAGGGTCCAAATTTGGCACCATTCTAGTATCAAACAATTAGTCATAGCCCTCCATGTGCACCTAATCAACTCAAACAGGTTGATTTGATAGCGAAGAAATGAGCCCATAAATGTAACAGTAGGAAATCCTGTCACACTAAATTCGTTGTAGAGATTGTTTTAGCAGGAGGCTCATTCTTTGCATGCCACAAGATATTTTCCTGGGATTGAGTACCAATCAAGTGCTGAGATGACACTCATTTTCCATTGCATCATGCCTTCTTGAATTCTATAATCAGGAAGGCTGAATTCTCATTTATTCTTAGCTACTTCTTGTCATTCAGCAATAGACTTCTAATTAGTTCCTTGTTGACATCAATGAACTCCCTATACACAACAAGACAAAATTAGATACTTGATAAATATTGCTAAAGCAATGTATTACTATATTTCAAAAAATCAGTTTTAAAGTAATTCCTTGATTTGCACAGTTTTCACTTATCCACTCTCATTTTCATGTAAATAATTTGTAATGTCCCTGTTTTTGAAATAAGATTTAATGATAATTAATAATTAAGAAAATTAATATATAATAATAATAAAACATAATTACAGGCTAGTCAAGTTTAATGAAAGTTCAAGGGGCATGTAGTGAAGAGTTGTGACTCCCTCAACATAATATATAAAAGGGAGAATATTTCATTTGAAAGGAGTCATGGAGGAAGCAAGGGAAATTGGGAAATGAAATATGGAATAATCAGGTTGGAATTGGAGAAGATATAAATAGGAGGGAGAGTCATTTGTTGAAGGCATGGAAGAAGGGATTATCATAAGGAAGGGATTCATATTGAGTTATGTTCTGAGATATAAGACAGTTCTGATCTGTATAAAGGGGAGCATAGGAATTAAGGAAGGATAAATGGAAGAAGAAGAAGGAAGGGGAAGATAATAAGGATGTAACTTTCAAATGGGCAGCAATGATGAAGTGTTGTGACCCTTTTGAAGGGTGGTAATTGTGAAAGGGTGTGACCATGCAAGGGGCAGATATGGTGAAGAGATGTGACTCTTGCTCGCATTGAAAGGTATAAAGAGTAGAGGGTTTCATTTGAGGAGGGCATCCAAGGGAGATAAAGTTGGGAAATAATATATTATTCTCAAAGGCCACAATGGAAAGTGGCGACTCAATTCTAATGAAAGGCGGTGACCCTTTCACCAATAACGTGCAAACCAGAAATCATTCCAAATATTCAAGGATCATTTATCTGTCATCACTCACCAATACATCAAATCAGCACTCACTCAATCATCACTCCTCAATCTATGAATTCCACATTCAATCAAGTACCATTCACTAAACATCAATTGGGAATCAAGCAAACAGACCTGCAATCAATTCTTTAATTATTTCAATCAGTTTATATCAATCATTAAATCATTGAAAGTTGAAACAGAAAGGAAGAAGAGACATTGATAATAAGGAAAAACTTAAATCGGTCCATTTGCATAATCAGCAATATCTGGTATGAATATCTAGATATGTGTATGCATTATAATGAATCTATTTTGCGACTACTTATCCTGTGACATGTGCATACAGTTCATACTTATAAATGATTGCTATATTACTCACAAACATACATAGTGACATTTCTGAAGCTAAATATATTGTTGATTATACCCATCAGCCATAGCATAATAAAGACATTTTTGATTCATTTTCTATGTCCTAGTCTAATATATGGACATATGGAATATGTGAGTTGGAATGTGTATTTAACTGCTGTAGCAAGCCATGGTACTGGAAATGAGGTAGTCATAGGAGGGAAAATGGTGATGAGGTCGCCTTCTAAGCATGCCACCTCATGTTGTACTAAGGAGTCCAATGGGGCCAGAGGGGGAGAAGGGGACTGCCTTTGGGCTTAGGAGGGGGGACTTTCTGGCCACCCTGTTGTATATTCTTCATGACCTTTACCACGGTGAGCAAATGCATTAGGATGCTAAATTATTGGAGACAAGGTAGAAGTGACAAGGATGAGGAAAATGGTGATAGGACACCACACTAGGCACACCACCTCATTTGTATGGCAAGGGCCACACGAGGCCAAGAGGAATGGTATATTCGCTCTTGGGCCTAGGGTTGGTGGTCTCTCGAGCACTTCATCAAATCACCGTACCTTATTACCTCCATGATTGAGACATCTTAAATATGATTCAAGCAATCTGTTAATCTCATATATATTTACTTCTAACTTAAGAATGTCTAATTATAAATTATGATTATAATGTTCCCTAACTTGTTGTAGGATCTCACTCAAAGCAAAAAGGTATCCTAAAACCTTACTTATTTTAATATAAGAACTATAATCTAGGGCTAGTTTGGATATTCATAATTTGGGGACATTACATAATTGTTAATTTATGTCTTGGTTGGTTATATGTGTCAAGTTTTTGAGGGGAATTTCACCAGAAGAGACGGATCACTGCGAGGATTTCAGAAGAAAGACACCATGGCAATGGTAAGGCAAGGCATGCAAACATAATCATGCTCACGACCTTATCATACAAACGCAAGGTAAGAATAAATTGGGTATGTAAATGTTCTCGTGCTTGAAAGAGTTCTAGAATTGAAACTCTTAATAGTCCTAGATCTAAGGAATGGACTAGGCATTGTTTTATAATTTTGTCGAGTCCAAAAGTTTACTACATGGGTTTTAAATTTTTATCACTCATGACTTGAGTGTACAAATTATTGAAGCATATAATGTCTTGGGTTTGGGAAAATCTAAAGATGTGACATAATTTATGTTGTGGTAGACGAGGGCATGCTTTATAATTTTGAATGTATAGGGATTTTGGGGTTTGACCATTTGTCAAGCACAAAACAACTTTCCTTTCAGACTCGAGGCCATATATGTCTAGATATATAAACCACTTGGGGTTTGGCTTTAAATATAACACTCATGAATGTGAAAGCTTTGCTCAATAGGATTCCATATGGTAACTTTGATTTAGGGTAGCTCATGGGCATGAAACACTTAATAAGTTGGATGTGAGCCCCCTTGAAAATCATGTTTTATAATTGTTAAGTTTTAGGATAGCTGCAAATGTAATACCACTCTATGTTGTATGTGTTTTCCAAATGCAACAATCTCTCTTTCATTTATATTGGGAATGAGGCTAGGAGAGACATGTCCCTTCATGGGACATGTCTATTCATTATTATTTATAAGAAAGGACATGCCTCTTCCCATTAATTATAATTAAATCAATCTTATAATGTTTCATCAATCAATTATTAATTAAGAATAATATAATAATTTAATATTGAATATTAAATTTCATATGATTAATAATAATATAACATATATATTATATTATTATTAATCAACATATATTATATGTCTTCTAATGATCATACGATTGAAGCTACAAACATTAACAATAATGTCTTTGAGTTCACAACATACTTGAAAGACATGTTTGGTGGATGTGAGGGCCTTGGTCAATTGAATTTTAGTTGTTGCCTTGGGTTAAAAAATGTAAGACATGATTTAAATTTAGATGCAAAGGAGTAAACAAAACGTTGTAAAGAACAATTTTTGGCTGGTAACTGTTGTAGATTTCTTTGAGTTAAGAAAATTATATTTTGGTTGCAGACTTGATTAACTTGAAATGAAAACAACTCTAGATTAGGGGATTACTCAAGCATAAACTAATTTTATTTTTAGCAGCTAGTGCCCAAACAAAATTCGGCTTGAAAAGAACTTGGGTCTGAAGACAACAAGACATCAGGTTGCAAGAAAATAGGAATTAGACACATTTGACAAGCGAGATAACCATTCCAAATAAGAATAAAATGCATGGCTTGAGGGATTTGCTGAGTCATAAACATGAAGAACACAGGTGTGAAATAAAGTTGATTAGATGCTAGTGGGAATACATAGAGCCAAGAATTTAATGGACCAAGTGTTAATGTGAGTTTTGTTCCACTCCAACATACAAAATTGAAGACCTAATATCCCAAGATGAAATACCAAATTTCCATTTCTCTCTTGAATAAGGATGCTCACATGCTAAACAATGTAGATGGATTGTGTGATCAAATGAGAACGAAGGGACTTATGTTGTTCAATCAAGGGATATCAACTTGACTTTATCTTCTTCCAACCAAACAAACAACTTGCAAAGGAAAGGGTTTAGAAAGCTATTCTACTCCTAGAATGTAAGAAATAGTGGATGTCTTTGTGACTCTACTAGACTTAGTTTAGCCATCGACGTCAACCAAGTTAGTAGAATCTCCTAAGGTAAATGTAATATGTTCAAACTAGGCCTATTCCATTAACACCATCCATCGATGCATATCAATGTGCAAACAATAATTGAAGCTAAGTTCATATAAATGCCATTTGACCATGCAAGGCAAACTTACAATCAACTAGTAGCTAGTGGTTTGGTCTAAGTGAGTTCACCAAAGATGCATCCAAAATCACTTCCATTCAACTAAACACTACTTCTAATCAACATGAAATGAAACCTACTCTAAGTGAGGAAATGAAGAAACCATGCAATACTTCAAAACAACACAAGTAATCCACTGTGAACACCAACAATGAATCAACAATTACTTTGATAGCACTACGACAACAATTTCAACAAGTCTCTTCCTACCCTCCTCTCTAATCTTATGAGTTACAAATGAGAAGGCCTTGGCCTTTTATAGTGTTCAATTACAATAAAGGGCCAAGATTGATTCAAGATCAAGGGCCAAGATTAACCCATTACAAATCCTAATTAGGGTTGCCACACTATCATCCAATTACATGAAGGCACCACCTTATGGGCCAATAAGAAAATTACAAAGCTTTTGAAAGCCAATGAGAAAATTTGTACACTTGGCATGATATGATTGAATGTGCTTGAACACGCGTCGCTAGAATTTTCTAATTGGTTGAAAACAAGTGGCGCCACCTTAGCATCCTCATCTTATAGACTTGATCAGTTCTTTGATGATGAGAAAATATCTCTTGCTACTCAACATTATCAAGCCTTCAATTGTGATGGCATATTCCCAAATTGCTTCATCTTCTAAAATTTTCTCCACGTCCTTAGATTTTTCTCATTGTCATGATTTCAAACTTGCTTGTACTTGCAAACTTGATGTATTTTTGATGCCTTCACCTCGATCTTCTTGAAGTGACGAAGCTTTCATGCACTTGGATCTTTCAAAGTGAACTTGGATTTCTGGAGGAAATTCAAGTTGATAAGTTTTCTCTACTTGTAGACTCTGAGTTTTTATTTCTCCTTGTTCTTCGAATTCCACTTTGATAATCCAACCTTGAACCACCTTCTTGTTTGAAGTTTTCGAGCTTGATCTTGCCACCACCCTTTTGTTCTTCAAGTTTTTCCTTCTACAGAGATTACCTTGCAAAATAAAGGACAAAACAATTTGATGTTAAGGTTGTGAAAATGATAAACAAAACAGAATTAAGGTACTTCTATGACAAATTTAACTTGATTATTGAAGTTCTACCCATGTAAGCTTTGTATGAAAATCAATTAACTCCATATTTCAACCTGATTTTTGATATGTTCTCTTATTTCCTGAGTTTTTAAACCAATTTCGGATCTGATTTCCATAGGACAGCAGCTTAGTTACAATTCAAAATGGTCATATTTGTGAAGGGAAACATGAAGGAGTGCGAATCTGACTAGGAACTAAGGGCGGAAATCAGGGGGTTGTTGAGATTGAAAATTTCGACTAGGAAGCAGATTCCGCCCCTATGTCGAGATTAAAGCTTTTCCTTGCCTCTCCATGGTGTGCGATCTACTATTTGGGGGGGGGGGTGACATCATGTTTTCAACATTCAAAGCTCTCCATATCATAATGCCAAGGCGGAATTTTAAGCATTGTCAATATTGTGAGTCTTGACAAGGGGTCAGAATCCGACCTATGTCAGGATTATTCCTGATTTTTCCTTGACTCTTAAATTGCCTTTTACCCTTTCCAATTCTCTTTTCATGCCTTAGAATTTGCTTCAAGTTTGATCTTCTAGTTTCGCCCATTACTTTGATGATCCTTTCCCGATTTCGATATGATTTTATTGGATTTTGGCATGAATATGCATTTATAAGATTATCATTTTTACCTTGATTCATCATCCCGCCCCACTTTATCATCCTCTTTATCAATTTGCATTTGAATTTCACCCCCTTTTGTCACTTAGAATTTTGTTTGAACTTGGGCGGAGATTTGGGACATGTCAGGATTATGAATCCTAATAGGTCGGATTCCAACCTAGTGTCATGATTCATCATCCCGCCCCACTTTGTCATCCTCTTCATCAATTTGCATTTGAATTTCACCCCCTTTTGTCACTTAGAATTTGTTTGAACTTGGGCGGAGATTTGGGACATGTCAGGATTATGAATCTTGATAGGAGGTTGGATTCCAACCTAGTATTAGGATTTTGACTTCTTTCACATGGTTGCATCTTGTCAACTCATGTTTCAAGACCACATTCCAAGGCTCATTTTTACGGTTTTCAATCTGATTTGCAGCCTTAGTCGATCAAAATTCACCCACATCCAATTTTCAATCCACATTCGCCTCCAATTTTTGGTCGTTTACCTCCAAGATTTTGGTTGGTTTCTTGTTTCATCCTCAATTTCCATCATTTTTTCAACTCAGAGTTGAAGTTTTGCATTGAATTGCCCCTAAACTCTGGTGGAATTTCACTACGTATCCAAATTTTGCACATAAAAAGGGGCGGAAATTTGGGGTCTCAAGATTAAGAATCCTGAGACATGGTCGGACTCCAACCTTGTGTCAGGATTTGGAATCTTGAGAGGTGGTCAGATTCCGAACTCCTCTGGGGATTACTTTTCTTGATTTATCTACTCTCTTGGTTTATATAAAATATAACATTTATGTATAAGTTACATTATTTCTTATACTTTAAGTTATATTTTATATAAATATTGTCAAGTTGTTTGAGAGTGGTTTCGGGTTCATAGGAGTTATAATAAAGATTTTAGATTTTGGAAGTTTCTAAAAAATTCCAGACCTAGCCAAATTTCAGGAATCAACACGCCTCCATTAGTGTTATCTCTCACAACAACCAAATTTTAGGAATCAACACGCCTTCATCAGTGTTATCTCCCACAACCTTTCCTGACTCTCAAAGATGGAATTGGAACTGGAACAAGGATTTTCTAAATTCTAACTCATTTCATCACAAATCCTTTGGTTTCAACTTCACCTCCTTGACTAGCTTAGCCCAGCTCTCGCTCATATCCCTGACTGACTTGACTACCCAATGGGCCAAAGTTGCTCAAACTCATCCCTTCAACTCAGAGACTTGAAAATTGCCACAAACTAAGACCACCTAAGACCACTACTCCTACTGCTAAAGCAAAAAGAGGGGGTCCCTATTTGCAAAGGGGCGATGGTGTGAAAACCTCACAACACCAAGCACAAAGATAATTGAGAGGCCTTAATTTAGTATCCTTGAGTCCAAATTGGACTTGGGTGTGTTGGGGCACCAAAAGCCTTTAAAAAGACCAACTCTTCATCGTCTGCATTTAGAACCAAGTCCTTTTAGGAATTTTTCCTCCGCTCCATGTTCCCAAAATGGATCTCATCAAATATTCAACATTTCCTATCATCATTCCCCTGTTGGGTATTCGGGAAATCTTCCCAAGTAAACAAAATGTTACTACTATGTCAATGTCCATTGAATTAATGTTATTAGCTTTCAATTCAAACCCCTTGGTATTTCTAGGTAGTTGTGGTGTAAGTGAGGTCTTGGTCATGAAAGACCGAAATCAGCTACTAGGAAACTTTGCTATAATTGAACATCCCCCCCACTCAGGTGAATATAATTCCAAGCCTCTATCTATTCTATCTATGGGACTCAACCAAAACGACCAACCTTGGCAACTCTCTATCCATATATAAATAAGAGGTTATTCTTTGAGGCCTCTTCATGTGCCATCTAGAATTCACTATCTATGCTTTTGTATGTAGAGGGATTCAGCTTCCCTGACCTGTGTTGAACAATGATGATGGAAGTGCTCCAAGGTGTGCTCGCACAAACTCCACTAAGGACTCCACTTGTCCTAGTCTTCTTAGGATCCAATCTCACTTCTAGGACCCTAATAGTCTCAAGTCTCCAAGCGTAAGACTATCCTAACTCAACTCCAAGAGTTAGTCTCCTTGTGCTTAACCTTGAAGGACAACTACCAATAATTGTGTCTCAATTCTTCACTCTAACTTGAAGGATTCCAGGTACAAATCCTTCATATCAACTTCACCAATGCTGCAAGGGTTGTGTCAACCATAACAACCTTCCTTTGACATCCTTCCAACTCCATTGGAATGGGTCTTCAAACTCCAATCAGTCGAGTTCAAGACTGATTCTCCATTTGGTCCTATTAGGCCTAATTGCACAATTAGCCCTATCCAGATGGTTTTTCTGGGTTCTTTCCCAAAACTTGCAAATAACCCCAAAAACAAACTTAGGATCCGGATACCCTTTTCCAAGACCTAAAAGATTTTCAAGGTCTTAAGCTCCTAGGTCATCCGTACAGTGGTATCCTATATTATAGGGAAAATAGGGCTAATTTGGTTCCTAAAATGTAGTCCATTGATTTCTACCTAGATCTATCTAAATGGATTGGTAAAGACCCTAGCTCTCTGTTAGGGATCTATAGGACCCTAAAGCTTTTGAAACCATGCTTGGTTTGTATCTCCCAAACACTCCCTTGCATATGCATTCAAACTTCTCTCTGTCATACACCTAACTGGACAGTCATTGCTCGCCTAGGGCATGACTTTAAAATTAGCACACTGGCTCTCCAGATCTCCTACTTGAATATTTACACTGTACAGGGGCTTCCCTACCATATTCATCCACACCCTGAAGATTTCCACGGTTGGATTCTATGGGGGAGCCATGAAACTAAAAATCACTCTGTCTCCTACAGCAACTACACTAATTACTAAACAATTTAAAAAGCCTAACTAATCAACTCAAAACAACTTTGCCACTGAATGAAAAAGTCTTAAAACTAACTCTACAACACGAATCCAACACTGGAACAAGCTGTTCAATCCACTAAAACACTTCCACACACACTCAAAGGAAGTCGACTGTTGCAGAAAACCAGAACACAGTGCTTCTATTCACTTTCAAAATCTTGCTACATCACACACTACTTTGGGAAATGAGCCTCAAGGTATCTAAAGATGCCTCCTCCATGTTTTTAGGCCACTAGCATTCATATCCCTTCCCTACTTCGAAGGGAATCAAAAGTTGTCGATGTTGCATGCAACATTTGCAAAATTGCAAATGTTGTCACGACAACATTTTAGCATCTTTGCATTAATGATGCAAACTAACTTTTATGACCTCTAACTTACATCAAACGATGAATAAACATCATTGAGGCCTTTTTAGGCACTTTTCTCATCTTGCCTAAGTCTAGAACACTTTTAGACCACATTTCCCACTTTAGGCCTAAACTAAGGACTAACTACTAGAAAGCAATAAAACTAGATTGGATTAAGTACTAACTACTAATCCATCTAGTTACACACTTGCAAGACCTACTAAGGTCAAATTGAAAAGTCATTGACTTGGCTAGAGTCAGTTACAAGCCAAAATTGTATCAAGACTTTAGGGATAGCCTAGGTGCTCCTGCACCAAATGAACTGGATATGATAGTGATAGAATGCCAAGGTGGTGTCTCCCTCATGAATCATGCTTTTCCTTTGGTCAAGCTCGCTATTAATAGCCTCATCTATCACAACAAGCTTAGGAGAGTTAAGAGTTCATATATGATGTTGATCAAAACATGGTATACAAAGGGCACACTGTTTATCTACTTAAGGAAACTCTAAACATAGAGGGATTTGCTCAGGCATAAACATGAAGAGAATGAGTGTGAGATGAAATTGTCAACTGGATGTTAGTGGGAACACAAATAACAGATTGCTGGGAGTGACAAAGGCATACATAGAGCGAGGAAGTTAATGGATCAAGCATAAAAAGAATTGAGAGGCATTAATTTAGTAGTCCTGAGTTTGAATTGGACTTGGGTGTGTTGAGGAACCAAAAGCCTTCAAAGAGGCCCTTCTGGAATTCACTATGTATGCCTGTGTATGTAGATGAATTCAATTTCTCTGACCTGTGTTGTACAGTGGACTGGATATGATAGTGATAGAATGCCAAAGTGGTGTCTCCCTCATGAATCATGCTTTTCTTTTGGTAAAACAAACTATTAATAAAGTCACACATCCTAACATGTTTAGGGGTTTTAGAATCCATATCTGATGATAATCAAAATGTGGGAAACAAAGGGCATGATGTATGCGGCCTCTACCCAAAACACAGCTCTAGCCACCATTTCCTTCTCCTTATCTTGAATTGGATTCCCCTCACTTGGTACACTTTTGTCATGATCAGAAGCTGCAAGGGTCATGCAAATAAAGCATCCTTTTCAATGAAATAAGATGCAAAGAGGATTCAGGTATTCTTTCATTAGAAAAGACCAAAAGAGTGCCAGTGATGTATGGTGGTTGATTGAAACTTCTGCACCTCTCTGCCAATGAGGTATGATTTTGGCAGCATACTTAGAAAGTTAGACAATTGTTACACATAGCAACTTATTTTATTGGATCAGATTCTTCAATATTGTTTGCCATCTTTATAACCACTGGCACAACTTGTCTACATATAGTAAGTGTTAACATGTCTTCCATAGAAGAATCCCTACAACAGCCAGTCTAGTAGTAGCGCTTTCATAGCAATGATTTATTTAATATTACTTCTGCAGTGACTGGTGAATATTGATATCTCACATACAACAGGGTTTGTGTAGCAGTGCATCTTCTGTAGCAGTAATTTCACATTCTACAGCACAGTTGTTACAGCAAGTTGTCCCAACATAGGTTCTAGGAGCTGAAGATGGTTTCCTAGAAGCATACTTGAAAGAAGTCCTTAAAGCAGCATGGTTACTAGATGCAGTAGTTTTTAGAAGATTCCCACCATACAATCTAGTTATTTCAGTCCTCTGGTCAAATGAAGGGTTATTATAAACATCACCCTCATGAATTGGCATGCGCAATAGGTGTACATTATCTTCCAGTTGTCATCACAAAAATTGCATTTCCAATGATCACTTCCCTGTCATAATTACTTCCAATATTTTTGTCAACATTGTGTGCAAAGTGGACAAAGGATTTGTTTGATTAGACAATCAAATTAGACAACAGTCTCAACTGAAGTTGTGGTTTACATTTGAGTACCTCTTTGTGTATGTTCTTCACTTACACTCGATTTCTCTAATTTCTATTGCTCCATCACTGCTGAAACTCATCCTGTGTATTAATTGTTTTGGGGGAAAAATTGGAAAAAAAATCGAAAAATAATAAATTGAAAAAGTGAAAAATGTCATTTCAGTTTCTAACAAAATTTGAATAAAGCAATGTAAAAGAACTTATCTGAAAGGTGCATCTCTTTTTATGCTTTCAAGTCCCTTCGCTTTTACCTCTTTTTATCTCTTTTCCCTTTCTTTTATTATCTCTATCCTTATGTCCTCAAAAACATCATGGGCAACCCCTGGAATGCAAGGTGTTAATCCTACTTGTATTGCACTGGTATTTTATACCTTTGTTTTTCTGACTTGTTTATTGTTTACCTGTTTTAGATTGATTTCCCCTAGTTAGAGTTGTGTTTCTCCAAGTTGTGGCTATGGCAAACTTTTTTCTGGATTTTGGGACAAAAGGGGGATGACTATTAGAATAATATACAAAAAATAATATTTGAATTTTTAAAATCAAATGAGGAAACAACACCTAATACCAACTTAGACAAACTAAAACAGGTCGAAGCTTTAAATTCGTGAGCATTTAAATTTATAAACTAAAACTATGAAGACATCTAGTGAATGGCTTCCTGTTTGGGCCTCTGCATGGGGGATGGTAGGATGGGGTTGTCCCCATTCTAGGGGATGTGTAAAGAACTCTGGAGATGCATCCCCAAGGTACACTGGTTAGAATCCTTTATAGTTGTTCTTTTAGCTTGTCCCCTTAAGGTACTCTAGATTTCTGAGTTCATTTTGACACCTTCCTATGGTGACTTCTGTACCTTTGAATCACATTGACCTCCTTTGGTCATTCATGAGTTCATTTTGACACCTTCCTATGGTGACTTCTGTACCTTTGAATCACATTGATCTCCTTTGGTCATTCATGGATAGTAATATAACTGCTTTTCTTCTTCTCTTTTTATTTCCTGCTTGTAAGCTCTTCAGTTCTTTCTTTTGAATTACACACTTCTCTGTCATAAGCAACTGTTATATTGAATTTATATAAATGTTGTACCTGTATTTTAAAACCCATCCAAATTTGTTTGCACTAACAAGCCTTTTTCATGGCAAGTGAACCTCCATCTAGTACTTAAACCATCATTCTAGATCAGGAAAATATCCACATTTGTATATATAATGTAATGTCCTTGGTATCTGCAGTGCTGTAAACAATTATTTATCCTCATTTTTATATCTAATGGAATGGCCTTGGTGTTTGCAACGAGATACACAATTTTTTCAGTTGCTTCATTTGTCCCTATTGTTTAAGATTCATCACAAACTGCAGGTTGGATTTTGACAATATAAAGATGTATTGATTAGACATACACATTTGGAAGGACTTTGACTGCTTTACAATTTCAACAATTATCATATGTTCAATAAATAGTATAATGTCAATATGATGGTTTGTAAGAAAATTTTATGAAAGAAATATTGATGTTATGGTTTTTGATGTCTTTGGTTCTGCACTTGCTCAAGTTTAATTTGTGTAACTTTGGCTCTTATTGCAGACGACTTATGAAAATTTCCGTTATCGATGTGACAACAAAGTTAATCCTTATAATGAAGGGATCATCAATAATTTTAATGCAATTTTTTGCATGAAGATAAAACCTTCTCAGAACAAGTTTCGTGCCAAGGTACAAGAGGATGCATCTACACAAATTGGAGTTATTTCTCAAACTGCAGAAATTAGAGACGTGGTTGGAGATCTTCCTGCAAAAATGAGTGTGGATTTGGAAGCAGGTAGGAAAACTGCAATAGGAGATGAGTTTGATCCAGAAAGAGAAGCCTGTGAAGAATTACATAACCGAAAGAGCAATGGTCATGACCCTGCTGTAGACATCAAAGATGGCTATGAGGATGCTTTCACACGAGCTATAGGGCAACCACTTTCGTTAGAGGGCACTGACACCAGAATCAGATCACATCCTAGGAAGTCTAGTTGGGGGAGAAGAAGCGAGAATTGGGAAATCATGCCAGATCTACCAGCTTCAGCTTTAGGAGATAGGACATTGCCTGGCAATAAGTAAGCAATCAGTTAGTGTACTTAGCATATGATTATTCTTCAAAATTTCTTATACTTGCAGAACATATATAATTACTTTTAACTATTCTGTCTTTTGTAATTTCTGTATTCTATGGATGCGATTCTGTTGACTTCGCTGCCTGCATGGAAATCTTCTATACGGTCTTGATTTTAGAATATACTGCTGCTGCTGACTGCACTTTTTTAAAACTATGGCTAATATGGCACATAAAACCATGAAAATTATACATGCATACACAATTTTTACCTTCTGTATGGATTATTGTCTGTGTTGAAGCTCTTTTACTGAATACAATGTCCACATTTAAATAATTAAATTTGATTATTAAAATTATGCCATTATGGCAAGGGTACATGGGGATGCCTATTTGATTTTTTTCACCTGTGTCCCTGCACTGGGAATGTCTTGGGGACGGGGGATGAGGGACAGCTTAGGGCGTTTCCCATATGTTCCAAAAGTTTGCCAGACTCCTGGAAACGTTTCCGAAATGGCCGAACAGCAGTGGGACTGAGTGGGGACGGCCGGCCGTCCCTAATCTTCCAGAGCTCACAAAAAAATAATGCAATGTTTTTTTTCATTTATTTTGCAGGAATAAAAAATGGCTTTTGTACTCCGTTTCTATAAAAAATATCTATGTTCTGGTTTACTAAGTCAAGACCAAGAAATATTTTCAATGCTTTTTAATTTCCAGATTAATTGAAAAAATATCTATGTTCTGGTTTACTAAGTCAAGACCAAGAAATATTTTTGCTAATGTGGTAGGCAGATGTGTTAGTCACATGGTTTCTGGTTGGTTTTGTGAGAGAATTTGTGCTGATCCCAGTTGATAGGAGACAAAACCCTATTTTTGCGCTGGAGTTTCCCTCATTTTCTTTGTGGTATATCTTGTGTCTCTCGTGTTCTATTATATTGTTTTGTGTTCCTCACTTGTTTAATTGTTGATTTGTTGCATGCTATTTCCATTCTAGGAATTAAACAAGTTTGTAAATTAAATAATCAAATTCTTAATTTTTGTTCCGTAAAAGATCAAGTAAGTAAATTCTTGATTGAATTCTTAACTTCTTCCTTCAATTCTGTGTTTCCGTTCTAGCAATTATGCAAGTATGTAATTTGTCTGACGCTCACGTGAACTCTGGTTGTGTTTTGAGTATTCTATAATGTATATGTCAATATGATGAATGCTTTATCAATGTTATCTTATAAATATTTGAAATTTCCTTATATTTAAAAAAATATATAATAGAACATGAAAAATCCTTGCCGTCCCCTGCTGTCCCTGAAAATGGCCTTGAAAAACCCGTCCCTGAAATGCATCCCCTCGTCCCCGCCTCCCCCTGTCCTGGAAACTTGGCGGAACATGGCATTATGGCCATTAGGATTCTTTCACTATTTATGCAGCTTAGTTTCATTTACTCATTTACTGAGTGGTGCAATAGAGAGGCCTGATTACCTAGCATGAACAAAGCACTTGAATTCACTTGCAATGGACAGCTATTATGGCAGTTCTAATTTCTACTTTTTTACATGCAACAAAGATGCCAATTTATGTGAGAATTAAAAATAATACAATGGATCTGGCTGAGACGTCACTGCTGGAGGAGAAATAATGGATAACAGGTAATCTAGAAAATCTCCAAATTGACGTTAAAAGACAATTTAGGATAAAGATAAGCAATGCGGATTGATCATTAGAGAACTGGCAGCAAAACCTATGGACAATAGAATTATGAATGACTGTCATTACAAGTAGCAGTACTTTCCAGATAAATCTGTTGCTGTACATCTAGTTGTCAATGTTAATATAACATAGCTCTATAAACCATAAATTCTAGAAGTTCTACAGTGTGGCATGATTGGCCTTCAAAAGATACATCCTAGTAAGCTTTGGAAGAGACAAGTAAAGAATACTAATTATTTACGAAGTTGTAAGTAAAGTTAATTATCTTTTCAACAATATCCTATGGGATTGTTTAATTGAAAATTAGCCTTGTATGGTGGAACATATGGTGGAAATTCGATTGACAGTGGCTGTTAATTTTGATGGTGGTGCTTAGTCTTGTTTCTGTTTATTGGAGGATGTAGGAGCAGACTGTGTTTGCAAGATTTGAAGGTCAAGTCAGGAGATATTTTGATGGACATCTTTTGATGGAATGGAGAGTTTCTGTCTGGCTGATAAGAAAGAATCTGTCATGTAGGTCAGATGGATTTGCTTCCTAACATTGGATGGTGGGTTGTAGAAGTTAATGGGTGACACTAAGCTTTTTTATGACTTTGTAGTCGTTAGATGGTATTTGTTGAGCATAAAATCAAAATAATTCAACAACATGAAGGAGCAATTATATTCATTGGTGTTTTGGAACAACAGATAAGTTAGAAACCAAGGAGTAAATTCTAAAATTTGGAAGTTGAAAATAAGAATTCTGGTTGAGGATTTACAGATCTGTTCAGGATTAATTTAATGAACTATTAAGCTCCAAAACTATCTTTGGGATCAATAGTTATCAATTGGAGCCACCATCATGAATTGCAAGGCTAGTGCTGTAATTTAAGAAATATTAGCACATGCCTACATTCATAGAACATTATCCTTGTAATGTTTTGAGTTGCACAGTAACATATATGTTCTTATATGTTCATATTGTAGAAATGATATGGTTTATATCAACTACTCTCAACATGCTGATGGAATAGATGTCCTACGGACACGGGGGGATGGGTGATCTACAAGTGTGTTTATAATATCCATTTCTTGTAAGCAATCTCTAAATATTCTGTTTGTTATCTACAAGTGTGTTTATAAAATCCAGTTCTTGTAAGCAACCTCTAAGTATTCTGTTTCTCGTCATGTTGCGGTTGCCATTTCTCATTTCTGGTAACATATTTATAGAGAGACAAGATATGATGGTACATGGCATATACTAATTATTACTATAGCACATAGATAATGAATGATAAATAGGGTAATATCCCATCTATTTATGCACATTGCACTATGAATGTCTATACTTTGGATGGTTTACTCAAAAACACCTTTTATTATCACACTATAAGATATATCATATAATCTATTATTGTGGAACCCAGAGAAGCATAAATCCTCAAAAAATCCCGATTTTCATGATTTAAAAAAAAATCCTGGGCCGAAATGATATTCCCCCCAAAAATCTTGATTTAATTAGCCATGATTTTCAACAATATTCATTGATTTGTAAAGGTATAAAAATTCAAGAAAATTGTGAAAAAAATCACCTGGGAAAGGCATTTACTATACACCAACCTCTCATGATGCCCTAACTACACGAGATCGCTATCTTATTGGATTCCTTCATTGATTTTTAGCATGGAACTAAGCGGTAGCCGCTGAGACATGGTTCACCATCAAAGATTCGCCATATTTAATCAAGTTGTTAAGGCAAATCGCAGGTATGCAACCTTGAATGGACATAAATTTCTAATAGATGTTAAGAATGTTAAAATAAAAACATGTTCTTTGGTATGCTTCTATGTTTGATATTAAGGATATTAACATAGATTGGTTAAGAGATGTTCTGTTTTTTTTCTTAATATTCCACAATACTGTCATTTGTCTTACGCTCATAGTAATGTTTTACATGTATATAAATCCAAAAACACAATTTAGTGGGAAATGGTAGATAATATCATAATTACTAGGTAAGGCCTCTATCTGACTTCTTTTACATATCTGAACCTGATAAGAGTACCTGCCAAAAGTAAATATAAAAAGCCAGAACAAATTGAAACAAAACTCTATTGGCTTAGTATCAACCTAAAGAGGTTTGTTTTCTTGGAATTCTTGTGATTGTGGCTATTCAGAAGAATTTTAACATTTCAATTGTCCACAATAATACCAAGGTGGTTTAGATTATCAAGGTTAGGTTGGGACATTTCCTTGTCAGATGCTAATAAAGTGTGATGATTTGGAGTTTCAATTTGACTTTGACCTTCAAATTTTGATGACATCAAAGTAGGGTAGTGACAACTGTGTAATCAAGTGGGAAGCAGAAGTTTATACATAATAGTATATAGACATTGTGGAACTTGAAGTGGAATGCTTCATATTAGAAAGGTAAGAATCAGCTTCTAGTACTGAAAAAAATGAAGTGTAGCAATATTTTATATCAAAATGAAGGATTGTTTTGGTTATATTTAAATTTCTATATATTCTGCAGGCTTAATGCTTTGTTAATTATTGAAATTCACTGCTTGAATGCATGCCCTGAAATTGTTAGGGAACTACATTCCAATTCGGCTTGTCATATATATGGAGGTTCAGAAGGCCTGCAAGGAGTACAATAGTTCATGAATTCTTTCGACATATACTTTAGCATTCCATGCATTTTAAATAGGTACTAGGCAAATTAATACACACTTTGATATAGTCTTGCCCCCTAGTCTTGTGGGTTTAATCCCTCTCGAAGCAGGCCTTATATATTTTCCCTTAGACCATCCAGATAGATTTCAGAAGCAGCTGTCCTATCGAAAGGGAATGTTCCGACTGCTTTGAATTTTGATTGAAACTTGTACCTATAATCTCTCAAATTCTCAACTCAAAGTCCATCAATGTTTTTAACTCCATCATCCACTTATACACAAAATCAAGGAAAATTTACTTGAATAATAATAGCTAAAATTGTTGCACCGTCCATTGAAAGAGAATTTTCCTCATGCTTTGATTGTTCATTGAAACTTGTACCTATAATCTCTCAAATACTCAACTCAAAGTACTTCATTGTTTTTAGCTCCATCATCCACTCATACACAAAATCAAGGAAAATTTACTTGAACAATAATAGCTAAAATTGTGACTCAGATAGTTTCTCTCTTCTTTTGTACTAGCAAGTCTAAATTATCTAATGAAAAATATTTGACACTCTTTATTGTTTTACAAATCTGCTAAAATAGTTATCAATGAGAACATATCAATATCATTTGTCTTTTAAGATGTAATATTCTTTTTTCGTTTTCTATTACTCTATCCTGAGCTATAAGATTCAAAACCTATTAATTTGGACTTTGCAATTGCTTCCTTTGTAATGTAATTTCCCTTTCACTACAGTTTATTTTTTTTTTCTTTCACACTGCTCTAGACATCGCAAGTACTATTAAATCACAATATGAATCAGTTAATTCTTGTTTTGTAATTAATGATGCCTGCTTAGCAAAGGAAAAATTTCTTTTTAATGACTTTATTGAGCTTGAGGATTTTGAGATCTTGGAGGCCAACTTAGATAGTCATGAGGTTGAAGGACTTAGGAGAGGCTTTGAACTAAGAGCATCATCAGGATTTGCAGCCCTCTTGCATATCTCTATTTGTTGTAGCAAAAATCATTGGCCATGTTTGATTTTTTGGAACTTTGTACTTAGTTTATAGGTTGACTTTTACAAACTATATTGTAATTGAAATTTCGTCAACTATAACCATCTAGTTACTGTTTATGCATTATGAACTATGCTTTGTGCAATGCAATCAGTGATATCAATATAAACAACAAAATCCTATTTTCTACAATTCATGGTTTAAAGTTTAAACTAACTATTTTGTTCTCTCTATATCTCTATGCTATGGAAATAGTAAATATTAAAAAACAAGAAAGTTTTTGCCATTTTTCTACATTTTTTATTTATTCTGGTTTTTTCAAAAAATCTTATATTTTTTGGTTTGCCAATTTTTTCCCCAAATTTTTTTTGCTGCTACGGCGGAACCTAGGGTACATAAAGAATGTATCTTAAGTAGTTTCATTAACAAATTATCTAAGAGTCACATTAGGAAAATAAATCTAAGCCTATAATCAAGGAAATTGACAAGTTGAGATTGCAATAGAGTACAAACTATGTACTAAGA
Source organism: Thuja plicata (assembly GCA_018584345.1). Lineage (NCBI taxonomy): Eukaryota > Viridiplantae > Streptophyta > Pinopsida > Cupressales > Cupressaceae > Thuja > Thuja plicata. Next base: position 25,987 of record MU218172.1, on the reverse strand, counting down.
CTCCCCTACAAGACAAGTGCACTTCACGAGCCCAAGGACAACTAAACAAAGTATGGAAACAAGAAGTCTCCCATTGTTTCTTTCCAATGTAGAGAGGGAAGCTTTTCAAAAACGAGAATTCAGTCTTTAAGAACACGTGAAGAGAAAAGACTTGAGGCTTCAAGAAGGTGAGATGTGACTTAAGTGCAGACTCTTCATTTTTTGTAGTCATTGGAAGGTCACTGGGCTTTGGGATATGCAAACTCAATCGATTGTTTTCACCCCAAGAGTGGCAATGGAAAACAGCAGCAGCCACAAGAAAAGGGGGAAAAGGGCCTACAAGAATGAAAGATGGAATAAACACGGGAGGACAGACTTCACGTGCAGTGTTAAGGAATTGTCCTTTGGATTAATTAGCTGCATAATTTGCAAATAAGATGCTTATACAGATGTTGAATTTTATTCACTAGTATGAGCAGTACCTCCAAAAATGCTTCCAAATCGCTTTTATAGTTCAATTCTGTTGAAAGAAGCAAGTAGGGAACTAACTCCACTAGAATGAGCAAATAGGGAGGCATTTGACTTGTTAAGGATGAGTATGGAGCATTTTTTTCCTTGGGAGTCACAGCATTTGAGAGGCTTAAGTAGGGGCAGCCAATGGCTTTAAATGATGTTCATAGTAAGGAAAGTGAAAGAGACACCAGAACAATATGCACTTCAAGAAAATTGAAAAGCACACTTGCATTTGCAAGGTATCAAAACTTAAAGAGTCTTCAAATCAATTGAACCACAACCTCATGCCTTGATCTACCATTCAAATCCTTACTGTTAACACATTACTGAATTTTCTGGCTCTGGTTTCTACTTCTTTACTTTTGAAATCCTTGGGGTGTTAATACCTAAGTTATGATGCATTTTTAGAACTTATAATGTTGTTTTTGAGTGGTCTACTTATGCCTTTCCAAAGCGATTATACAGTTGTATTGAAACACAAACCATGGCTAAACATATCATGCAACAATTTTCGAATGAACAGAGTTGGTTGTCATTTGTTTTCTTTCTGGAAAATCTTCAGGTTTAGATGATAAGTCACTTCAAGGTCTTAACCTTTTGAAGTTTTGGGCACAAAATGAATTTAGTAGTAATAATTTATTTCAGACATTGGTTGATACAAATTTACATATCTTATAAATCAAATGGACATGTGAAGAGAAGCTTCATATATTTCTATTCAAACCAAGTTCAGAAATGAAGGTCTGCTATGTAAGGAAGGTCAACCAATTCCTGTGGGTGGAAGGCATTAAGAAAGAGCACAAGGTCAGTCACTTACACCTAATATATGGATGCCCACAGCTCTTCAAATGTGTCCAAAAAGGTATGTTGGCTAATTCTGTAAGGTTTTCAGATGCAGATTCTGGTTCTACAAATTGCTGAAGACCATGCCCATGGCCATAGAGATTACTTACATCCTTTGAAATGTCATGACACTGCTACAAGGACCCTTGCAGAGACCTTAGTGCCTCCTGTTGATAACGGTGCATGCTATCTTGCATGCCCACGCCAAATCTATAGGGCATCCCTCCATTGTTGACCCATAGTACAATTGCTCCATTTCCCTCTTTCTTCTTATCACTCCAGCCGGTTTTATTTTTGACTCATTTCATGGTGAGCAGACCAAACAAAAATCACCCTTTTCCAGTGGGATAGGATGATTTTTATTGACCGTCCCATTCTTTTTATACTAAGTTACCAGGTACGGCTAGCAGAGGCTGGGTGCGGGTTCTGATTCGAGCTGGGTACTGGCCCGGTTCATGTGCGTCCCCAGGTTTTGTCCAGGATACTGCATGGGCGCCTGGGTGGCACCCTGGGCAAACCTGGGACGTACCGCATATAGTTTCAACTGAGATTTTATAATATAAAGCTACAGTGAATTCTTTTGAGGAATGAAAGGCAGACGGTTATGAAATTTTCTGATGTTTGGAAAGTTATGGAAAGGGGGCAGACAGTAACCTTGGGGAAGTAAAAGAGTAGTAGTTGGCTTTTGCTTAAGAACATCAATGAGAACATCTTCAGGAATAGTTTCAACCTGTTGCCGCTCCAAGTGAAACTTAGCGTTAGACTTTGCAAAGCAACTTTTGAATATTCCAGAAATAACTATGTGGGTTGAAAAGGGAGTGCTGCCAATATTGAGGATGAACTATAGCTGAACAGAAAAGATAATTGTTAAGCTTTGCCCTGTTAGATTTGGCTGATCCTCGTTGACACTTAATTTCTTAAACTACCAAAACACCTGAAAGTGGAGTGAATAGCAACAATACTGGAAGTCTGGAAGTAATAATAATTTGGTGAAGTTTTAGGGCTTCAGGGCGACAAGTGTATGGCGAAACACCAACAAAATCCTTACCTAGGAGGTGGCAACACACATGCGTGCACGCACACACACAAACACACGCACAAGCATGCGTACACGCACACGGACGCACACGCACACGCACACATGCGCGCACACACACACGCACACACACACGCGCGTGCACGTGCACGCACACACACACGCACACGCGCACACACACACAGACAGACACAGACAGACACACATATTGCTGTACCTGTACTCAAGGAAAAAATTGCTGTACCGAGTGCATACTCGAATCTGACACTTGGTTTAACTCAATAAGTTTTTGTCCAACATGGACAGGCTCCCACCAAATTTCTGTTCCATCATTTTTCTTTATCATTAATCTATTTACTGCTGCCCTTCCCCCCTTGTGTTGTTCTTTGATTTCCAAATTTGTAGAGCACAAATTCATTTTAAAGAGCATGGAGTGCAATACACAGTCCCTTTCAATATGTTTGACAGGAGATTGAACCACTTAAAAATTTATATGTTTTTCTTTCTCTTTTGGTTGATTATTATTCAGTAACTTTTTTTCCCATAGAGCAGCCCACACAATGTTGGTAGATTATAATTATCAATTAGTTTTTTTTTTGAGAGTTGAATATTTGAATAATTGGCAACAAATTTGTTTTCAAGATAATATTTTCAAGAGGACCATTTGTGTGCTAAACACACACGCGCACACACATATTGGCAGGACCTCTGGGCTTGAGCTATATAGACGAATAAAATCATTACTGTTACTGTTGTAACTGTGATTAAGACCTGTCCACAACAAGTTAATGGATGCCTTCGGGGGATGTGACACATTAATATAATTCAAGTAGCATTCTAGCTTGCAGCCTAACTTTCAAAGTCTTTCTGTCAAATGTCTGATCCGATCCAATTTCACTCCAAGTTTTTGTTTTATGTTTTTCACCTAAGTACATTTTTTCCCTTAAAATCATCTTATATGCTTGTCTACATGCTTAGTTTCAAAACAGGATGACCATTTGGTGCTTGATTTTTGATAGAATGTATTCAGCAAGAGAGTGGGTTGAAGATGCATATAGAGAGTTTCATTGGGCATTAACAATTCACTTGTAGAAATGGGCTGAGAGCTTTCCAATTGACATTAGGGGCTCATTCTTCATATAATGACGAGAGATTCCTCCTTTCTGCATTCTGATAAGTTCATTGGAATACAGAATATAGTTGAAGTTCATGATGTATATTCCTCATCATTCACTCTTCCATATACTCGATAAAATCTAGTGTTGTGATTTTTCTTTTGTGGAATGTTCAATTTCAATATGTTCAAAAAACCAAGGCCGGTTTTATATCTGATTTTTCTATCATTTTCATAAATATCCAGTCTCCTTTAAAGGCCAAAAGTTGATGAGAGGTTACTAGGTCACAAGTGGGGTTATTCATGTTACAAGTGTGGTTGTCGTTGAACCAAAAGATCGACTTGTCAATGCCCGATACAACCATTAGACTTATAGAATCCATAGGAGGCGGTTAAACCATGTCATGAATCCCGCGAGGGACGCTGGCACACTGCCAACAATCCCCCCCAACATCGCTCGCCTAGGCCCACGTCACTCACGGAGGAGATTCGAACCTGTGACCAAGCTTTGATACCACTTGTTACAAGTGTGGTTGCCGTTGCACCAAAAGATTGACCTGTCAATGCCCGATACAGCCACTAGACTTATAGAATCCACAGGAGGCGGTTAAACCATGTCACGAATCCCGCGAGGGATGCTGGCGCACTGCCAACAATCCATTAGAACTTGTACCTAGCCATGTCTGCTTAAATAAGCACCACAACTATGGCTACAATGATCATCAGAACTCACAGTTAATCTCACATGTAGGAATGATTTGATAGCTCACTGGGAATTGTCTTTTGTGCAGCAATCACTCACTAGATGATGGCATAATGGAGATTATGTTTTCTGCCGCTGCACAAGTTGTGGGTTAGGAAATTTATGATATTTTGCTCTTTTTTTTTTTTTTTTTTCTCAGTTTAAGAATTATTATGAAGTATGATATTTATACTTAAGGAAATTAAGAGGTGATATTTATAATTTCGTTCACAACAGATCTTCATAATCACAAAACATTTTGTAACAAAAATGTAAGACTTGCATATGCTTCTATTGGCTGAATGCCTTGTTTTTGTTGGGTGCAATCTTAGGCAAATATTGTGTCGATGCTGAGAGTTTTGTGTGCTTAAATATTTTTGCTTCTTTTATTGTATTTTAGTTGAAAGTAAAAATTCAAGCAGGCTTCTAAATATAATGTTTTCACAGGGACATGACTGGAAAAACAGGGTCTGAAGATAAAGCTTCTTGATGATGGGAAACAAATGTTCTACGTACACAGAGTTTGCAACTTCATGAGTACACATACCATATTTACTTGGGCAGATTTTGGGGCTGCTGTCAAAGTTTGAGAGATTGAAAACTGGTTCCGCTTTCAGATGTATAGCAACTTCAGTTTACTCTAATTTTGAAAGGTTTCATGTTTGTCATAGGTTTGTCCTAAACTCAAAGAGTGTAGATCTAGTGGGAATGATTTACTTCATTAATTTCAATTGTTTGGTTTTGCTGGTTTTATCTTCTCATTTGGAGATTTGTGTTTTTAAGGGTTCTTTTTCTTTTTCATTTTTTGAATGTGACCTATTGTGTAGATTTTAAAAGGTATGAAATTGAAGCTAATTGTAAAATCAAACTTTTAAATTGAAGGTTTCGTTGTTTGTATCTAAGTTGGTGTGACTTGTTGGCATAAAATATATAGGTTTGCAAGGCCAAATACAGAAGACGGTTACAGTAAATCTTTATGTGCATTTCATTTTAGATTTTTACATTGTTGAAATGAGTGGTTCTGCTGCACACTTTCCTCCCAAAATATCTTATATCTGTTTGTGCTCATCTGTGAAAGTCTACCTTTAGCAATGGGCATGAGCCTACTACAAATAGTTGTCTGAACCTACCATTGGCATACTGGACATCCACGAATACGAAGAGACACGTTGCTAGAAGGGTGTAAGTTTTAATACAATTTGAATTAACTTTTCCGTAGACATTGCTAGTGGATAGAATACACTTTTTCAAGCATACAAGAGAATCATATTTGCTTATAAGCAAAAATACGTAAGACCATTGCACGAGAAGCTGAGATAATGCCTAATCCATTAATTCAACACATGGCCAAGCATACAAGGGTTGAATTTTTATATACAAATAAGAGAATGGAAGAGCACTTGTATGAGAAGCTAATACGAATACATATACAATTGAATCATTCGAATGTTTTGTCTCCCCGTTGGGTACACTCAGGACGATTGGGTTCCCTTGTTCTCATATACGGCTTTATGTATTTTTTGGTACTAATGCAGAAAATACAATTTGCAAGGTTGATTTAATAAAAATAAATATATATATAAAATGTAAATGATTACCTTGTCTATATGCTGTAAATTTAGGAAAATGAGAATTTCTAGTAGTACTTGGAATTCTAAAAATGGGGTTAAAAGGGGATAGCTGAATAAGCTTGTTCTTCACAGTATTTGACTCCTCACGTGTTTGGAATGATCTATAGAGGAAAAGAGAAATGATAGTAACCAGTTCCATATATTTAAAAGCAAAATGAGGCCACGATATCATTTCTATTTTTCAAAATAATAGGAATTAAGGTAACTATCTCATTTTGATTCTCGTGAAATAGAATAATAGAAGATTATTCAAGCTTTAGGATTGGGTGAAGTTGCTTTTCATATCATTGATTGGAGGGAAACTTAATAGAAATTGTATTGTAAATTTTATAGATGTGGTTGCACCAAGTGTTTTGGGGTTTGTGTTTATTGCATATTTTGTTTGACAATATAAATTGACATAACCAAGTATAGAGAGCCAAACGAATTACAACCTCCTTGCAACAACCGTAACACAACCGTAACATACATCTTGCAAAAACCTAGAAAATAGTATCAAATATATCAAATATGTGGACCAAATATTAGCTTTTAGCTACTTGGAATAATGAAGAACTCACCACCTCCTCGTCTTCAACCCACAACTATTTTTGGAAGCCACCCGTGTCCATGCAAACTTTAATTTGTGTGCTTCTTTCAAGTGGTGCGAAGATCAAGAAGGGTTACAATCTTAAATAAATGCAACTCTTTCCATGAAGAATCTTATGCACTAGCCAAAAGGAGTTATGCAACACACCAACCCTTGCTTTTAAATTCAAATGGAATGCTCCAAGTTATAAGTTGACTTGGACTATTCAAATATGGCCTTTACAAATATTTCTTCATCTTTGAAATGTTATAGATGCTCTTATAGGTGGGAATGATTAGCATAAGTAACCCTTCATTGAAGTGGTGTACTAAACATGTCATCACCTTGCTAATAAGTTTCATGACGCAACCTTCAAGTTCCCACCTAATGGGATGCCCAAAATGAAAGGGAAAACAATTTGTTAAAATATGAAATCACCTTGCTAATAAGTCTCATGACACAACCTTCAAGTTCCCACCTAATGGGATGCCCAAAATGAAAGGGAAAACAATTTGTTAGATTTCATCATGACACAACCTTCAAGTTCCCACCTAATGGGATGCCCAAAATGAAAGGGAAAATAATTTGTTAAATATATGAAATTTAGAGATTTCTCCTGCACCTAATAACCCAAGTTTAGTAGATATAAACTAAAATTAAAGCAAAGTATTTTTACTAATGTTGATGTCACAAACCTATTAGTGCTAAGACAATGTACCTATTATAATTCACATTGATTAGATGGAAATGTGAACCTACTATTGTTGTAGGAGTTGATTTAGTGGTGTATTTATTGGATTTCCTTCTTTTCAGGGGAGCAACAATTGAATAAAGCATGGAAAAGGATCTCTTGGAATAGGTTGAGGAGGTAATACACTCATCCAATTTGTTGATTCAAAGTTTTGAGAAATAAGGAAAAAACAACTTTGTTCCTCTTTTAATTATGGCTAGGGCTCTCAAAACTTTAATCTTTTTGCAAGGGTCAATCATTAGCCCATCTTCTCCTTTTTACACCTCATAATCACTACACCCCACAATCCAAAACTCTACCCTAAGAAATTGGACAAGACAATCACATACACCATTCCCTACAAGGACTAAATCCACTTATTGATAACATATTATCTAACTAAAGCCAAGAAGAAAAATGAATAAAAACTATCTTTTTGTAGCAATACTAAATGAACACAAAAATTAGAAATGTTTCTTTGAATCAAATAAACATGGAACTAAGATTTAAATTTGATTTTAACACACAAAATGATTGAAATGACACAAAGATAGGAACAAAGATAATTTTAATTTAATACTTCATATCATATTAGAATATGATAAAAAATAGAAGGAAAATTTCAACATGGATCTCCTCATAAAACCAAACATTTAACTTATAAGAACCTAGAAAACTCTAGCTCATCTTGTAAAACCTTAGTAAACACCATCAAAGAAATTTATATTACAACATTAAGCTTCCACTTTCCTATAATAAATTTACTCTTCTTGACCTCTTCAACACATAAAACAACTCTACTTTCCTATAATAAATGTACTCTTCTAGACTTCTTCAACACATAAAACAACTCTAGAAACTAAATTTATTCAATCTCGACGAGTTTTAATATTTTCCCCTTCAAGTGTGGTACCACAATCTAATCTTGGTCAATATAACTCCATGATAAAGAATCTTCTTAATTGGTTAAAATATAGCTAGGTGCTGAATTACCCTCCCCTACATGTATTGCATGCTTGTAAGATCATGTATCAACATGCATTTAATTGTAAATGGTCTGCTTTAAATTCTAATGTTGACTTACACTAGTTAAAGATGTCCCTTAAAGTAAACTCTCATCAATCATTTGATAGACACTCTTAAATGTAGCAATGCCTATAATAGCTAGTAAAGAGGTGTCATTATCACTTTATCAACTTAACAATCAAGTGTGATGAGAGAATTTCCATGATTTCCTCCAAGTTAACATGAGTGGAAAGATAATCTAACTATACTAAAATTTGAATTTTGAAGATTTCTCCCATACCTAGAATTTAAGGTTAGAAAAATCAAACCAAAATTAAAACATAAAATAGTTTCGGTGATATTGTTTTCTTAAATTTTGCAATACTCTTGTATCATAATTGTTATGCTTCAACTTCTCATTAATAATTTCATTATTATTCATTATTTCCAAGCTTAAATTTCTTTGTATTTTGTATGTAAACATATGATATGGTATTATTGAAGACATTTCTTGCTTTTAATAGGTTCATTCTACAATCATTGCTATGACTACGTTATTTTATGATAATCTTGTGAAAAGTGTAACCCATGTCTTTTATTAACCATGTCACCTACTCTAAGATGTAGTAATGTTTCTTCATCTTACATTAGTTTTGTTCGATTATGACACCAAAAAGAGAAAAGTGCATTTTGATTACATTATTGACTAGTTTCATAGGAAATTTGAAAGTTTCTACCATATTGTTTTGCCATGGATCTTTGCTTGAGAATTTACCTTTGGGTGCTAATAAATTAGTGTTTTTTAAAATGTTATCACCTATCAAATAGATCTTAGAATTTTTTTTGCAATGTGGTTTTTTGTGGGATACCCATCCTTTTGTAAGGCTCTTTGTTTGTCAATCAATCAAATTGCATAGCTAGACAAGACCAATCTCTTATGAAAGTTTATTTTTCTTTCTTTCTTTGTATCATATCCTTTGGGGCCACAAGCATTGTTGGATATTGTCTTGATTAATTATTTTTTGATACAAATTATTCAATATTCCAAATAATATCTACTTGTCTACAATATGTGTTTGCCTTTTCTTTTGCATATATAACCATTTCTTTATTAAGGTTTTGATTGTACTTATAATTTTAAAGTCATGATAAAATGATTAGATTAGAGATGATTAATGATAATATCTTTTTTCTACATTAGGAGCTATCAGGTTTGTTCCTTCATGATCAAAATCTCTTTAGTTTTGTTCAAATAGTTGAACCATCAAACCTATTGATATTTTGAAAATTGTCTGATTGATTATTTATTTGAAAAAGGAGAGACTAACAAAAATAGCAAACTTTTTATCAAAGATTTATTGCAAAAAATCTAAGATTAAAAATAAATAGATATGACTAAGGTACACGTTGGAAGACATCTATCACAAGTATTTGTTTGCAAAAAAGTCATATTACCATCCTTGGGTTTCTACAATGCAATTTGTGTTCCAATTTCTTTTGGTGTAGTTTTTCAATTTACTTTATATTTTTTGAAGTTTGTTATTCATTCTTGTTCACATTTATAAGCTATCCAATTGATTTGAGCCTAGAATATGTTTGATACCATTCTATCAAGTATACTATATATGGGTAGTCCCACAATAGGGGGCTACACTTTTTTGCCAACTTTGACAATGAAATGAACATTCTGAAAAAAAAATCGCATTTGGACATCTATTGCTGCAAAACCGTTAGGAATTTGAAGATTATGTAAACTAGTGATTTTTAGCATTTTGTGTGCAAATTCTAAATTTAGTTTTAAAAAAAATTTTAGAATTGATTTGTATTCATTTTTCTATCTCCTTCAAAAAGTATTTTCTATCAAAAAATAATAATTTTTTAAGAGTGACATTCATTTGGTCGAGCATATTTTTTTTTAAAGGATAAAAATATAATTATTTTTAATTCAGGTTTGTAACACCAATCTCTATTCTATCCTTTTGGTTTCATTTGATTTGGTTGAATATTTTATAATTTATTAAGTTTTGAAGTGACATTAGCTGTAATTTACTTAATCATAACTATAATTTAGACATAGGTTCATTTGATCGCCCCTAAATTGTTATGTATATATCTATTTTTTTTGTTAGAAAGAGACCATAAATACCTAGTGTCTAGATATTTTTCATATTTTTTTACCCATTTTACTATTTTTCCATAAGCATTGAACATAAAAAATATACGGTGCAAAACCTGTAATCACCTAAAAATGGTCTACAAAACCATAAGCCCCTATTCTCGATTGTTTGTCAAGAAAACCCTAATCTTGATCACCTTAAGTCCTAACCTTAAGGCAATTCAACATCTTCAGTATGATCTGACCTAAACCCTAGGTCCTAGTCTATCATTGCACTTGATTTAATTATTTAATTCTTGAATCCTAAAATAGTGGCAATTAAACCTTATGTCATTTATTTAATTAATATCCTAGTATCTTGATTAAATAAATAGATATTTGCCGATTAAATGTAAAAATGAATTAAAAATAATAAATTGAGTAAAAAGTGCATTTAAATCATTTAAATATTCAAAAATGCATTTCTGTGTCATCATTTCAGTTGACTGAAAATCAAATTAGAAACAAATCTTTCTTGTCCAGTTAACTAAGTCTCTTCTCCTGAATTTGGAAACAATCCAATTAACTGAAAACTAACTCAGTTAACTCCTCTTTCAACTTTAGAAGTTTCTTGAATGACTGATCAGTTAGTTCAGTTAATTGACTCTCTCAACCAATGGTCTTCCTTGCACATGGATTTGTGCTTCTTTGAATCAATCTTGTCTGTTCGTCAACATTCAATCTCGATCGTCGGTTCTAGAGAGATTTCCTCTAAAAGAAAGCTTTATTTTTATCACAAAGGATCCGAATTTTAAGTAGAGTTATTATGCAGTTTTTGTCTCTCACTTTCATTAAGCATTTAGTATTTTGCATATTCACATGTTTCAAGTATTTCAATTGATAACATAGGAACATCTCATTTGGGTTTTAAAAATGAACTAAGCTAATCATTGGATGAATCTTCTTGTATTCGCATCATAGATTAATAGTCATTTGCAAATCCTTCATTTAGATAGTGTCAAGTCATTGGGTTTGCGATGATCTAAGAGAAAACTCATACTCCTTCATACTAGAAGGCAATAGGTCGCTTTAGATTAATCTCTTATTTTCATAGTTTAATTCTTTCTTAGATTAACTATGCAATGACCTATTGAAGTGTGCATTGGTAGCTTAGAGGTCCACATTTGACACACACAAAACCTATGTTTAGTAAAACTAAAAATACAAAGTTATAATAAACTCGATATATATTTAAACCATAATCATTGGAAATCTTTCTTTGAGTGGTACCATCTTTCATCCCCAGAAAACTAATGTCAAAGTGATTTTTTGTCAGCATTTTGATAGGTGCAAAGGAGACTTGATTGTAGGTATGACTGAGGAGTAGAGAGATTATATCAAAGAGAGTTTGATCTAAGTGGATTTTATCTAACCGTTTTCAATTAATTTTTTCAAATGGGACCTCTCAAGGCTTAAATCATCATGTTTTCTTAAAAATGTATAATTTCAACAAAAAAAAGGATGTTCAAAATAGTGTAACCCACTATTGTGGGGTCATCCATATTCCTTGCCTCAATAGTAGTGGGGTATGAAAGTTGTGATGAGTGTGACACAATAATTGCTTTCATCCCCTAAAATTTCACAACTCAACCACCATATTAGGGTTGAGTGACTCTGTAAATGATCCACACATTTATAAGAGATTGATTAAAATTCTTTTGTGCTTGTTTTATGAATATTGAACATGAGGGGAATTAAAATTGATCTAGTATCATCACTCTAAGTAAAGTATGCTAGATATCATGGTTTTTTTCCTTTTACCAGTTGCATTCAAAATTTTGACAATCTAAACCTTGATCATGCCTTAGACAAGATTTATTTATTTACTTTGTGTGAAACCATTTACCCCCTCTTTGGGACTCTTTTAAAAGTAATTTTCTTACAAAGGGTTTTGAATAATCATGTGTAAGTCCTAGGAGTAGCAACACGATGAAATATGTAGAGATATTGTAATTAATGTAGGATTTTCTATTGGCATTAAGCCAAGAGGAATGTGATTCAATAGAATACATATATAGTATTTAATAAATATATAAAAAAATACATGAAAGTATTTAAAGTATAGTTGAGGAGCTTGTAGTTTGATGATTAAAGTCAAATGTAAGCTCAACAAAATAAGTGGGGTGGGAGGATGTTTTGGACACAATGTTTTGATTCACTCATAAATGGTTTTGAGATGTTATAGATGAGTAACATGGAGATGGATAGCCACAATTGTAAAACACTGTAATAAGTTCTCTAAATTGTGTCATAAATGGGCTTGCATTCATAAAGGGTTGATGAGAAACACACTGAAAAGTAAATATAACTCCATAATGAATGATATAATATGAAAGAGGATGCCATGAAAAATGGAAATAAAAAGATAGGATCATATGAAAATAGATTGAAGGATTATGGAAATAAACAGTCTTGGAAGGGTATGGGGAAGAGGTATGAAGAACTTATAATTAGATAAATAACTACATTACAAAGAAAAACCATAAATGCAGATTTCTCTCCCCATTGAAGTCCTTGGAAACAAACCACCTAATGGCAAATATTGTATAAAAACATTGTCCAATGAATAAAATAATTTTTATTTGTGAATTTTGGAAAGAATTTAGCACTCTTATACTTTTTGAATTAGTGTAACGATATTGTCCATGAGTAGAAATAGTTAGAACAATGTGAACAACCCAAGTTTTAGGTATTCTAAATATAAAAATTAGGCAAATATAGTTTGTTTTAAGGAGTTGTTTTGGAATTTTGAAGATGGGAACATAGTAGATAGGAAGCCCTAGAAATTAATTATTATACATTCAAATATTGTGGTAGTATGATAAAAAGTCAAGGGCACCATATTAGGTGACAAAATGTGGGTATTGTTCTTGAATAATATTTAAGCTCAATTCTCTTAGGGACCTCAAGATCGAAGAGGGGCGTATAGCGGTGGCCATCCTTATAATTTTTGTGAATTTTAAGGCATATTTTATGATAGATAAATATGGGGTTTACCCATGGTGGGATAGGCATAATTGTTAATGGTTTGAAAGGGGTAAAGGGAGATGAATCAATGAAAAATAAAATGTGGTGTTTAGATATGAGAAGGCTAAAAATAAAATAAAGAGAACATATAGGAACTATAAACAAGGTTGTTGGATCAATGTAAGAAAGGAGATATGAATGGAGGGGTGACATAAATTAGGCAAAAGGGTTAAGAAAGAAGAAGACATTGACGTGGCCTAGGCACTAAAATAGACACATACATGTAATAAGAAAGTTATGTGATATGGAAATTACATTATTATATTTTCCTCCACTTTAGTAGGATTATGATAGGTTGTAAGCGAAGGTTTCCAAGAAAAGAGTACAAAAACGTGACCCATGAAATTAAAAAAAGGATATTGGATAATAAGAAGAGAGATATTTATCTTTGTCTTTGATCTTAATTCTTCCTCTTTCTCTTGTGCATATTCCTACAAAACACCTAAAAGAAGTCACCGTACACCAACAAATAAAACTAGGTTAAACGCAAAATACAAGAAATATCATTATAATCAAGTTTTTTAACATGAGTATGCAATACAATTATAATATTTAGGAATAAATTATATATATGTAAATGACAATTTCATGGAATTGAGCTTGATCTTAGCCATTGGTTTATGTGGGATAGATATAAGTAGATATACTCCCTCGGTAAATCTAAGGATGGAAGTGGTGATAGTGATCCACATCAATAATTGGACATGAATAAAGATAATAGTCAAACTCATGGAAACTAGTTTTGGCAACTTGGTAAGAGGCACCTCATGACTAAAGATAGTAGCTTACCTAATAGAAACTAGAAACTAGTTTTGTAACTTGGTAGGAATCATCTTTTGGATAAATATGGTAGTTGAACCTAGAAATTGTATAGTGATTGTCAATTATGTAATTGGATAAATGACTTGGATATGCTAAATGGTTTAGAATAATTTGGTTTTCATTATGATGAAAGGCAACTCTTATGAAAATAGTACATCATCATGGTCTTAGGGTAATGCTTTGAAGAACAAATGTGCGATGATAAGTAATGTGTGGTACATGCCCCTTAAATTTATAGTGGAAAAAATCAATCGATATATCTAGTCAAAATAAGGTTAAAATGAATTATGTAGAGGTTGTTGAAGATAATAATGGCTTTTAACAGTGTAGGTCATTGTTATGCCCTTTATAGTGTCAAAATAGAATATGACATCTCATGCTCCTAGGCAATAACATGGTGTATCAATGGGTAAGGGAAACATCACACTTATGCCTCCAAGAGTGGTCATATAATGTGACTTTGAAAATTCAAAGAACCATAAGGGAATTGGTAACTAGCCACGGAGATATGAAAATGGTTAGACTCAAATCATAGAAAGATGGATACACTAGATGTAGAAATGATAAGGATTAGAATCAAATGATGTGTAAACTAAACATGACAATGGTAAAACTCAAATATGATGTGTAAGATCATAAAGTAAGTGTTAGGAAATAAATGGATAGATTAGTGTTGAGGTATAAAATGCTCAATCCATGGATCTCCCAATGATGGTTCAAGTGACAAACTACAAGGAGATTGAAAGATGGATTATTTTTGATTAAAATCACCAGCCTAACAAGGGGGAAGGCGTCAAATAAAACAACAATAAATTAGCAGGGATGATGAATTTTACAAGTAGATGTCATCAATGGCTCATTATCAACACACTAATAGTAAAGGTGTTGGCATATACAAGATACAAAACATAAACACCACTCTAGCATAAAGGATAGTAGCCCTCCTCAAGAGTGGGAGGGCACCTGTGGAGAAGAATGTGAGTTTAAGGAACTATTTTTTCTGTGTCGTCAGACAATTTTCTAGGCGATTATGTCCTTAGGATCCCCACCACAAGGAGGAGCAACTAATGAAACTCTATTTAGACAGATGTTAGCACAAGGGCTAGAGTGCTGAGAAAGTTGTGCATTGTCAACTAGAGCAAAGTAGGAGCAGTAGTCGAAGAAGGGTCCTCAGGACCAGTAGGTACAGGAGTGGTATTCTCATGTACGACTTGATTTACAATAGGAGCATCACCTAGATTTGTAGTAGGAGCTTCATCCTCCTTGTCAACCTACAAGTCTCCATTAAAGGAAGAGTCAGAAGCCAGGAAAATCAAATATTAATTGCTAGCATCTTTCCACCAAGTGGAAGTGCCTTTATGTTGCAGGAGAAAACAATCGATTGCCAAATGACGGGCAAAGAAACACTGACAACATAAAAAAGGAATGCCCTCATAATCCACAACTTGAGTCCATGACCTATTGCCCACCATGATAATCACATATCCAAGGAGAGGTGTATAGATATAAATGTCCACCAAGATACGTACAAAGGTAGAGACCCATAAAAATTGTAGCCTCACCCACCTTTATTAAATGACCAATAGAGTTGCCAATGGCCTCAAAAAAAGAGTTTTCTGAAAAGTGGAGGGGAAGATAGGGGAGTCGAGCTCATACTAGATGCACCTTAAGTGGTTCTGTAAGGGGGTTAAAGGAAACTATCCAAGGTTTGGCCGAGAGAGAGCGAGTACCCCAAACCAACTACTTGCTTAGCACCAAATCTCATTCTTCAGAAGAAGTAAAAAGGGAAATGAAAAACCCCTTTACACAAGGGAAAAGTTCAATATTACTATGGATCAAGGGTCTCCCCCAATTTTTCAACCAACAATGAAGATCTAGAAGAGAAGGCCAAAAACCAAAAAATCTACAAACAAACTTACAACATTTGGTAATCCACATTTTCCACCACCTCTAGACCATACACCACCACACAGGATGTTTTGGCATAGGCAAGACGTTGAAATTTCTCCTTTGAAGGTGTAGATTTGGTAAAATGAGCAAAATTATGTCCACCAACAAAAATTTACCCAATACCATACCAAGTGTCTGAGAGGGGTGCTCGGTAGACAGTGTTCCTGCATAAACACTACCCCTAGCATTGTTAGGAATATTACCCCCCACGAAAGGTTGGGTAGCACCCAACACACCTAGCCCAGAAAACCTCGAAGTGAGTGGAATGGAACCAAAAACAACAACCATTGCTCCACAAAGCCTCAAGGCGTGTGTAGTAACAAGTGCCGCTTCACAACAATAAAAAATGATAATTTTCTCAACGTCAGTCTGGCACATGTAATAGGCAATGTGACAAAGATAATGATGTCAAACAAAACTAATCTATATATGCTTGAATAATAGGAAATATGAGACCTAAAGAAGGTTCCATGATAGATTAGGAATTTATCACAAATGATAATCAAAGGATGCACCATATTTCAAACATATTAAGGTGTGAGAAGTGAGCTAGTAATGCACATAGTCAATCAATAAAATAGGGATATCATCTCACTATCTGGGATGGAGTCAATTGTAATAGTAGTATGTGTAATATTTACTAAATGTGGATCAAAGTTATCCAACTTCTAGTAGTGGGATGTAGTTGAAAACATGCAGACCAAGAAGGTGAGTGGTAGACAAAATGAAAATGGTAAAGGTGACAAAGAAAAAATGATCAACAATGATTACAACAAGTGGTAAAATATTTCTTCCACTATATTTAAGACCAAGGTTTGGATCATTGTATTTCAAAATGGATACCTAGATTTATGCTAGTTGGTAATATATATTGTATGTTTATTTATAAATTAAAATTAAATGTGATAGAATTTGGGATATGCGGAAAGCTGCATAGGAGTATGGGATAAAGTGACAAATTTAATGAATGATTTTGAGTTGTGATCATAGCATGATTTGGGATTTGGAGAATTTTCAAAGTAGTCAATCAATGGGAAATAAGAGGTGGATAGGTGGAGGGGATATATACTTATGTGGATGTGAACTTATCAAATCATGGGTACCAATAGAATAGGCAATGATGGAATCCAAAATTATGTCTAACAATAGAAAGGATCATCATGGATAAAACTAGGGACATGGAATATGTTAGAAAGGGGATAAGAGGGAGACCTCAATATTGGTAGAGAATTTTCTTTGAATTAGATAATTCCTTCAAGTTTCTTTGATATGAATTTTGATTTTGTCTGTCTATATTTCATGATTTTGAATGTTTAACTTTTGATACCATCACAATGATCTAGCTCAATAGAACTAGTAAGACAGAGTGCTCATCACCAAAGTTTAGACCAACAAAATAAGGATATTATTTTTTATTTTGTGAATATCATCCCCATGACCTAACCCCATGAAACTAGTAACATGTAAGGTATCATAATCAAGGATTATATTAGGTGGTTATGAACAATAGTTTTGGATTTTAAAAAATGGAATGATTTTAATTTTACGTATGAAAGAAAGGAAGAAAGCAAGAAAATATTTATTAATAAGGTTCTAGTAATTGTAATTAACTGTTGAAGAAAATTATTCAATTGTGTATTGTCATTGATGTTACACATGTATTTACACTTATGTAGTGATATTACACAAATGTCTACATTCAGACCGAGCACAGTTGGTAATTGGAAAGAGTTTTTTAGTGTTGACCGAGATCAGTCGGGTATTGAAGATGTTCAATGTTGATTGAGTCACTCGAACAATTTAGTCATGGTCGGGCATTAAAGAAACTCAGTGTTAACTAAGTTGATTATTCAGTGTCAGCTGACTAACAGTGGTTTACATTCTATAATTAATTGGTTATATGAGGCCGACTGAATTGTGATTTATTACTTATTTAGAAGTATATTCAAGCCGAATTGACATGGCTTATCATATATATGAAAGGTCAAGTTTGGATTGAATGTGAGTGTGAGTGTGTGAAAAGTTGAAGAGATGCAGAACTGTGGAATTCTATGATATGGAGAGTGAAGGCAAAATCAGATGGGATTCTGATTGAGTACAGAACACTTGGAGCTGCAATAGAATATTTGATCAACAATGATCCAGTTATAATAAGAACAGAGATCTGAATCAGCAAAGACAATTGCTTACACATACAGGTCAATTCATTGTTACTTTCTAACGATTGTAGTAGTGATCTCAAATCTCTTAACAGAGTAGACTTAACAGTCTTTTTGTAAATCCTCTCACAAGGTAGCATTTCTATGTTGAAGTGCTAAAGACCTCTAACAAGGCCACTCCTCATAGGGTGATTTAAATCCTCTATCAGGGTCACACCTAACAATGTGTTTTTGTAACCTTTAACAAGGTTGGCTCCTAACAGGGCTCACTTCAGAAGAGTGAAAACAATAACTAGTTACATTGGTAGTATTGCCCATATTGGGTTTCCACGTTAAATCTTGGTGTCACCTGTGTATATGTTATTTGTTTCATGCTTTACATTTCTGCACTTAATCATTAAAGTATAATTGCATTGGATATCATAAAGATTGCTTTGACACCCGAGTTACAGAAGAATATCTTAATTGATCGAGTAACAATGTTATATTGTTTAAGACATCTAAGGGACAAAGGATTTGTTTTGGAGTAACTGATTCACCCCTCCTCTCTCAGTTACTTATCTCATTTCCAACAATTGGTATCAGAGCTTCAAGTACTTTCAGAGAAGGTTTCAAGGCCTAAGCTAAAGATCAAAGATTTCTTACAGAAGGGAGATCCCAAAGCTAAACAAAGACAACTTCCTTGCGTGACAAGAGTTGATGAAGCTACATCTATCTACTATTGGATATGCTGGTTTACAATTTTTGGACAAATGTATTTGGAACCAACAACAACTATGACTATGAAACAAATGATGGAACAGAAGCTTCACAACATAATGATGATTGATATAGCTTCTTCACTCAGCTACTCAGAATTTGATGAAGTCAATGAATGCCCTACAACCTATGATATGTGGAAGAAATTACAGGACATTCATGGAGGAGATGAAAATGTAAAGAGAGCCAAAGAAGAAAGTCTTAGAGGACAATTTGATCAGATGAAAATGAAAGAAGGAGAAGACATTACAAGATACAGTGAAAGAATCAAGAAGATTGTTAGTGCCATCAGACTTGCAGGAGGAATAATTGAAGATACAACAATGGTCAGCAAGGTATTAAGAAATTTACTTCCTATCTATGCTATTAGAGTTTCAGCTATCCAAGAGATGAGGTGCAATAAGGATATAACTCTGGATACATTAGTTGGAAGGCTTACAACTTTTGAGCTGGACAACTTTGACAATTATTCTCCTAGCTCTAGCAATCTTGAGTCTGCATTCAAAGGTAAACTAATCCTTGGTAAGAAGGATAGATACTCAAAAGGGAAGCAAATTGAAAGTGATAGTGATGATGAATCTGATTATGCAGATCTATATATCATTGAAGCATTACTTGCAAGGAGAGCTGTCAAAGGTAAATACAAATGTAAAATGCCATTGATTTGTTTCTCATGCAATGAGGTTGGTCACATTGCTGCCAAGTGTCCGAACAAAGAAGACAAAGATGAGAAAAAGTTCAACAAGTACAAAGGCAAGAAAGATTTCAAGAACTACAAGAGATACAAGGACAAAGGTAAGAAGTCTTGTTATATTGCTAAGGATTTTGATAGTGATGAAGAAGAAGTTGAAATGGTTTATATTGCTATAAAGGATGAGTCAAATGAAGAAGATGAAAAGACCACTTTTCTCACATATCAGTAAAAATGACACATGGATAATTGATAGTGGTTGTTCTCGTTACACGACTGGTGATAAGACAAAATTTGAACATCTTAAGCACTATGATGGTGGGAGTGTCAGTTTTGGGAATGATGAACCCTGCTATGTGAAAGGAAAAAGGTTGCATTACTCTGACAGAAGGAATCAAATGTGATAATGCTTATTGGGTTGAAGGACTAAGGAGAAATCTAATCAGTGTAGCACAACTAAACAACATTGCCTTCAAGGTAGAATTCATGAATGGTAAGGCCAAGCTCTTGGATGGTAAAGGGAACCTAGTTGGAACTGGTAGGCGAACAAAAGGCAATCTATTCTATATTGATCTCACTGAAGGTTCATGCTTCATTGCACAAGTAGAGGAAAGTTGGCTATGGCATAAAAGGTTGCCTCATGTAAATTTTGATAATCTGGTAAACATAAGAAAGAACAAGAGAGTTAGAGGTATTCCTATTTTGAAGAAACCTGAGTTAGAAATTTGCAAACAATGTCAAATCAGAAAGATGAGCAAGAGAAGTTTGAAGAGCAAGAATTACAATACTGATGAAATCTTGGAATTGGTACTGTTGTCAATCAGGATTGCACCTATAGATGGATGTAGAATCTAGCCATCCTGTTGGAACATAGAAACATTCTCCTTGGCGGATGAGAGAATGAATCTCCGGATTCTAGGCTAGTTCCTATTAGATTTGGGATATCACCTAATACTAACTTTTATGGTTTTGGGAAAAGGGAGAAGGATAACTAGAAATAAAAATGAATAACTAACTAAAAAGGATGATACGCCAAAATGGATTCAGATTTATAAAAATTGTAAACTTGTACCTATAAGACACACATTCCTAAATTCTGCAATGATTTTTCACTTCTCAACACCTAGGATGGTTTAAAATTTACTATTAGGGTTTGGTACCACTAATAGTAGTAATTCAACCAACAAACAGGTAACTTCTGGAAACGGTTAATTCTTTATAACTTAGAATAGGAATTAAGAGCAATTCACTAATCTATGCTTTAAAAGGGATAAACACTTAAATGCAGAAAAACTTGAAAAGGATTGATGACAAAACTCAAAAAAGATATGCTAATAATAAGGCCAACTTTATTATCTTCAAAATCTACAAAATTGGTTACAAAATACAAGGAAAAGTGCAAAGGAACGATATGTTCACTAATACAACTTTTTCCCCCAATTTTGAACGCTTACAAATGAATAAGAAGTTCAGTTATATAGCCTCCAAGGCTAATTCTGAAAATGAAACCCCCCTAAAAGGTGATCCAAAACAGATAGATACCCCTGATTTTTAGGCTTAAATGGTGCCCCAAGAATATAGCTCCCTAAAAGACCTCCATGATTCCAAAAAACCCTAAATCTAAGGCATAAGTCATGCCTAAAATCTAGCTCTAAATCCAACCCCTAAAGTTGGTGCATAAAAGATTTACATCCTTTTTACATAATTTACCAACTTATTAAAATATATTACAAAAGACCACCCAAAATTGACCCAAACTCTATAAACCCCACTTACATGATATAAAAAACCTAAATCCATAACCGACACCATATTTTTAAAACTAAACCTAGCTTCATACTTGATGACAACTCATAACCCAAGCATGATCAACATCCTAAGATATTTGCATCTCAACCCTATGGTCGACATGACCCATTTCACAATACCTATCACTGTCATAACTCTTAAGGTACTGTCGTGGCATGTGCAGAAGCTTTCGTGCACTTTTGTTAACAAAGTCTTTAACTCATTCTGCGTTGTGGACTCCAAAGCTTTATCAATTTTGAACTTAGGTGAATCGTACTTCACTTGCATTATGTGTCTTTGAGAAAACACTTAGGGTTTTTGTTGCTATTTGGCGCCAGCATGCTGAGGATTTTTGTACTATTTCTATGGCTTCCTCTTTAATTTGAAAGCTCATTTGGAGTTCACCATGTGATCTGAAAGTTGGCATTCATGGCAACTATAGTTTTCTTTACCTCTCTTTGGTATTTGGGGGTTAAGAAGTAAGCAATCTGCATCTTTAAACTTGAACTCTCTATTGTTTGTGACTTTGGGTGAGGAGAGCTCGACCTCTTCTCCACAGCGTGACCTTTACTTGAACTAGGGCTCTCTATTCTATCCACCACGACAACACTTGACTTGAACTAGAGTTAAAAATGCATGCCATAAAAGCATGAAGCTTTAAGTTTGCATGAACCCGACTTCTCTGCTTGGAGTGAACTCGAACTCTACCTCTTTACCACGACTTTTACTGAATTTTGTATGGAATCAACTAGAAACTCGACCTTTCTATTGTTTGTGATGTGGGATCTTTGAACCTTCCATAATAATGGTGTTGCATGTTATTCTTTGGTTGAATTTGGCCTCCACTAAGAGTTGAAGTTGGCATCTTGAACTCAAGCTATTGTTGTTTAAATTTTTTGTGAGCTGGGTCTTCTCACCAGCGCGACTTCTTCTTGTGAACTTGGTCTTTCTTCTTTAAGAGCTCAGGCTCTCCTCTGCATACCATAAAAGCATTGCCTCCCCTATGCATCTCTCTGTTGAACTTGGGCTTCAACCATAGTTATTTCCACCGCTATTGCAACTCTTAGTTTGAACTCGGCCTGGTGTTTAATGGGATTTTGATGTTTTTAGCTCACCACCGTAAGCTTGGACTCGATCTGATCTGTTGTTGAAAGATGAACTTTACCTTTATGGACTTGGTCATGAAGCTTGACATATTTCAACCACAGCTTCAGACTCATTCCAAACTCACAGTGTATAAATGAACTGAAGCTTGGAATCCAATACTTTGAACTTGTGCTCCATCTCTACCCTTAATTTGCAACTTTTAAAGATAAGTTATCTTCTTCCTTTTATTCATTCTCTTATGCTTTTTTGAACTTGCTGTTACATCTATGATTTCAAAGGTCTTAAGTTACGAGTTTTTTCTACTTTAATGCTTCTCCATGATTTGCTGTAATATTTCTGGGTTCTTTTGTTTACTCCTTCTTTGTAGCATAAAAACTGAGTTTTACTTTGTCTTCTGTTCTGTAGCTTTAATGTCGACCAAACTAAGATACACACATGGCCATTTCTGCATCTCTAGATGTAAACTTTTAAAATGCATGCAATTTTGTTGTTTCCTTTGTTTGAAAGATGAACTTCAAAAACTTTGTCTTGTCATTTTGTTCATGACTGAAATTCATTTTATTGTTTTTTCCTTTTTAGAAACATGACAATAATGTCATAAACAAAAACATGTTTCCCTCTTTTTGCTGAATGTAACTCGG
This sequence comes from Thuja plicata, assembly GCA_018584345.1. NCBI lineage: Eukaryota > Viridiplantae > Streptophyta > Pinopsida > Cupressales > Cupressaceae > Thuja > Thuja plicata. The sequence continues at coordinate 2,727 of MU218172.1, read as the reverse complement.
CTTCTACTTGAGCTGTGAAAACATTCATCAGTTTAATCATACTATCGTGAGCATTAATACATCTTCCTTTTGTTGAGGCCAAATTCTGTATCCTTCATATTCAATGTTTTGATTAAAGCATGACCATGATGTCATATAAAATAGTCTCTACCACTAGTGAAGCTGTGAACATTTCTTTGTAAAACTGAAGCTATTTGATTTTTCATAAGAATATGCAGTTTTCTTCTTAGTGTAAAAATACATTGTTTGTTTATCTTTATAAAAATTGTCACCCATGGGGTTCGAGCACGGGCTCATGACTGCCATGGGAAATATCCATAACTTGAAATTCATTATGCACATCTTCTTTCTTTTTGCCTCTTTTAAATGAATAAATGTTGTACTCTGAACATATATGGCAACACTGTTTGATTTTAATCCTGAACATTAATAGTGACAAACTTTTCCTTTTGAAAATCATTGCATATGTGAATACTCATGCCTATGCATTCATCACTTAGCTGCCCATTGTTATGACCTAACATCTTTTATAACAACATTCATTTGAACATATGATGTCAATTGATCATTATGGCATGCATATTATATCTGAATATATCATTGTTCAATGATAAAGTACAGTGTTACCTCATTTTAATCTGCAAGTTTGCTTCTTGTTTGTTGTAACATATTTCAATTAGGAACAATCTGCATCATTTCATTTCATATGCATCTTTTAGTACATCATTGTTATTATGTATTGTGTCTTCCTCTCTTTCTGAACTTATGAATTCATGCATCCTTTTTTTCTGTATTTTTAGTTTTATGTTTCTCTTTCTTGCACACATCACTTACAACACAAGTTAGATTAGTAGGTAAAATCAATTAATCAATATTTGTATGTAAATGCCATGTGAAATAGTATTTATCTATGAATGTTGGTTTGCTGATTGGGCTTACTAGCCTAATGTGTGAATAATCTAAAAAAGGTTTCTCAGGTACAGGGCCCAAGTCCCTTTGATTCAGATTTTTCTGTTCTTCTAAATGGCAATTTTTTAACAATGTCGGATAACAACTATATGCAGTAAAAGGCTTCATAAAATTATTTCGCTTTGATATTTTATTTAGTTATTGTAGATATATACCTTGTTTTTGCATTGATGTTTACATAATGTACAACTCTAAAAGTGTGATTGTAGCATGCTATTTTAGTGATTTATGCATTGTTTAGATCCAACTTGGATCTAACTATCTTCTCTCTCCATGATGCAGGATAAACCAGAAGAAGACCTAAAATGAGACAAGAATGCAAAGCTAACAGAAAGATTCAGGAAGGGACATAAAGACATGCTGATTCAGATGACTAGTTGCAGAATGCAGAAGACCTCTCCAAGGCAATGCTTAGATCTCTAAATCTTCTAATGCTCCTTTATTACTTTCATTATTGTACATCTTCTCTATATTTACAATTTAAAATGTAACCCATGAAGGAATACTTGTTTATTACAATCACTTTGAATGTTCAATGTAATGACCAATTATGAAATTGAAAGTTTAAATCTGATCAATACTTAGATCATTATCAGTGTTAACATGAATGCATAAGAAATGTATTTTGTCTTCAATATCTGAATAGCAGTATTGAATAGATGTACCTTTATACAAGTTTTCTGATGTTTATAGTTGCAATGCTGCATTTGTATTTTTTTCTTCTCAATTCAAGCAATTTTTCACTTAGGACAACAACTAGCAAATCCATAATCCAATGTAGAATAACAATCAATCTATCAATTTAGTGTGTAACTTGTTGGAGATTTGATTCAGAGCAGTTGATTGATTATATGTTTGTCATTGATGACAACATATAATACACAGTAGTAATTCAGTATGAACTTATGTGAATGATGACATGAAGACTTGCGTGGATAGATACATATTGTTGACATGTTTATTATGTCATGTTCATACACGCAGACCTAGATATGATGTTTCAGTAAAGTTATGCAATTCTGTTATTAGTAGTTACAGTTCTGGATCTATAACGGTTTAGGGATGATGTATATAACGTGTCTGATGAATTGCGCCTATCTTCAAGATATGCGTGTGTATATGAATGATTAATTATGAGTTGATGATATAAATCTAAAGGTGCCAAACGTGTTTCAAGATGATTGCAAATTTATGGTTAATTTGGTGAGGCCAACTCAGTGAAGCGTCGCGTCTGTTCAACAATGACTTGCATGGACTTAATATTGTTTGCGTGCTTAGTTAAGTCAACTAAGATATTGATGAAGTGTTTCTAAGAGCCGACATGACCTTCTAATTTGGAGAAGATACTCATAGAAGTTATATTGTGATATGCCGAGTGTGAATGATACAAAATGTAAAGAAAGATGTACAGAGCAGATTATCAAAGTTGGTTCATTCATCAAGGATCTATGTGAAGAAGAAGTGAAAGATTGTAATACACTAGAACTGATCAAGACAACAAGTCTACTCTATAGTTCATCATCAGATATAGTGCATATCTACTATATAGAAGGTTGTAGCCTTCACAATCAAGCAATGAGCTTTTGGACAGTGAGTCCACCACCCCTGACAGGGTTAATTATAAAAGACTTCTAACAGGGTTTGACCCTTAACCAGGTCACTATACTTATTGCATTGTATTGTACAACTCCTAACAGGGTTGAAATATCTTCTAACAGGGATTACTACAAACAAGTATAGTTTATTGTGGGTGCTAAT
>MU218168.1:31752-46809 GCA_018584345.1 Thuja plicata | reverse complement strand
GAGGCTTGGGAAGAGAGAATTTGCATGTTTGCAATTCTGGGAAAGTGGAAACCGAGCATCACTTTATTTTAGAATGTGAAGCCTTCAAGGACAACAGGGATAAATTTGCAGATACTATATTTGATAGCTCTTGTTATAGCCTATTTAGTGAGGAGTACATTGAGAAGTTAGGTGGGCTCATCATCAACTTGCACAAGAAAAGAACCGAGTTATTGAAGTCAGCTTAAGTTTCCTTGTTGTCCCATAGGATACGTTTAGCCTCGTAGACGTTAAAATTTTATCTATCTATCTATCTATCTATCTAGTAAAAGACTTATGTTGCCTAAATAAGCTGAAATAAATAGTGTGAACATAAATGAAGATAGTACTAGTCTAGTGAATAATACAAGACATCTAACATAGTCTAAACATAGCAACACCTTCCTTAAACACAACTTACAATAATAAATAAATAAAAAGAACTAAGATATAAATATCTAAACATAGGTCCCACTAATAATTTTAATCTAAGAAAAATAAATTTCTATATTATTTTAGTACAATTTCCATTATTTTCCAAAGTGTTAAAACTATAGAGAATATATTTTAATGTCAAATTATAAAAATATGAAAAACACTTAAAATATTAAATAGTGGTTGTGATATCGTGCTAAATTGCTTTTAAGCTTTGACTAGTTCCATTAATATGCTGTTAATGTGCTACTAGTCCTCTCTTCCACGGGCCAGCGCCCTCTTGCTATTTTTTCTATCAAAAACATTAAATAATTGTCATCAAAATTTGACTTTAATCGATCATTTAGATTTGAACCGAAGCCTCCCTCACACTTCCTGAATTGTTTGGGAAACAGCTCGAAATAATGTGCAGGGAAATCCGTGTTCAAGGAAAGTAGAATGCGCGTAGTTGGAAACACCAATCCATCTGACTTTTCTTCTTCAGATTTTCTTACTTCACTCGGAAACCACATTATTGATTTGGTCGTAACTTCCCAACACCTTCCACTCATAACTTCCGCAAATGCAAAGGAAAACCCTCGGAATGTTCAAAGAAGAGAATACGAATCAATGCATTGTTCCCCTTTTCTCCAAGTATAAGAAGAGAATCGCATCATATTACGATACAATAGAAACTGGAATGGAAAAGAAGAAGGAATTAAGTTTGTGCTCAGTACATGAAAGCGATATAGAGAGCGCCCTGCAACAGCAGATACAACAACATGCTGACTACAACAAGAGATGGAGTTACATTGCTTTCGTATTGGTGTTATGGGAAATCTCTCTCATATTTAATCGCGCATCATTTCGCCTACACGCCCAGATTGCTTCAACACTGGTAGAAATTCTTTTGTTGATTTTATGCACTGTTTTTCGTGTGGTCTTTTGCATTTTATATCAGAAAATTGTTGAGAGAGAGCGATTAAAATGGAGGGGCTCCCAGATCTCATTCCAGCAGTGTGTTTCCATCATATTGGCGCGTTTGAAATTCGTAGATTATATTCTGATTGTCATCGATGCCTTCAAGAGAAGATAATATGGTCTGATTGGCATCCATGAGCATAAGGATATATAAATGTATTACAAATTAAAACAAACTATATTTGATTGTGTAAAGTTATTCTCTTGCTGGCCACGACCCACCTATGATTTCATTCCCTGATAAGTTTCTTCGTTTTCATATATATTTTATTGTGTCAAGTTATTCTCTTACAGGCCTCTATATCAGACGGACTATTCTTAAATGGCAAGGATAACTTCTGGGTTTACTACGTTTAATGCTTATTGATGGTGTTAGTATTTTTTTATATTGAAAATATGAAAATTATTTGATAAAATTAGTATAGATATTTTAAATATATTTATTTACAAGGCTTTTGAAAATATCAGATTCTAGGTTTTATTTATTCTCAATAACAATTTTGATATCTTCGTTTTTTTCAAATATAGATATAAAACTAATTTTCTAGCTATTATACATATTTTATAAAATTTCTATGACAAAAATTATTTATATTCATCAAATTAAATATATACAAACTATTCTTTAAAAGATAATTTATAATTAATAATATAAAAATGTAAAATTGCGAATTGCAAATTTCTTAAGGCAAAATGAGGATAATAAAGAATTATACCCCCATTAAGTAGAGGCCAAATGACTATTCTGATGAAGGATGGGTGGAATTTCGGAACAAACGCAAGAAAAATAGGTAAAATGCTCTGTTGACTAGGGCAAAAATGTACCATTTGGGCAATCATACCCAACATTTTCGATAGTGGTAGCATGGGCATCAGAGACCTAGTAGAGAGGCCTCGCTGAGGCAAATTGTGAATAGGGTAAATGAGGCGCCAACGAGGCATAATGCAAATCTTCGACATGGGACTGGCAGGGCAGTAAATAGCGAGAGGACTCAAAGCAATCTATAGGTGGTACCTATCACTACAACGATACCAAGATTTGCAACCAAGGAAAACCGAGTACCCTTGGCAAGAAGAAACATAACTTCTCAGGGAAATCATTACCCTAGGCCTAAACTTGAGGCAAATCTAGGGTTTTGATGGTAGGAGAGGGACAACCCACAGAAGGAAGCCCAAAGGTGCAACACTCCCTAATCTGATTCGCCTCAACAGAGTTGCTCCTACCACCCACGATGCACGGTCTTGGTAATTAAAGAAGACATTATGGAGTCGATTGTCGAGGGGAAGGCAGGTATCATTGCCAAATGGTGTGGCCCCGAACGAAAGGATCAAACCTTAGAAGAATGGTGGAACGAGTCCTTCCACCACCAGGTAAGTATCACTCCCATTGCAGGAAAATATTTCTTAATTGAATATTCTAATCTAGATCTAAGAGATAAGATTTTGGTTGAAAAATCCCTAATCCTAAATGGGCTTGGATTTCATATGTTAAAATGGATTCCTAACTTTAAACCCCAGGAATATAGACCTCTTAAAGTTCCATAATGGATTAATATAGGTTTTTAACCTTTGGAACATGTGAACCTGTTATCCCTAGAAGTCATTGGAAATTTCTTAAGCACTTTTATAGGATATGAGGAACCTAAGTTCGACTCCAATGACATTAAAATATTGGTAGTTGTGGATGAGAATTGTTCTTGTATCGAGACCCTAGAAATTATTGAGGAACCTCATGATAACATTATTATTAAACCTTCATTTGCCCATGATTCTATTGATGAAAACAGAGTGAGGACAATCCCTCTCTCGCATACATTTTCCCTTCCACTAAGACGAACAATAGACCCAAAACATTTCGTCGTCCGGGAATAAAAATAAGACTTAATGAGGATATTGGAAGTTTTAAATTACTTTATTTCACAAATCGTAGAAACTAGCTTAGTTGCCTAGAAATCTTAGCAAGCACTAACAATTCGAATATGAATAAAACATAAAAGAAAGAAATGTTAGAAGCCATTATTGTAGATACATATGTGTTTAAGGAAGAGGCTAAAGTATAACTATTATAGCTCGAGCAAGATCAACTAGGAGATGTAGAGGTAGAGTCAGTCAACATAGAAAACTTTGTCTTGGCTACAATAGCCAATAACACATAAGTAAGAGAGGAGAATACTTTAGAAAAGGCTCAAGAAAGTAATCCTAGGAATCATCAACAACAGAGGAATGTAGAGGATGAAGTGACAAACAATCAGAAGATATGTAGATGCTTAGAATAAATCCCACCTGAATTAGATGTGATATTTTCAATGATGAGGATAGAACAAGGAATTGGAGAAGAAGATGTCTTGGACAACGAAGAGACTAAGAAACTTTCAGAATTAGATAATAAGGAAGCTGTAGAGAATGAATAATTTTGGAGTATGAAGGTGAATTATAATCTAGAGGAGATTAAGGAGTCTTTAAAATTTGGATTCGCTGCTACATGTCTGAATTTAACCAGTCTGATATGCGGGAAAACAAGCAAGAAAAGAGGCCAAAAGTCCCTCAATGAATTAAGGGCACAAGTTGGTGCTACAGAGGGTTAGACCAGACTGACTATACTATTTCATTACGGGAAGGGGAAGGTCCTTCTGAATTTTCCATTAGGGTCACTACATGGAATGTTAGGGGTATCAACGCCCCTAAAAAATTACACTCATTAAAGCGTAATCTCACTACCTTTGAGTTTGAAATAATTTTAGTCCAAGCGACTAAGTTGGATGAACAAGACATGATCGGTTTCAAGTAGAAAGTAGGACTTTGGAAAATTGAGGATAGTGATGCACTAGGGGCTTCAGGTGGACTGGCAATTATTTGGGACACTAGGAAAGTGAGTTTTGAGGTACCCATCCATAGACCAAACTAGTTGGGAGGATGGATTTGCAGCTACAAAAATCCATTTAGCTTCTTTCTAGCTAATGTATATGGACTTTTAAGAACACAGGACAAAAAAGACCTTTGGAAGGATTTGGGTGGTTGCAAGAAGTTGAGTCCCCCTTTTGGGAAAAAAGTGGAAGTGTTTTCCCTGATTTTCAAATTTTCTGTCAATTGATGTTAAAATTTGACGCACTTAGAGATTGAACCTCATAAAACTTTCGTAATAGAAAATGTAGTGCTCGGAGTCTACTTTTCAAATATGTAATTTATGTCAATATCCACATACTAGGAATGTCTTTTTAGTAGGCATGCTTAAAATCCACTTTCTCAAAATGCCTATTTTAGGACCACACCACACATGTGTACAACCACCATATTTTTACCTAAATAAATAATTTTTTGTGAATCCGTCTGGGGAATGATACTTAAGACACCAGAGATTGATGAGAATATTTTTTATTTATTTTTATTGAATTTTTTAAATTAATTTTTAATTGACTGTAAATCATATTTTTGAAACCTGTACGACCAACATGAATTGATGAAAAGTTAACATTTTTTTAAATTATTTTTTTAACCTTCAAGTAAATTCTATGTAGATTTATGTCATATAATTTATTTTCCATAAAATATAAAAACAAAGAAGTTATTAAAATTTAGTGAGCCTCACTATTTTAAGTTTAGGTACCACTTTTGATTAATAAATAATGAAAAATAGTAAAATTAATCATATCACTACAAAATTTATATTTTTGAAATCTATACAGTAAGAATTCTAATAGGTTTTTGTTCATTAAAAAAATCAATAGGGAAGGCCATAAAAAAATTATGGCAAGACATAAATTTCTGATTCTAGTGCCTTAGCCATTATTTTGCAGCCCCGAAGCATATTCTTGGTCCCTCCAAGCCTATCTCGACCCAAAATCCAATGCAAAGGGTGGCTTGTAAATTCAACTTGTAGAAAATGGACACACATTTAAAAGTGTGTACCCGTTTCTTAAATATAATAAATCGACGTCTAAAAATGAGTTTCTAGGCATAATTTTTTAAAAAAATAAAAAATAGGCACCTGTTTTGAAACAAACAAGCACCCATTTTTTGAATTTTTGGATCGGGCGTCTATGCCGAAAGCGGGTTCCTATTTTTTTTCAAAACAGGTGCCTGTTTCTAGCAATATTTTTCAAGTCCACAAGACTTCAGCCAAATTGGGACCCAACTTCTTGCACTTACCCAGTTAGAGGCCTTTTTCAGTCAGAATGTCCACACAACTTCATTATAGGAGGTGATTTCAATGCTATATTACATTTGCATGAGAAAAGTGGAGGAGTTCAGCATCAATCACAGTCACAAAAAGATTTTAGAGATTGGGTTATGAACTTGACAACACCATGGATATTAGAACTCACAATGAAAATTTTACATGGAATAATAGGAAAGAAGGATTTTGTAACATAGCAGAAAAATTAGAAAGATTTTTATTTAAAGGAAATTTAATTAATTTCAACAGAACCTTATCCTCCATTTTAGGCATGACAGGTTCGGATCTTTTTCTAGTATAGTTATAAATCAAGAAGAAGACTACAAACCTCACAGATTCCCCTTCGAATTTGAGAACATGTGGTCTCAGCATAAAGATTTTGAAGGTGTGATTTAGGAATTGTGGAAAGAAGGTACATTCATGGGATAAAAAATGTACTATTTTGTCTCCAATATAAAATTACTTAAGCAGAGAATCTTGTAATGGAATAAGGAGAGCTTCAATAATATATTCATAGAAAACTTAGAATTGGAGAAGGACTTGCAAGACCTTAATGAAATAGTAATTAGAGGATGAATGAACAACAGTAGATATCTCAAAGAGAAAGAATTAATGAAGAAATATGAGGAACTATTAACAAAAGAGGAAACATTTTGAAGACAAAAGGCTAGAGAAATGTGGTTGTCATATGTTGAATGGAATTCCAAGATTTTTCAGAATTGCACAAAAGTGAGGATTGTAAATAGGATTTATGAAATAAGAAATGAAAGAGGTGAACTTATAGATAACCCACCCGATCTTGTCATAGAGTTCATTAATTATTACAAAAGAACATTTAATAATTGGGATACATCAAACCTTAGCAACCAACAACAACTTCTGAACAATATACCTAAGATCATAACAGAGGAACCTAATAGAGGATTAAACTGAGAATTTTCTATGGAAGAGATCAAGACAACCCTAGATCATCTTCATCTTGACAAGGCCCCAAGCCCGGATGGTTTTCATTCGGGTTGCTTTAAAAAATGTTGGCATATTCTAGGAATGGAATTGAAAGATGCCATTGAGAGCACACATAAATTTTGTAACTTACTTATAGAGATTAACAATACCTTTATTACCCTTATTCCTAAAAAGATAAAGCTGAGGAGTTAGGAGATTTCAGACCCATCTCTGTATGTAATACCATTTATAAGATCTAATCAAAAGCTTTAGCAAAGCGAATGAAGCCTTTGTTGGAAAATATTGTTTCAGAGGAGCAAACTAGATTTGTTCTTGGAAAATATTATAGCTCGGGAAGCAATACATTCAACCCAGATAAATCAAAAACCACACATGTTCATAATATTATACATACAAAAAACACATGATAAAGTGGACTGGAGATTTCTTTGTAAATGTTTAGAAGCATTTGGATTTTCAAAAGAATGGATTAATTTAATTCATATTTGCATCTCTACTCCAAGAATATCTCTTTTGTTAGAAGACACACCGGAAGGATAATTTGACATATATGGAGGGCTAAGGCAAGGGGATCCCATATCATTGTTCCTCTTTATAATCATGGCTAAAGCCTTTGGTAGATTAGTACAAAGGGCACATTAGCTAAATCATTTATTAGGTATTAAAGCTACAAAAGGAATTCCAAACATCACACACCAACAATTTTTAGATGACTCTTCCTCACATGTAAGAGTGTTAGGGAAGAAGCACTACATTTCAAAGAGTTATTGAATCAATGTATGAAGGCTTCCAAACAAATGGTAAATGCAAATAAGTCTGAAATGTTCTTTTTAAATATGGATCCTAGAACTGGAAATGAGATTTGTCATATCTTAGGTTTTAGAAAAGCCACCCTTCCTTGCAAGATATTTAGGATTGCCTCTAGACAAGGGTGTATATCTAATAAAGTGTGGGAGGCAAAAGAGAATAGAATGGATCATAAAATGGATTCATGGAAAGGTAAATGGCTATCAAATGCACTGAGAGCAACTATGCTCCAATTGGTGCTCTCAACTATCCCCACTTATGAAATGTCATGTCTACCTCTCACAAAAGGAACTAAAATAACTAGTGTGGACATAAATGAAAGTAGTACTAGTCTAGTGAATAATACAAAACATAACATAATGTAAAAAAACAAAGAAAACTAAGATATAGATATTTAAATATAGAACCTGCTAATAATTTTAATCTAAAAAGAAATGAAGTTCTATATTATTTTATTACAATTTCCATTATTTTTAAAGTGTTAAAACTATTGAGAATATATTTTAATGTCAAATTATAAAAATATGAAAAACACATGAAATAAATAGTTGTCATCGAAATTTGACTTTAATCGATCATCTAGATTTGAACCGAAGCCTCCCTCACACTTCCCGAATTGTTTGGAAAATAGGTCAAAATAATGTGTCGAGAAATCCATGTTCAAGGAAATTAGAATGCTCGTAGTTGGGAACACCATCCATCTCACTTTTCTTCTTCACATTTTCTTGCGTTACTTGGAAACCACGTAATTGATTTGGTCGTAACTTCCCAACACCTTCCACTCATATCTTGCGTAAATGCAAAGGAAAACCCTCGGAATGTTCAAAGAAGAGAATACGAATCAATGCATTGTTCCCCTTTTTTCCAAGTATAAGAAGAGAATCGCACCATATTACATTACAATAGAAACTGGCCGAATGGAAAAGAAGAAGGAATTTACTTTGTGGTCACATGAAAGCGATATAGAGAGCGCCCTGCAACAGCACATACAACAACAACATGCTGTCCACAACAATAAATGGAATTACATTGCCTTCGTATTGGTGTTCTGGGAAATATCTCTCATATTTAATCGCGCATCATTTAACCTACACACCCAGATTGCTTCAATACTCGTACACATTTCTTTGTTGATTTTATGCACTGTTTTTCGTGTGGTCTTTTGCATTTTATATCAAAAAATAGTTGAGAGAGATGGATTAAAATGGAGGGGCTCCCATATCTCATTTCAGCAGAGTGTTTCCGTGTTATTGGCCCATTTGATATTCTTAGATTATATTCTTATTGCCATCGACGCCTTCATGAAAAGATAATATATATGGTGTAGAATATTGGTGCATCCATGAGCATAAGAAGGGGAAAATGTATTATAAATTAAAATAAACTATATTTGATTGTGTAAAGATCTCCTCTTGCTAGCCATGTTCTAGATATAATTTCATTCCCTGGTAAGTTTCTTCATTTTAATATATATTATACGCTGTAGAGTTATTCTCTTAGAGGCCTCTACATAAGGTAGGGGGCTATTCTTAAACGTCCAATATACTATGGTTAATTCCTTATTGAATGAGTTAATATGTGCATTAATAAAAATATGATAATTATTTAGTAATTTGTAGAAAAGTTAGGTGTGTAATTATTTTAGTCATTTGATCGTTAAATTATTTAATATGTAAATTAATTAATTTTATATAATAATTTTAAAATGTTAATAATCAATCAATTCAAAATTAATAATTTGTCAAACATAATTAGATATGTTTTCAAGTTGTAAACTTTGGGAAAAGCAATTGATTTTGCACAATATTTGGTCATTTACTATAGTAATCTGTCATCTCTATCTAGTTTCATCTCTTTACACACAAGCGCCAAATAAATTATAATAAAAAATTGTAAAATTATAGATATGACCATTTAAATTTGCTGTTCAAAAATTGTTATAAACCCTTTCTCTTTGTCAATGGTTGGTATAAAAAATAAGCCCTTCACTATTATAATACAATTAATTATCCTCGGCAAACAACCAAAGAAAATGGTTTAACAAGACAAAAGTGCAAAAAACGTATTCATCTTTTAAATCTTATAATGGAATAGATGATTTTTTATAAGAAATAATTTGTATTAATGGTTGGTTTCCTATATGGTTTGTTTGCTAATTGTTGTTTATTTTTTATGTTTAATAGTTGGGATGATATCAATTTGACTTGTCCAATTTCAAAACATCTTTTATGTCTTAGTTTGGATTTTATGCAACAACTTAAACTGCTTTCAATGTGTATTTATATTAATACACATGTTTAAAGGATTCATAATAGGGTATTTGACTAATTTTGCTTAGTCGATCTTGTGAGAAACCACCCCTATAGGTTCCTCTAATGAAGAATTTTGTTAAGAATAATTATTTTGTATTAATTGTCCTTTCTATTAGCAAAACAAAGGTAACAATTAATGTCCTAAATATAACAATTAGAGAATTACACTTTAAAGAAACCAATTATCAACTAAGATCTTAGAAAAATTGAATGACTATAATTTTTTTAATGAAATAATATTAGTCAAAATATAATTATTTAAGTATATATAATCTTTTTCTTTAATACATAAAAGGTAAAGATTACAATAGAATAATAGATGGAAAATAACTCTACTTGATGTAGAACAATAGATGGTAGAAAGATCTCCAATAACCAACATGACAGGTAGTAACTCAACCGAAAACAACTTAGTCTAACATAATGTAACCAAGTGTACGAGACATGGAATGAAATGAGAATATGGTTAACTAACACTAGTAAACAACTCATACTACCTAAGTAATCTCCAATAACTATTGTGAACATAAATAAAGATAATAATAGTCTAGTGAACAATACAAGACCTCTAGTGTAGTGTAAACATAGAAAAACCTCCCTTGAGTGCAACTTAAAATGTAAAAAAAATGAAAAAAACTAAGATAAATATTTAAATATAATTCCCACCAATAACTTTAATTTAGGGAAAAACTATGTTGTTTTAGTACAATCTCCATTATTTTCCAAGTGTTAAAACTATTGAGAATATATTTTGAGACTAAAATATAAAAAATTGAATAACAACTTAAAAATAAATAAATAAACATAATCAAATTTTGACTTTAAGCTTTCAACAAATTCTGAAGCGAAGCCTCCCTCACGCTTCCCGAATTGTTTAGAAATAAGCTCGTAGGGGAAAGTCCCTAGTAGCTGCCTAGGCTAACTTCACGCACCTAGAACTCCTAAACCATGAGTTGGATTTCAACGATATTTTTGGTTTGGTGTAGTTCTATATGTGAGTTAAGAGCTTAAAGCTAAGGTTTCGGCTTCTGATATTCACGGTTCTCTCTGTAGAGATCGTCGAACATAGAGTGGTAAAAAAATGAGTTTTTCAAAGTGTTGCCTGATACCCGCTATGTTCTTGCACCAATATCCATTTACTCAAAAATGCAAGTACATATGGCCAACTGTCCAAGTAGTCGTTACAAAATGTCCCAATAGTGGTGCACAAATAGGCCAATTACAAACCAAAAAGGTAAAAATTGATCGGCTATTAGTACATGTGTGATCGACTATTGATACATGTATTTTCATTTTTAAGACTCCTTTAGTATTAGTAATTGGGAGGTCAACATGACAAAAATGTCACGATTATTGAACCCCTACAACTACTAGGAACTTTCCCCTAGTGGAAACGCGTCACAAACAATTTCTAGAGAAATATATGTTCATGGAAAGTAGAATGCTCGTGGTTGGAAACACCATCCATCTGACTTTTCTTTACATTTTCTTACGTTACTCATAAACCACATTGCTGATTTGGTCGTAACTTCTCAACACCTTCCACTCATTACTTGTTCAATTACTTGTGCAAATGCAAAGGAAGTCCTCGGAATCTTCAAAGAAGAGAATACGAATCAATGAATTGAACCCCTTTTTTCACAAGGAGTATCACAAGAAATGGAGTATCATAAGTTTCTTCGTTTTCATATATATTTTATTGTGTAAAGTTGTTCTCTTACAGGCCTCTCTATCAGGCAGCGACTGTTCTTAAATGGCAAAGGATAAATTGTGCATATACTACGTTTAATGCCTTATTGATGGAGTTAGTATTTTTATTAATGAATATATGATAATTATTTGATAAATTTTTATTTTTTTTTAGGCAAAAGTGGCAAGCCACTATAATATTTTATTAAAATTTGATTCAAAAAGGTCAACTAGGAAAGAATCAGTAAGAAAACCTAGCTTCATCCCTTTGCTTACAACATTATCGTCATTCGAAATTACAAAATGAAACAAAATATTCTAGGCGTATCATGATTACAATATGGAGTAAAAACTACCTCCCATGCATACACCATCCCTAATACATATTTTGACCTTTGAATTTAAAATATATATGAAAATTACTACATTTCTCCATTCATAAAAAAGGGGCATAAAATTACTTTTCGCTGCTTACTCTTCCATGATGTCACTGCTTTTTTTTAATAAAATTTTTTTATAAAATTATTTGATAAAATTAGTATAAATATTTTAAATATATTTATTTATCAGAGTTTTTTAAAATATCAGTTTTTAAGTATTTATTTATTTGCAATAATAATTTTGATACTTAAAAATATTTTTGAAATAGATGTAAAATTAATTTTATAGCTTATTATACTAATTTTATAAAATTTCTATAACACAAATAAATAGAAATTATTTATGTTAGTTCAATAAATTAAATATATACAATATATAATTAATATGATAAAAATGTAAAATTTTATTTATAAATTATATTTTAGATTTTACTTTCTAAACTTTAAAAATAATTTATAAAATATTATTTTAGAATATTAAAATTCTATTTATAAATTAAATTGTATTTGTTTTACCACTACAACCTGTTTGTCATTGTAGTTAGGCATCTGGAAATAATAAATAGTAAAACTATTAAAATTTATTTAATATTTAAATTGATATATAAATTATTTTTAAACATTAGCTCCTCAATCAGTTAAAAATTAATAATTTTTCAAACATAATTAAATATGTCTTTAAGATTTAAATAAAAAGGAAAAGAAAACTGAGGTTTTTCATTGGATGTACCATCGTTCTTATCTTTGTTATGTTTGCATATTTTAACCAATCTCTTGATTATGATGACTTTCTTTACTCATGCTCCTTTGCCTAAGATTTCATCAAAGGAGCTAGCACATTGTACTTGTAGGTGGAACTTATTTCCCAATTTAAGTTTTGAATGTGTTAACTAATTAGCTTTTTAGAATTGGCCACATGAGCCTACTAGTGAGATATCTCCATTGTTCCAAGAAAAAAGTAAAATCCTCTCCATTTCTTTGTTTGGTATTGAACAAATACAACACATGTTGATTTCCTGTTCAATGTTCTAAGACAAGTGCCCAACATTGTTTTAGCTAGGTCCTTGAAAGTGAAGATAAAGCCATGTAGAAAGTGTGTGAACCTTTCTAATGCTTGACCTCTTAAACTTCTATTAAATAATCTCATAAGTTATTTGTTTCTATAAGGGACTTTTTGAAATGCTATGTTAAGAATTCCTTGATGTATTCTCTAGGATCTCTTTTTCCCTTGTAGTTTTCGAATTTAGGATTTTCAAAGTTTTATGTGAAGGTCACTATTGTGATGGACATATTGAATGGGTAAGGGCATATCTCCACAAACATATAAGGTTTTCTTTGATGCCACAATTGGATGCCTTGGATCACATTTCTTACATGTTCTAACTTTTATGCAATATTTGTAGGATGTGAGTTGTGTGGTATGTTTGTTGCATAATTGTATGGAGGAATTGAATAGGTGGACCTGTATAAATGATGAAGTTGTTACTAAAGTGGTGGGATTTTTTGGCCATGATATGTTTAGTGTTGGATGTTTTGGTATGAGGATAATGGGTTAATATTGTAGGTATGATGTGGGGTTTTTTATATTTGTAAAGTACTTATGTTTGAAGGGATAGGTGTATGTGTGATGTTAAGAGGAGGGAGGAATATTTGTGTAATATTAAAGAGTGGAGTAACAATGTAGGATTGTTAAATTGTTGGATGAAATTTTATTGTTTGGATTGTAAATGATATTCTGGCATAACTCTGGGAATTCGAAGGGTCTCATGTAATGTAACCGATTATCATCGTAGAGACTAAAGTTTGTGACTGAAGAGTCTTTCAATTTCAAGATATAAATCACCATCTACTTTTGTAACTGCTACTGGTTCAGTTTATTACGGATGTCAAAGATTTTGGATACCATTTTTCTTTGCTGAGAATGATTACAGTTGTTGTTTGTTTTTTCTAAACCCGTGATGATGTGCCTGACGGTTCATCCCTCTGTTGACGATAAAGTGTGCGTCAGTTTTTATTGTGGTAATATTCTCACATTGAAAAGAGGCTCGTGGGTGATGGTAATTACTCTATGTGCGATGATTCATTAAAAGGGTCACTGGTTCAAGTACCGTGTTTAGCCTGTTGATATTATCGAGCTGATTAGTTTTCTTAATTACGCCGAGAGGCGTAACCTACAATGGCATCACACCCCTCCCTATAGGAGGTCATCAAAAGTAACGGTGTAAGAAAAAAGAAATGCTTCATATTCTAATGCCACCTGGTTTACCACGATATACCAAAAATTTAACCCCAAAAAACAACTAATACTATATACGAGTGAAGAAGAATATGACTCAGATTCCATGTTGAGGGTAACGTACAATTCACAGGGCCATTCGATATAAACGGGCGTTTTTAAAAATTGTTCACCCAATGAAAAAAAAGATTTAAAACTGGCACCTTTAAGAAATAAATCTGACGGCAGGCATTTAACTTTAGAAAGTTGCACTGAGAATAGAGAGTGGTAATGCCCGCCGATAATGTCTAACGTCTAAGTTAAATATCAGTGAAACGCATGCTTCACCATTATTGGTAGATGCCTTTCGGTCGTCGGTGGTCTTAGTGAAACGGATGCTTCACCATTATCTCTGTCTTGCTTCCAATAATTAAAATCTCCTCAAAATGGAGACACCTTACCTAATAATTATATGCCATAACTGATTGATAGATAAAGATAATGAAACGATTTGAAGAGGCATAAAATTTGAACACTGCGATCATCTCATTTCATTCTTGCTCGATCATTTTTTAGTTGCTTCAGCAGATTAATTCACTGTACAGAGGAATCAGACTGGAGGTGACTTCACCATTAAAGACTCCAAAGGTAACATCGTTTTTGAATCCCCGGGAACAGTGCTGATTTTTATTTCATTTTTAATGTTTCAGTTTCAATTTGTTTAGCCCTTTCATCCTCTTCATGGAAACAGAATCAAATCTTGTGTTTAATACACAAGGGACTGTGATGTATTCAAAAGAAAATTGCAGCCGGCAACTGTTTTGCATTCATTAGCAATCATCTCCCAATGTCATTTCGAATTAAAGATTTGAAATTATCAAAGTGCGGATATCAAAACATGATCTTATTTCTGATAAAAGATCTGATGTTGAAACATGGTCATTTCTGATTAAAAATGGATTGCATTTAGCCTACTTTACACATGTAGTCTGCCATTGATCTGACTGTA
Source organism: Thuja plicata (assembly GCA_018584345.1). Classification (NCBI taxonomy): domain Eukaryota; kingdom Viridiplantae; phylum Streptophyta; class Pinopsida; order Cupressales; family Cupressaceae; genus Thuja; species Thuja plicata. Next base: position 31,844 of record MU218168.1, on the reverse strand, counting down.
AGTTTAATCAGGGATGCATTCGGGTTCACCTTTACAACAGCTTTGAAGATATAAGGTTAAATATGAAGATACAGGGAGTCAAATCTGCACAC
>MU218165.1:734986-745744 GCA_018584345.1 Thuja plicata | reverse complement strand
AATTTGACTCTCCTTTTGCGCTCTGCAATCATGTGCTGAAATGCCGATTTAGCTTTATCTATCTTTTTCTCATTCAACTCTTGATTATTGTTGCGGGAAATAGCAGGAGTCGATTGACATGATCTCTAGACATTTGTCTTCCGATCTTCGTCGATTTTTCTTAGAAATCTGAAACATCTAGTGTGCAGAGTCTCCTCGCATGTAGAAGAACCCACAGTGGCTTTTGATTGAGGTTTTGTGTACGCGGTGAAGGCACTATGTTGCGGCGCCCAAATCCTATATTCTGAAGAATTTGGTGCCTCTTGATAAAATCCGGCCATAATGACATTAGAAACATGAATCTGAAATTGTGTGTTGCGAAACAAAATCCCCTGTACACCGCTGACAACACTTCCATGTACACCACCGATGACAATCTCCAGTAGCCGGCAATTTGTGTGAGACAATTTGTCGGTCAAGGGTTTCTCCCCCAAGAGAAGCCTATCGGCTAAAAATTGATGAAGACGTCAGAAACCCTCACATATTTGAATATTTGACTACAACTCTTGTTAGAACTATTATACTGAATGCTAATCAACTTGCTCGGGATACAATTTTATAAAATATCATTAATGAGAATTTGACTGATTGATTTTTTTGCTTTTTATTCTCGTAGTCTAAATTAATTCATCAAAAACTTCTATTTTTTCCAAACATCTAAAACCTCTCTTCAATTTAGACTAAAAAATATATCTAAAATTAATAAAAATAAGAGAGAGACAATGAAATGAATTTGTTTCATATATTTTTTAATTAATATACTATTGAAGTTTGAATTACATGCACAAGAATACATTAATTTGACATTTTAAAAGAAACAAATAAAACTTAAGCCACATTATACCAAAGACAAATTTTTTAGACTGAATATCACAATATAATACTACACTAATCTGATATTGTAAATGTTTATCTTTAAAACATACTAACTAAATTTCAAAACATGCATAAAGTGGGTATGCACTCCTACAATAGTAGAAAAAAATGTAAATGGCTTCCACCAAGGGAAGGTTGGTATATACTTAATTTTGATGGGGCAAGTAGAGGTAATCTGGGAACATCTCAAGCTGAATGTGTTATTCACACATCTTCAGGCAATTTAGTAGAAAAAATAACATTACCATTAGAAGATGATACTAACAACATAGAAAAATCCAAAGCCACAATTGAAGGATTACTTCTATGTTGAGAGTTGAGTTTGAATTGTGTGGAGAGTTGAGTTCGAATTGTGTGGAGGTGGAAGGAGACACATCTATCACAATTAATGTCCTTAGAATAGGACATACTCCAAATTGGTGTAAAGACAAAAACTAACATCAAACACCACATAAGCAAAAATGCTAAAAATTCTCTTACGTCAATTCAAAAATCCAATGGTCGATCGCTAAGAATAGTGAAAGGAAAATACCTGTAAATCATTTCACATTTATTCTTATAATGCCAAAAAGCATCAATTGGTTGAATGAAGTACAATTAAGAAACTCGACCATACTGTTGAACATACAAGACTATCCATAATAATGGAAAATAATTAATCCATTTACAATAGGATGCCGACCAACTTGTCATGCACCTTACATCATAAGTAAGAAATATACATCCAATACAAGACCATAAGGTCATATTAAACAAGTATAAAAAATCTACCGAACAACTGTCCATCCGCATACTTTGGTCTCCTAAGTCATCGAACACCTGTCCATCTACAAATCTCGAGACAAGAGTGTGGTTCAGGTGCTTAATCCACCCAACCACGAAGTGGTTAGCTCCCCTGGGGCTCATCCTAAAATGAAGAGCACGCCGACCCTGCCCAAGAAGTCTAACTACTCGACACTGATGGATCGGAAGGAATCGTGTGTGTCTGTGAAACTAACTACTTTCCATGTATGTCTAAGTAGAACTAATCACGGATAACAAGAAGATGAAACATAACCAAACACATTTAAGAAAAAATATGTTACTATAGCTTTGTCTAAAGAAATTTAAATGCCAGACTTCTACTGGTAGGTAATGCACAAAAAAAATTACCCTTTCCTGGTAGTCCGCATACTACACCCTTTCCTCATCACTATTCTTAATATACATTTATCTAGGTAATAAAACACAATAAGCATGTGGTCTGCATATAGAGCTGAGATAAAATATTTCTCATCTTAACTATATATAAGCTAAAATAAATAACAATCCCCATTCTGGCTGGTTTTCCTAACAGTAAAGTATTCTTTATATAAATTCTATCTAATATGTACGTGGAAACTCTTTACAAGAAAAATAAACAACCCTCACACAGATATAAAATACATGAAATCCTTAGTAAGAGCTTAAAGATGAAATCTCTTCTTAACTAAAATAAAAATAAGTATATAAAAACAAAAATCAGAGTCTACTATTTTGGACAGGAAAAACAAGCTATAATTGATAAGGCAAGAAAACCAAACTCTGGAAAGAACACTTACTGCCTCATTACTTCCAGATTTCTTAATACATTTACTACAAAAGTTAGATATATCTCACTGGTGTATGTGGATTTCATATTTGACTTAATACTTTGTGGTTACCAAGAATTTGGGGTTCTGATAGGATTTTCCAAGACACAATAAAAAAAAAATTCTTATGGGTATTCTAAGTTTTCAAAAATTTCAGATTTAACTAGAGAGATCTCTAAAACTTCACATAGGAGGCCGATGGTTTGAACCCCAACCATCTAAATCCTAATCTATCCTTCAACTTAAAAATGCAGAGGGAAGGCAATCTAGTCCAACCTTGAATTTATATGAAATATAAGAAATAAATAAAAAATAAAGGACACAATGTTGTTGTAATGACATTTAAAAATTCCATCCAAAAGACTTCAAATCGATGGTTTGAATGGGAAAAACTTATAGATTAAAGAATAAAAGATGTTTTTTTTTCTTATATGAATTCCCAATCTAGTCAAACATAGATTTCAAACACAGATTTAACAAAACCAGTGATTTGCAATTAAGAAGGAAAGAAAACCAAACAAGAAGAACATGGAACCTTCAATCTGCCTAGGTATTCTTTTCTCCCAACTCTACCTTGCTTCCCTCCTTTCTCTGCTCTTCTTTTCATGTGCTTCCTTCAATGCTACACTTTCTACCCCTCTGATTTTTCTCCCCACTCCCCCACACATGGCTTCTCTCTCTCTTCACCTACGCGCAACTTCCTTTCTCTTCACTTGCGTGCTTCCTTCTTACCTGTCGCTTACCTTCTCACAAATTGTGTTCTTTTTCTTTTCTCTTTTGGTTCCAACTATGTTTCCTTCTTCCCTCCTTCAATGTGATGGAAAGAGATGTAGAGTCGAAATGAAAATAAAAAGACAGAGCAAATCAAGGCAGAGAAAAAAAATCCAATAAAAACTGATTTTTTGATTTAACATATATGTCTCAGACCATACAATCATATATTAAAAAAATATATATAGAGATGCAAATCCTTCATTTCTATTAAAAAAAAATAAAATAGAGATACTTTGTTCTGCTGTTATGTTGTTGTTGCTATAGCTGTGTATTCAACTTCTTCTTTGTGCATATATGCATACAAAAATTGCCCCTGCTCTGCCTAACTTTTCTCAAAACTTCTATCTTTTTCTATCTTCATTCTCTACGTATATAGACAGCTCAAGTGAAGGATAAAACACTTAGTAATTTTTTAATGTAGTTACAACCACCGTATTCATGAGTAGAAAGATATTACCTATAGAATTTTCTAGACTGTCCCATTTGCTTTCAAAATGGAGAATATTGAAGTGACAGAAAGTGGCTAAAGGAAATCTATGTTAAGGTTATTGAATGCTGGTACTTGGGATTAGACTCCAACACTCCCCCTTAATCACAACTAATATTATCTATGATTCCCAAATTGTCTCGTTGATGTAGAAAACATTCTTTTGCTAGCGGTTTAGTGAAAATGTCTGCATACTGTTCTTCAGACCTGCAATGCTCTAAAATGATTTCTCCATTGTTGATCAACTCCCTAATGAAATGATACCTCATGTCTATATGCTTGCATCTCTTATGAAATACTGGATTCTTTGATAGTGCTATAACTGAGTTGTTGTCACAAAAGATATTTGTCGCCTGTTGTTGTTCATGCCTCAATTCTTTCAACATTCTTCTCATCCATATTGCTTGACACGCTGCCCCAATAGCTGCTACATATTTTGCTTCAGCTGATGAAAGAGTAAAAATTGGTTGTTTCTTTGAAGCCCAGGATACTACTCCTGATCCAAAATGAAAAACATAACCTGAAGTTATCTTCCTATCATCTATACTACCTGCACAATCACTGTCAGTGTATCCTATCAGCTTGAAATCATTTGATCTTGAATAAAGTATTCCATGCTTTCTTGTTCCACTAATATACTTTAAAATTCTTTTTCCTACTTGCCAATGAGAAACTTTTGGAGACTCCATGAATCTTGAAATAAGGCTAACTACATACATTATGTCTGGTCTTGTGGCTGTTAAATACATGAAACTACCAACAAGTTTCTTATACAAAGTTGGATTTAAATCTTCTCCTTTGTCATTTTTGCTCAATTTTAATCCTGTCACAATTGGTGTTGGGGCTGATTTGCTATTCATCATATTAAACCTCTTCAAGATGTCATTTTCATACTTAGATTGTGAAATGAATATACCTTTTTCATTTGGATTCACTTCAATGCCAAGAAAGTACTTCATTAAGCCCAAATCAATCATTTCAAATTCTTCTTCATGCTTTCTTTGAACATATCAATTGACAAATCACCCATGAAAATCAAGTCATCAACATATAAACAAACAAGTAAGATCTCACCTTGCTCATTCATCTTGGTATATAAAGTAGGCTCACTATTGCATCTATTGAAGCCATTTTGCAAAAGATAAGAATCAATTTTGCTATACCATGCTCTTGGGGCTTGTTTGAGTCCATAGAGTGCCTTCTTGAGCTTGTAAACCTTGTTCTAATGACCCAAAATCTCATACCTAGGTGGGTGCTCCACATAAACCTCTTCTTCTAAAATGTCATTGAGAAATTATGATTTCACATCTATTTGATATACTGCCCACTTGTTTTGAGCTGCTATGGCTAATATTGTTCTCACAGTGTCTAAACGAGCCACTGGTGCAAATGTCTCATTGTAGTCTACCCGGATTTGTTGTGAATAACCTTTTGCTACAAGCCTTGCTTTATGCTTTTGCACACCACTATTTGCATTTAATTTTGTCTTGTAAACCCACTTTGCTCCAATCACCTCTTTTCCTTGTGGAAGATTCACTAACTCCAATGTTTGGTTTTTTTCTATTGCATCAATTTCTTCATCCATTGCATACACCCATTTTTCTTCTTTAATGGCTTCTTCAAAATGAATTGGATCATCCACTTGTGAATACAAAGCAAAAAGAGAAGTCTGATCTACACTACTTTCACCTTCATTGTGTTCATAAATCTCTCTTAAACTTCTAATTTTTTGTCTCCTTAAGCTTGCTAGTGTGGGGTTTGACATGTCACTTGAACTTGTAGATTGTGGACTTTATGGATCAACACCAATAGTTCCAATTGAAGATGGTGTTTGTTGCACATTTGATGGTGTACTTGCTTGTGTGCATGGCGTTGTCCTTATGCTAGATGATGGTGTCCTTTGACCACTTTTTTGAGCTTGAATTGGTGTAGGAGGAGTCACATTTTAAGGAGTGCTTGTTGGTACAAAATCTTCATTTTCCTCTTGTGGTATGTTGGCTGCTATATTAATTGTCTTATCCAAGGTTCCATCCCATACTTCATCTTCTACAAATTGCACGTCTCTGCTAATTATGAATTTTTTGCTGATTGGATTGTATATATTGTAGGCTTTGGATTCATTACTATATCCCACAAATATGCATTTTTCTCCTTTGTTGTCCAACTTTCTTCTCAAATCATCTGACACATGTGCATATGCTACACAACAAAATATTCTTGTATAAGAGAAATTATGTTTCCTTCCACTCCATGCCTCTTCTGGGATCAGATTAATGACACTTTTAGTAGGACATCTATTCATTATATATGCTGCACATGTTACAGCTTCAGCCCAATACTCATTTGACAAATGTTTTGCTTTCAACATACTCCTTGCCATTTCCATGGTGGTTCTATTTTTTGTTTCAGCCACACCATTTTGCTGAGGAGTATACCTTGTAGTGAATTTTTTATGAATACCATTGTATTTGGAAAATATTATGAACTCATTTGAAATGTATTCACCACCTCTATCTATTCTTAATGCTTTGATTTGATGTCCACTTTGCTTCTCAACAAGAGCCTTGAATTGACAAAAATAGTCAAACACTTCATCCTTATGTTTTAGAAAGTAGACCCATATCTTCCTTGTGAGATCATCAATGAATGTCAAAAAGTAGTAGCTCCCACCAATGGAGGGTGTTTGCATTGGTCCACATAAATCTGAATGAACAATTTCCAATGGCTTATTTGCATGGATTGACTTTCCTGCTAGAAATGAGTCTCTATGTTGTTTACCCAATATGCAACCTTCACATATTCTATCTAGTTTTTCTATTAGTGGCAATCCCATCACCATTCTTTTCTTATGCAATAGGTTTAAGCTTCCAAAGTTTAAGTGTCCAAATCTTAAGTGCCATAACCAATTTTCATCCTTGATTTCAGCTTTAAAAATTCTTTGTTTTATTGCTGCAACTTTTTCTTCATCCATTTGTGAGTTCATTGAGGGGTGTTCTTGGGTAAACTTTACTTGCAAATCTGGTTTTATCCTTAGGGGAAACATTCTATTGCTTGTCATTTGAACTTTTGCAATAAGCTGATTACTTGGAAATTTGTCTAAAATTATGCATTCTTTGTTCTTGAAATATACTCTATACCCCTTTTGAACAAGCTGTCCTATACTCATTAAGTTATGCTTCAACCCAGGATCAAAATAAACATCTGAAATGAATTTTTCTCCCCCTTTTAGTTAGAATGTTGACACTCCCTTTTCCCTTTAATGACACTTTGTTATCATTCCCCAATGTGACATCTGATTTTATACTTTCATCCAAACTAGAGAGCATTTCTAAGTTTCGTGTCATATGATTGCTGCACCATGAATCTAGAAACCATAAATCTTCTTGAATTTCTTGTGCAACATTGCAAGATAAGAACATGCTGTCCTGATTTTGGTTTTCTTTGCTAAAATTTGCACTTTGTTGTCTAGAATCATATTGCTTCTTTCTACATTCATTCATATAATGCCAAAATTTCTTGCAATAATGACATTGGATTGAATATTTGTCATACCTTTGGCCTTGGGGCTGATTTTGAGTATGGGTTTGATGGTTTCCTCTTCCACTTGAGCTTGATGGGCTGCTTCTTCCACCTCTATACGAGTTTCTTCCTTGACCTCTGAAATTTGTTCTTCCCCTGCCTCTACCATGCTTGATTGAAACTTGTGTCTTGAAGGCATGCTCCAAATTTGTATTTGTTGACCTGTTTAGCCTATGTTCATGAGAAATGAGGGATGCATGTAGCTCATCAAATGAGAGTTGTGAGAGATTTTTTGTCTCTTCTATAGCCACCACAATAGTGTCAAATCTCGAAGGTAAACAACTTAAAATATTTTCAACCACTCTCTCTTCTTCAAGTGTCTCACCATGAGATCTAATTAGGTTTACTAATCCAATTAGTTGAGTGAAGAATGAATCTATTGTTTCTGATTCCTTCATGTAAATAGTCTCAAAATCCCTTCTTAGTATTTGTAGTTTGGCTGTCTTCACCTTTGCCATTCCTTGATAGGCTATCTGAAGAATATCCCATGCTTGTTTGGACTTTGTTGCTGCTGCTATTCTTAGAAATATGCTCTCATGCACCCCTTGAAATATAAAAAAGAGAGCTTTTGAATCTTTCTTTCTGTTGTCTTTCAATAAATCTTTATTAGCTTGAGATAATGCATTAAATGCAGTTGTATTTGCTGGTTCTGGGTATCCATTTTCAACTAAAGCATAAATCTTGTGAAGAAAACAATGCCTTCATTGTGAATGCCCAGTAATCATAATTTTTTTCCATTGAACTATGGAATTTGTGGGTTTGTTAGACTTGTTCTTGGAGCTGCCATGATAGACTGTGAAAAAATCCTTTAACTATTTTGAAATTTTTCAAAATAAGCTTCACCCAATCACCTTCAGCTTTGATACCACTGATCTGGAAAGAGAGGCAGAGTAGAAATGAAAATAAAAAGACATAGCAAATTATGGCAGAGAAAACAAATCCAATAAAAACCGATTTTTTGATTTAACATATGTCTCAGACCATACAATCATATATTAAAAATATATATACAGAGCTACAAATCCTTCATTCCTATTAAAAAAAAACAAAAATAGAGATAGTTTGTTTTGTTGTTATGTTTTTGTTGCTACAGCTGTGTATTCAACTTCTTCTTTGTGCATATATGCATACAAAGATTGCCTCTACTCTGCCTAAATTTTCTGGAAACTTCTATCTTTTTTTGTCTTCATTCTCTATGTATATAGACAGCTCAATTGAAGGACAAAACACTTAGTAATTTTTTAATGTAGTTACAACCACCATATTCATGAGTAGAAAGAGATTACCTATAGAATTTTCTAGACTGTCCCATTTGCTTTCAAAATGGAGAATATTGAAGTGACAGAAAGTGGCTAAAGGAAATCTACGGTAAGGTTATTGAATGTTGGTAGTTGGGATTAGACTCCAACACAATGTCGCCCTTTATAAAAATCTTTCCCAGTTCCCCTTACGCGAGTCCATCATGCCTCCAAATAAGCATGCAACTCCCAGTCATCAATAAGTTAGTCTTCTTTAGTAAAACACCCACTCATAGTAAAATAAATTTGTTGTTATCCAAGACAAGGGTGTTCAATTAGAAAATACTTACTTAAAGATAAATAATAAAAGCTCTCCTAAAAAATCTACAAATTTGAAGGAGAAAGTCACACACTCAACATAATAATAATTTACTTCATTTATTATAAACAAAAGAATCATAACAAAATCTAGGAGGTAAGTAAAATATTTATTCCTTCCTCTATTCTAATTTACCATTACAATGTAATGTGAAATAAAATATATTAAGAAATTAATCTTAACCAAATACCATTTAACACATTAAGATAATTCAAAGAGATTATTTTATTAACAATATTATTTTTTTCTCACACACGCTTTTGAGATAAGGTAAGAAATAAAACTCTTTATTCTAACATACAATGAATTTATTAATAATAAGTTAATCATACATGTGTGGTGTGTGATAGCCAATTTTTTAAGACAAATCACAACCAAGGAGCTAGATTTCTCTACCTCAACCACACCCCGCCTTTAATCCTGTCAAATCACTAAACCACTAAATTGGTCATCAGTAGGTTAGTCCATAAATAATAATTGGAAATAAATAACGTCTATTGCCATTACTATGATTTAATCATCCATAATTCATCATATAAATTCACATCAAGTCATTACATCATTATACGTCACTATATAATTAATGACAACATTAGAACATAAGATCATATGAATCTCATGAAAAGACAATTACTTCCACAACATCCAATTCACAATCTAAACCTTATAAACCATTATTTAAGTATGAAATAACAACATAAGTATATATATAATGACTAGCATGTCTATTAAAATATCAATAATATATCAACTTAAGTCGAGGAGTGTTCGACTAAGTCCAAAAGAGTCTATGTCGCTAAAATCCCTGTAAAATAGGAATTTGTCGATTTGGGTTATGACATCCTTCCCCTATAGGAAGAGACATCAGTCTGATGTCTTATAAAAAACACACAATATAGTACTGTCTATGCAATAACATAAATGACTAAAAATAAGAACATATATAAGTCTATGAAAATAACTACGGAAAAGATCTATTCATTTCTTCCACATCCTCCCAACTAGCACTGTCAACAAAGAATTGGTCTGGCTCTATATTATATTGCAACACATCTCTGTCACATACCCTGATGGTATGTTGATCAATGAGGTAGGTAGGCTCCACTATCACCACCCCTGGATCTTGAACCTGCAATGCATGCCAATCTAATATATGACATGCATCTGGATGATAAGGTTTCAATAAGGACACATGAAATACATTATGGACTTGGGCTAGAGCGAGCAGTAGAGCAAGTTTTTAAGAAATGGGTTTGATATACTCTAAAACATCAAATGGACCCACATATCTCGGTGCTAGCTTTGAAGATTTTCCAAAAGAAATAGAGCTCTTTTGTGGTCTCACATGCAAGAAAACCTTGTCCCCTTCCTGAAAATGTCTAAAAGTATGGTTCTTATCCACATAAATATTCTGACCGTCATCTGAGCATGAATCATAGTCATCTGTTCCTCTATTTCTCTCAATAAATCATGACCAATAATTATCATGTCCTCTACTCTATCCCATAATTATAGGAGTGTGACACTTCTTCCCATATAGTGCCTCAAATGGTGTCATTCCCAATGAAGCATGGTAAGAGTTGTTATAAGAAAACTCTACCAATAGAACATATTCTTCCCACCTGTATTGCTAATCCATCTAATACATCTGTAATGCCCACCCTAGAATCTTCCTATATTAGATGGACAGGACTATTGCTTTGACACTTTGGATTTTAGGATGGACTATGATTATTATTTAGTTAAGCATTTTATGAGACATTTGAGCATATATGT
>MU218165.1:697538-731633 GCA_018584345.1 Thuja plicata | reverse complement strand
AAGTAAAGAAAGGAAATGAAATTCAATTTGGATAAGTAATGTAAATATGTTAGTAAATGAAATTCATTAAGGGAACCTTAAGGAATGTAAATGTGGAGTAGTAATGTTGTAATGTTAGAAAAAAAATAAAAAAAAAATTAGTTGCAATTTTGGTCATATGACCTGATTCCTTATGGGTTCCCTGGCGGGGACATTACAACATCCGAACTAAATCCTTTACAACCTTATTTACTCTCTCAGTTTTTCCACTAGTCTAAGGGTGATAGGTTGTGCTAAAATTCAACCGTGTACCCAAGGAAGTATTCAAGGTTTTCCAAAACCTTGATGTCATCTGTGTATCTCTATCAGATATAATGGTCTCTGGCACACCATGCAATCTAAAAATTTCTGAAACAAACTTATTGGCCAAAGATAATGACCCATCTCTCAGACTCCCTGGAATGAAGTGAGCTACTTTGGTTAGCTTGTCAACTATAACCAAGATAACATCATGCCTACGTCATTTCATGGGTAAACCCTCGATAAAATCTATGGTGATGACTTGTCATTTATATTCTATAATATCACGAGGGTATAAAAGTCATGCTGGGTGGACATGCTCAGCCTTGACTTACTGGCATTCTAAACACCGGGCATCATAATCTATCACATCACGCTTAAGCCCTGGCCAAAAGTATTGTGGCCTCAAATAGGAAATCATCTTCTTTACCCCTGGATGTATTGCAAATATAGTGCAATACATCTCCTCAAGTACTATGTTCCTCAACTCTGCTCGATCAGGAATATAAATCATGTCCTTGTTTCTCATAATACCATCATCATCAAAAGTGTATCCATCAAAATGGTGATCTGATGGATCAATGTGAAAAGCTTACTCGACCATCTCATAATGGTCATCACTTGGAAGATTCTACAACATGTGATCCTCAAATGTGCCCTAGAAGTAGAGATAGTAGAAATATGCCTCCTCCTGCTAAGAGCATCTTCTACTCTATTCTTCTTTCCCTTTATGTACTCAATGCCAAATCCATACTCACTTAGAAACATCAACCAACATCTTTGTCTCTCATTGAGATTAGGTTGTGTGAATATATACATAAGTCCCATTTGATCCATTTTCAACTCAAATGGTTTACCCAAAAGGTAATGTCTCAACATCACTAAAGCATGTACAATCACAGCCAATTCTAAGTCATGAGGTGCATAGTTAACCTCATATTGTTTCAGCTTTCATGGGTCATAAGCCACTACTTTACCATCTTGCATAAGTACACCACCACGACCTTTCTCTAGAGCATCTATAATCATTGTGAACTATTCTTTCAGATCTGGTATAATCATGATAGGAGCAAATGTGAGTTTTTGTTTCATCAACTGGAAAGCTCGCTCACATGTATCCGACTACTCACATCTTTTCCATTTCCTCTACAATGATGTAAAAGGAGTTTCAACCTTGGAGAATCCCTCAAAAAATCTCCTGTAATAACCCGTGACTCCCATGAAGCTTCTAACTTCACTCACATTTTGTAGAGCTTTCCACACAAGAATGACTTTAATCTTTTTAGGGTCTCCTGCAATTCCATCTATAGAGATGATGTGACCCAGATAATGTATCTCTTTCTAATAGAAAGAACATTTAGATAGCTTACCATAAATCTTCTTATCTCTTAGTCATTCTAAAACTATATGCAAGTGTTCCTCATTCTCCTCCATGTTCTTTGAGTAGATCAAAATGTCATCAATAAGTATCTCTACAAACTTATCCAGACAATCTTTGAACACACTGTTCATCAAGTAAATAAATGTTGATGGTGCATTAGTCAAACCAAAAGGTAAGACTACAAATTCATAATGTTCATACCTTTTCCTGAAAGCGGTTTTGGATATATCATCTTCTTTGATTCAGAGTTGATGATATATAGATCACAAATCAATCTTAGAAAAAATAGTTTCTCCCTTCATCTGATCAAGTAGTTCATCTATTTGTGGAAGATGATATATTTTATTGATTGTTACCTTACTAAGCATTCTATAGTCTATGCATAATCGTAAGGTACCATCTTTCTTCTTCATGAAAATCACTGGAGTTCCCCATGGTGATAGACTAGGGAATATGAACCCTTTATCCAAGAGTTCCTACAACTACATCTTTATCTTGTACATTTCAGTCATGGTCATACGATATGGAGCCTTAGATTGAGGCCCAGTTCTAGGAATTACATCAATAGAGAAGTCAAATTCCCTCTTAGAAGGTAACTCATGTAATTCTTCTAGAAATACATCATTGAATTTGTGCAAGATAGGGAAATATTCTAAGCTAGGAGGAGTGTCAAGGTATTTGATGTAAGCCACATACATCATGCAACCCTTCCTCTTTGCATTTTTGAATTGCATGGTAGAAATATATCTAAGCTCAAAGGACCTCTTCACACCCAAAAGTACTATAGGTTTACTTATATTATTTAGACACTCAACTATTTTATCCTTACAGTTTACTAAGCCTTTTTCTCAATCAACTAATTGATGCCAAAAATGACATCATAAGAACCCAATGGGGCTACATAGAGATCCACTTGTGTCTAAATATTTGGAAGTTCTAACTCGCTACAAGATAAACATTGCTCAACCCTATTTCCATACACTACCATCCATGGTTTAGACATATATCCTTGTCTAATTGATAAATGTGAAACAACTCTTGGATATATAAAATATTATGTAGCTCGTGTATCAATTAAAATGGAAATATTTTTTCCAAAGAGCTTACCGATTGGCGTAGCCTGAAAGTCAGCTTACCTATGGTCAACAACTACTTCAATTTGATGCTGAGTCTGGGGACCTTTTCCATCTCTATGAACTGCATGTTGAGGGGATGTACTAGCATAATGGTCACCTCCACAAGTAAAGAAACCATCCAGTGGTCCATGCCTGCCCTCAGGCTTGTTCCTTTTGTTCTCATTCCTATTATTCTCATTCCTATTGTCACCTTTGTTCTGATACTAAGCATTATTATTGTTGGTGTTTCTCCCTGCATTTCCCCGACCTTTACCTCTCATATTATGAACCTTTTGACGTCCAAAATCCTTTGGTTTGTTATCCTAAAATTTTCTCTTAAATCCTAGAGAGGCATTAGTCCTCTGATTAACCCTTATAGTAGACACCTATTTCAGTTTCTGTTCTTTCCTCAATGCCTTCCTGAAAGCAAAGTCCATAGTCTCAGGCTCATGCATGTCAACTTTGGATCCTATCTCTGGATGTAAACCAAGAATAAATTTGCAAGTTCTAAACTGTTCATCTAGCTGATACTGAGGTACATACTTACTCAAGTGGTAAAATCTCTCATGGTACTGAGTAACATTCAATACTCCCTGAATCAGGTTCTAGAACTCAGCTACTTGCCGATCATAGTATAACCATGGTAGCTGTCTCTTATAGAATATTGCTAGAAAGTCTTCCCAAGAGATCACACCAGTCTACATCCTCTTCTCTTCCATCTCATTATTTCACCAAGTACCAGCTTCACCAATCAACTGAAAAGAACCCCACATAGATCTAGATTCCCCAAAAATATTATGAACATGAAATTACTTTTCCTAGATACTATCCATGCTTCATCCTCATCTCCAATGGTCTTACCATTGAAAGTATGAGGTATGACCTTCTTGATGTACTTTCTCATTTCCATTTTTATTCTTTCCTTGTTATTTGGTACCTTCACAATGCTAAGATCTTCATTACATTTCAACTGCTCCTTATTCCTCTTATCCTCCTCTTCTTTCCTCTATTCTTCTAATCTCAGGTCTTCCTCCTTCTTATGTTGAGCTTCAAGCATCAAATCTTCCTCATGCTTCCATTGAGCTTCTACACTTAGATATTCTTCCCTCTTCCTTCTTTCCTCATCATCCTACCTGTCTCTTAAATCCTATTCAAGATGATTCATACAATCACCTTGTTGTTGCAAGAGGCCTAAGATCTGATCCAACCTCAAATTAGGGTCATCATTCCTCTCATTACTAGATCCAACCCAAATACTATTTCTGGTATTAATGGTGTCAGATTATCTCCTGCACCAACCATAAGTACGCAACTTAGCAAGAGTAGACCAAGGTCCTAGTATTTAAACATAGCTCTAATACCACATGTAAAGACCAAAACTATCATCAAATGCCACATAAGAAAAAATGCTTAAAATTATCATATGTCGTTTAAAAATTCATAGATGGTCAATCGCTAAGATTACTCAAACAAAAATACCCATAAATAATTTCACATTTATTCTTATAAATCTAGAAAGCATCAATTGGTTGAATGAAGTACAATTAAGAAAGTTTACCATACTGTCAAACATACAAGACTATCCATAATAATTTAGAATAAATAATCTATTTACAACATGATGTTGACCAACTTGTCGTGAACCTTACATCATAAGTAAGAAATATACATCCAATAGAAGACCATAAGGTCATATGAAAGAAGTATTAAAATGTCATCAGACAACTGTTCATCTGCATACTCCAGTCTCATCAGCCATCAGACACTTGTCCATCTGGAAATATTGAGATGGGAGTGTGGTTGAGGCATTTAATCCACCGAACCATGAAGAGGTTAGCTCCCCTGGGGCTCATCCTGAAATGAAGAGCGCGTTGACCCTACCCAAGAAGTCTAGCTACTCGGCACTGATGGATCGAAAGGAATCCCGGGTGTCTGTAAAACTAACTACTTTGCACATATGTCTAAGTATAACTAATCATTGATAAAAGGATGATAAAACATAAACAAACACATTCAAGCAAACATGTGTTACTATAGCTTTGGCCAAAGCAATTTAATGGCAGACTTGTACTGGTAGGTAATGCAAAAAAACAATTACCCTTTCCTCATCAATATTCTCAATATACACTTATCTAAGTTATAAAACACAATAAGCATGTGGTCAGCATATGGAGATGAGATGAAATATTTCTCATCCTAACTTTATATAAGCTGAAAATAATAACAATGTCCCATTCTGGTTAGTTTTCCTAATAGTAAAGTATTCTTTATATAAATTCTATTCCAATATGTATGTGGAATGTCTTTACAATAAAAATAAACAACCCTCACACATAAATAAATTTCATCAAATCCTTAATAAGAGCTGAAAGATGAAATCTGTTCTTAATTGAAATAAATAGAAGCATATAAAAACAAGAAATCATAGTCTACTCTTTTGAATAGGAAAAACAAGCTATAATTAATAAGGCAAGAAAACAAAAATCCAAAAAGAACACTTACTGCTTCATTACTGAACTAGATTTCTTAATACATTTACAACAAAAGTTAGATATCTCTCACTGGTGTACGCGGATTTCTTTTTTGACTTAATACTTTGCGGTCACCAAGAATTTGGGGATTGTGATAGGATTTACCAAGACACAATAAAAACTGAAATTCTTATCGATATTCTAAGTTTTTAAAAAGGATTCCATCATGCCTCCAAATAAGCATGCGACTCCCAGTCATAAATAAGTTTGTCTTCTTTAGTAAAACACCCACTCATAGTTAAATAAATTCGTTGTTATCCATGACAAGGGTGTTCAATTGGAGAAGACTTACTTAAAGATAAAGAATAAAAACTCTCCTAAAAAATCTATAAATTCTAAAGAGAAGGTCACACACTCAACATAATAAAAATTTACTTCATTTAATAAAAATAAAAGAATCATAATAAAATCTAGGACGTAAGTAAAAGATTTATTCCTTCCTCTATTTTAATTTTCCATTATAAAGTATTGTAAAATAAAATATGTTAATAAATTAATCTTAATAAAATACCATTTAACACATTAAGATCATTTTGAGAGATTATTTTATCCACAGTATTATTTTTTTACTAGCACATATCCATGACAAGGGTGTTCAATTGGAAAAGTCTTACTTAAAGATAAAGAGTAAAAAGTCTCCTCAAAAATCTATAAATTCAAAAGAGAAAGTCACACACTCAACATAATAATAATTTACTTCATTTAATAAAAACAAAAGAATTATAACAAAAACTAGGAGGTAAGTAAAATATTTATTCCTTCCTCTATTCTAATTTTCCATTATAATGTATTGTGAAATAAAAGATATTAATAAATAATCTTAATCAAATAACGTTATCAATGAAATATCTCTATTTATTTTTTCTTGAATCTCAAAGTAGTAATTATATTGATTATGTCATTTGTGAAAGTTATCAATGTTTTTTTGCAAGTGGAAGATTCTACCCTAGTATGTTGATTTGGTTAAAGGGTTTCAAAATATGTGCTATACCTTAAGTGATTATATGAAGTTGTGAATGTGGTCCTTGCCTCTACATCATGGATGCAGTATATGTTAAAGGATATATGAATTTTTAATAATGAACCTATTGTTATCTGCTATGACAATTCAAGTGCAATTAACATTTCTAACAATCTAGTGTTGCATTCAAAGACTAAACCTATATCTATCAAGTTTCACTTTTTGAGAGTTAAGGTAAATGAGACGGAATTAAGATAGGAGTATGTTCCTGATAAAGAATAGATTGCATATATTTGAGGAATCTTTCACCTAAGGATACTTTTGAATATCTTAGAGGGAAGTTAGGGGTGATTGACCCTTCATATAAGAACTAAGATCCATTGATGTACATAAGTCTAGTGTATATCACAATCATATTTTGAGATCTAGATGGATGTTTGGTGGCTGCTACTTAGGGGGAGTAGTCAATCTTGTGTTTTGTGAGCTAGATGTTCAAATTTACGAGAGAGTTACTTTTTTCAATATGTGTCTTTTGGGTTGATGTCGAAGGGGGAGAGAGAGATGTGAAAACTAAAGAAGGGAGAGAGAAGATGGATGTGGGAAATATCTACTACGGAGTTATTGATTTCTTTGTCACTGATTATTTTTTACATCACATGTTTACATCAATAAAAAAAGGGGGAGATTTTTGGAGGTATGTAAAAATATGTTCTTGAGTGATGTGTTGTCATTCATGCAAACATATTTCTTTGTCTAAGACAGTATTGTAGTGAAGTTTAGTGAGTTTGTTTAACTAGTGTACCAAGTATGATGGAGATCATAGTTTGTGATTTGTAGAGTTTGTACATCATGTCATCAATGCTAAAGAGGAATATCGTTGGCAGTATGTAGAAATATGTTCTTGACTGATGTAATGTCATTGATGTAAGCATATATCTTTGTCTAAGACAATGTTGTAATGGAGTTTAATGAGTTTGTTTGACTGTAGTAGAAAGTATGATGAAGCTCATAGTTTGTGATTTACAAAGCTTGTATATGAATTTTTGTAGTTATTTAAGTTTGATTTTCATAGGTTTGAATGAATATTTGAGTGAGTTATGAGTAACTATGTTATGCCTAGTTTTCTATTTGTTTAGTAGTCACAACATGCCAATATTTTGGTCTCCATTCTTTTCTTCATAATATCATGAATCCTAGATTTGGTAGAATGTTTGGGACATTTATGTGTATCATCAATTCAAATAATTCATGGTTTGGAGGTCTGCAAGTGAATTTTCATGATTGCAAGTTATTTTGTAAATGTTATTGAGTTTTGATATGATGATGCTGATGATTCCTAAATTTATGTCGATGCGTATTTTCTCCTAATAATTCAAGATGCTTGTAGATTTTTATGGAGCATGTGCCTTTTGTGTTTCTAGTTTTCATTCATCATTGTGCTTGCAATTGAGTATTTCTATTGGTATGTTGGTGTTCTTCATGTTCTTGGTTGACCTGATGCTTGTAGCATGTTGCGGATGTTAAGGGTTTAATGTTTGGGGGTGTATCATGCTCAACAAAAAATATTTTGGTTTGTGTTGTGTCTTGGCTGAAATTTCTTGTTTTACATGTTATATTGTACTAAATATGGTTATAATTTTTTAATTAGGTGGAGAGTGTTTGATCGACCTTGATGATCTTTCCAAGTTTGATGAATTATATAAATAAATATAATAATCATGTATTCATGTGTGGATAAGAGAGGATGAAGATAAATGTGTTTTGTGCTTCAATAAAACTAATCCAATCATAGTGAAGATACTCCTATACAGTTCATAAATTGTGGATGTAATCCAAGTTTTCTTGTACAAAAAGTGAGCCTCTTTTATTTTGATTAGTGAGATATAGGTAGTGTTCCTAAATGCATGTGTATTCCCATTGTAATACTCCTAATAGGGTATAGCACGTATGTGCTATAGTGTGCACACGCTATAGCGTGTACACTTTATGTAAACCATAAATTTATATAGCGTGCATGCCCTGTGCTTGGCTAAACAATCCTCTCAGAAACACATAGAATTGGACTGCTATTTAAGGATTGGACACCCTAAATGGCTGCTAAGTAGATTATTTAGTCTCATTTAATTATCGACCGGGGACGTAAACTTGGAATGGTGTTAGCAAAGTATATGCTTCAAAATTCCTTGATTCTCATGGCTAAACCTATGGAATTGAAATACATTATGCTTCAATAATCTATACTATCTCAATTGAATGCAATTATGCTAAGAAAATAGTAATCATGAGTAGGGGTTACTCTGCTCGCCTATGCTGCAGGAACAGTGCACCAGTTCTATTGCTAGTGGCTGCAGGAACAACAGAGTTCTATTTACTTCTTAATAAGCAAAGAAATAACTTCTAATCTAATAAAATGATTCAATCACCAAGTGGGCCCCCTTGGATGAGTGAATAAAAATGAAATTACAATAAGAGACTGAAACTCAAATTTTGCACTCTATTCATTCATGGAGGAAATATATTTGGAAAATAAACAGTGCTACAATGTCAAATTCTATTCCAAAAATTGTATCAATTAACTCTCTGCTTCCCTTGTGGAACTACAGAATTCTACTTATTTAAGGAGGAACTACACTACAACCTAAATCTAGGATCACTCCATTAATGAGAATCACTAATGGATACATCGTGCCCATAACAGAAATATCGAACAACAATAGTAGGTCTTCAAGTTCTTCCCAGAATATAGCATGTAGTGGTTCTAGATCTGCCACACGCCCATCTTTAACCGCTTTACTTAATTCCTTGCTTTATGTTGGCACTTCTGAAGGTAACGGCTTTCGTTGACCCTTTCAACACCATGCTAGAATTCTTGAATGTGCCATAACTTGACTCCTATAAAATGGTTAGTATACATAACTTCTGACACATAAATATATTTTATCATTTAATACTAAGAAAGAAGTGTGAGATTTCATTCAATATTCTTGCAGAGCATTTGGCTACAGGAAGGAGACAACCCATAAACATAGCATAGGGAAAATGACTATCTATTCAACATGCAATCACTTATGTCCTGCAACTTCTATCCATCAGTTTCAAGAAAAATACATTATGTTTTTACCATCCATTTTACCTACTTATGTCCTTACATACAAAATATATAAAAACCATAAGTTTAAAGTCTTCTTCTTTGAAAATAAAATGTTGAAAAAGGAAAGTAAACACATGGAAAAGATGGCGTTTTGAGAGGCTCATCATTCCCCCCAACTGCACTATTGCTGGTCCCCAACTATCATGAAATTTCAGATCCTGGCTCTAAGCCTCAGGTCACTGGCAGTCTTCTCCCTTGGTTCATCAACAACATGATTGAAGTATCCATGGCTTTTTCAAATTTTGTCCCACCACTATCTTTCCTTAACCGTATCATGCTCTTCTACATTCTCATTTACTGCCAGCAACGGCTGCAGGAAGATTGTAGGTTGAAACTGTAAGGGCATCCAATAATGTGGCTGTGTGCAGCCCAACATTATAAACCATGGAACATGACAAGTAGCAAGGGTTAAATTTTGTGGAGAATGGGGCTCCATGATTTTTAAGTCATAGGGCATCCTTATCCACCACTGCCTACAAGATATAATCGCAGCCTTAACATCTTGTGAAGAATGTTGTTCCCAATCTACGTACCCCTGTTCTTTGACTAGAAGAACCTTGTGAGACCCACTAGGGTTCATTGTGCTTGAGATCCAATCAAGGAATGTCCACCTAGAGCTTTTAACTTTAGGCCTTATCATAAGGGGTGTGTCAACCTCACTGCTTTGATATGGGAGAGCCTGATGCTCTCTGCTAATCTCATTTTGAATCCAGGACATAACTACCCTCAACTGCACATCTCCTACATAAAGAAGTGAATTCTATTCTTTGTTGTCAGGCACAACTAGATTGTGTAGATATAACTCACACAACATATTCTTGATGGGCATAGGTGCTGACCGGAAGGCATCATAAAATTTGTGAGGTGTAGCAATGGAAGGATTTAATCCCTCAACAATCCTTGTCAACTAAAAGTTAACAAATTGTTCCTTAAGGAATAATGCATAAACTAGAGAAGGTGTCCTACATGCCATTGCTGCAGGAATCAATTCAATGATTTTCTCAATTCTCCTCCACAATGCTGCAATCCGATTTGTTTTCTACTCAAGCTGACAAGCTTGCTCCTCAATTATCATTTTTAATTTCTTTGTCTCGAGTTCCCATTGTGACTTTTCCCAGGCAATATTTTGGTACAAACTTAATCCTAATACTAACCATGTAGATAAATCTGAGGGTGGCATGGGTCCTTACTGAAGGACATTAATCCACTCAGATGCAGCTTGTGGGATCTTTACTTTCTCCACATTAGTGAAAGTAACTCCTTTCCCCTTGTCACAAGTGACAAGGGTTTTTATCGAATCATTCACTTGGGATGATTCAGCTGCCTTGGCTAATGTATCCAATCCATCCTTGCTCAACTACTCAAACACTTCTTCTATAATGTCCTCATTCACTATAGGAAATTCATTAGGAGGAAGATTCTCTAAACTGTCATCGGAATCTTGACCAGAATTATTGTAAAATCCCTCTATTTCTATAGAATCCTTATCACTTTCCACAAGGATGAATTCAACTTGCGGATCAGCTTGAACTCTCTCATCCACAACATGGGCTAGGGTATCACCATCTTCTCTGTTTGAAGCCATTGCCTCTAAAGAGGAATTTTCTGCATACTTAGAGGATTCAACATTTATAATTGAATCAGGCATTTTTCTTGCTTTAATAGAACTTGCAGAAAGTCTAGGAATCTTCCTCACAGGGGTTTGAAAAGAGCCCATAGGTTCCTTGCATTTCTTTTTGGTCAAGGACACCTCCCCTGTGATGGCTACAGGAGGTTCTTCTGGTGTTGCCTCCTTGGAAGAAGGCAAGGGTTCCTCGGGCATCTGATTCATATTTTCATTATCAGCTGGCTGTTGTTCTGGAGTCATTTCCTCTGTATCTATGGTTTTATCTTTTCCTTTTGCAATAGTAGACCTAGTTTCTTCAGATGGTGAAGTGTCAGGAGCGGTAGCAGCTTCTCTAGTTTTTCTTTCCTTATTATCAGAAACAGAAGTGTTATCATTGTAGAATCTTTTCCTAGATAGGGGAGGTCTAGAAGAGGATGATTCAGGAACGGGTTCTATTTTATGGATTACTTTATGAACCCCCATTGTCATATTAACCCTACTACCTACACCCTGGCCTCTCAAACCAACCACCCTAGGTGCTAAATCTTCCATAGCCAAGAATTCCTCCCAAGTCCCAATTAACTGTTTAATTAACTCCCTTTCTACAACTAACTTAATTAAACAGTGATGGGAGATAGATTGTGATTTTCCTGACTGAACAAGAGATGCCTGCTTTTTCTAAATATTAAAAAGAAAGCTAGGTAAGTCTACTTGACTATTTTCATGGTGGAGGGCACTCAGAATCTTGAAGTGAAGTCCATGCAGGTACTTGTAACGTCCCTCATAGGTGAAGTAAGATATTATAAATGTGGCCGGCTGCAAAAATTCCATGGGTAATGACATTCTTGCAGTGCCCTGCTTCTTATCAATCTCCAATTATGGGTCACTATGTAGGGCAAATTGTTCCCTAGCCGAGTGCAAGTCAATGTCCTTCATCCGCTTTTCCCCTTCCTTTGGAAACTTTGTAACCCCCACCACAATATCTTCTGAAAATTCAACCCTCAGACCTTTCACTACTGCAAATCCATTGTTCAAAGTATTCAGAAATTGAAAATCAATTTCATCATCGAAGCCATTAAGGCTTAAGCAGTAGTCTAGCCATCCCCATTTCTGAAACAACGCACAGGTATCCGGGTCCCCAAGTAACACTTGATGATCCATTGGCTCGTACCTCTGAAGGTCTTTTCCCATTGCAAATGATAAAGAAAATAGCTCTGTAGGATATGCTCAGTTACTACAGAAAATTGAAAAATGCTTGGCCTTCCTACGGATGCGAGATGTTTTTGTTTTTCTTTCTGAGAAAAACTGAAGTACAGGATAGCTTTTAATTCTAAGCAAGCAAGCATTACCTTGAATGATTTTCATAAATGCATTCGCGTGTGTTAAGGTTCGCCACCCGAACACATTGCAAAATTGTTGTTATTAAGTGATCCTTACTTTAATTTTCTTTCAAATCAACTGTTAAATCATGATGACTTAACCACTGAGTGACAGATAAGCTCCCACATGATGATGGTCACCATGAAAAGACAAGAAATAAATAATTTTTTTGCCTTTTCACTTGCTAAAATAAATTTGGAAGCATTGAAACAAGCATGAATTAAATAACTAACCCCTCCCCCAACTAAGTATAAGGCATGGGTCCCACCAGGCCGGTGCATGCAAGAATAGAAAAAGAAAAGTACACTCATTTCAAAATAATAAATGAATAAAATAATTTATGTGCAAAAGTATGTGTTACTAACCTGATGTGCTGTAGGAAGAGTGTAATGCTAGGCGATACACACTGATGGAGTGATGCTACGGTGCGGACACGTGGAAGAGAGAAAGGTGATGCAGATTTTTATTACGAAGAAAGAAAATCATATAAGTGAAGTGTTTATTATGGAAGCTGGAATAAAATTATAGCTTGGCAGAAATCTGGGTTGAAGACCCAGATGTGTCTGATATAGGAAGGACACTATCTGAGTTCTGCTGGAACTGCTGCAGGAAAACCTGACGACTCACATTTTTATGATATATCTTTAAGCAATTCCTATTGACAAGGAGTTTGAATCTAACAGGATCAATTGTAGAGAGCTGAACGACACCATTATCAAATACTAAAACTATTTCATAGGGCCCTAACCAACGGGTTTGAAATTTTCCAGGAGTATGATGATATCTTGAATCATAGAGCAATGCCCAATCTCCAATGGAAAACTTTTTATCTTTTATGAATCTGTCGTGCCACTTCTTTTGTTGCTTTTGAATCAGCTCTGTGTAATGAAGTGCAGATTTCCTGTATTCATCCAATCCATTGAGCTGCAGGAGCCTGTCCTCTTGTTCTTTTTTCAGGTTAATATCCAATTCCAATGCCATCCTGAGAGTCTTATGGTGAAACTCGATAGGCATGGATGCAAATTTCCCATAGACCAACTCAAAAGGAGTGAATCCAATAGTGGTTTTCCAAGTTGTGCAGTAAGCCTAGATGGCTTCAAGAAGTTGAGTAGCCCAATATTTTTTGTGAATGGAAACTATTTTTGTCAGAATGGCCTATATCTCTCAGTTCATGATCTCAGCCTGTCCATTGGCCTGAAGATGGTATGGTGAAGTTTTACCATGCCTCACTGTGTACTCTTTCATTAATTCAACAATAAGGTTAGAGGTGAACTGTGCCCCTTAATCTGTTACTGTTTCTCGAGGCACTCCAAACCTAGTGAAAATAAATTCATATAGAAACTCTGCTACTTTATGGTCCCTTGCATGCCTCATTTCTTTTTCTTCAACCCATTTTGTGGCATAATCAGTGCATACTAATATATAAGGCTTACCATGTGAAGATAGCTCAATGGGGCTGACAAAGTCGATGCCCCACTTGTCAAATGGTGTTACCACCACCTGAGGCTGCAGGGGCATTTCATCAGTCTTTGTCAGATGTCCCATCCTTTGGGATCGATCATAGTGTCGGGTATGCTTAGCTGCATCTTTTTGTAATGTAGGGCAATAATAACCGGTTGTCAATACTTTGTATGTTGTTTGTTTTCTAGCAAAATGGCCACCACACGGCTCATCATGACATGCCTGAAGGATGTCATAGGTCTCATCTTCACGAACACATCTGCGGGTGACTTGATCAAGACCTGTGTAGAACATAAATCCATATATCCATGAAAAGTTAAAACTTTTCTTAGCCAGCAGCCTTCATTCATGGGGTGAGAAATGAGGTGGTGCCCATCCTATAGAAAGGTAGTTTGTGATGTCAGCGTACCATGGATTGTATGTTGCAAGAGAGAATAGGTGCTCATCCAGGAAATTGTCATGAATTACTGCAGGATCATCAGGAACTTGTAATCTAGAGAGAAAATTAGCAACTACATTTGCTTTTCCTGGTTTGTCAATGATAGTTATATAAAAATCCTATAGGAGGAGTAACCACCTGGATAATATACCAGAAATGGCTAGTTTATTCATCAAGTATTTGATCGCTGAGTGATCAATATAAAAAAATACTTCATAACCAGTTATGTAATGTCTGAATTTATTTAATGCATATATTACAGCAAGGAGTTCCTTCTCAGTAATAGTATAATTTAGTTTTGCACCTTGCAAATTTTTTCTAATGTAATAAATGGCATGCTCAACTATTCCTTCTTTTTTACCCAGCACTACCCCAATTGCATAGTCAGATGCATCTGTGTGGATATGAAAGGGCAACTTCTAGTCTATTCCTCTAAGAATAGGGGTCTTTGTCAATACATCCTTCAACTGCTGGAATGATGACTCACATTCTGTTGTCCATTCAAATTCTACGTCTTTCTTCAATAGATTATATAATGGAGTGGCAAGTTGACTGAAGTTTTTTATAAATCTCCTGTAGTAATCGGCATGACCAAGAAAACTCCAGACATCCTTTTTCTTTACTGAGGTTGGGAGTGTGACAATTACTGCAATCTTTCCAGGATCAACCTGGATACCAAAGGATGAGAGGTAGTTCCCTAAGACAACTCCCTCCTCCATCATCATGTAACACTTCTCACTATTAAGTGAGAGATTGTAGTACTGACATCTTTGAAGAAATTTTTCCAAATTAGCATAAGCCTCTTCGAATGTAGTTCCATATGTAGTAAAATCATCCATGTATATTTCAACACAGTTAGGAGCAATGTCAGAAAAAATACTTATCACTACCCTCTGGAAAGTAGCAGGTGCATTACATAACCCAAATGGTAAGACAAAATAAGCAAATGTTCCACATGGACAGGTGAATGTTGTCTTATCCTTGTCTTATGGTGATATCTGGATCTGGTTGTAGCCACTGAAACCATCCAAGAATGAAAAATACTTTTTGTCAGCAAGGTTGTCAAGTACTTGGTCAATAAAGGGAAATGGAAAGTGATCCTTCTTGGTTTCTTTATTAAGCTCCCTATAGTCCACACAAACTCACCATTTTCCACCTTTCTTGGGGATGATTACAAGAGGGGAGACCCACTGACTGTCAAAAATGGGATATATGAAGCCAACTTAGAGAAGTTTTTGCAATTCAATCTTTACTACATCTCTTAATGTAGGTTTTAATCTTCTTTGAGGTTGCCTAACAGGTCTGGACTCAAGACTAATATAAATCTTACGAGTACACAATTTTTGGTCAATCCCCTTTATGTCAGTATAGTCCCATGTGAAAGCTTGTTGATTCTTTTGCAAAAGATGCTCAAGGCTAGACATCTGAGATTCAGTGAGATCCTTATTGACATTCAATTCCATACCTAAGGCAATCTGCACTCTTTTAACTTTATCCAACATAAGAAATTCTGCAAAAGAAGGTGACTTTATTTCATGGGGTAACACAGTATGGAGATAATCAGGTGTTGCAGGAAACTTAGATGAAGACTTCTAGTGCAATATGGTTTGTAGAGAATAGTTAGGGTCATGACATAAGGGTTCTTCAGAACCATACTAGTTTGTAAGGATTTCTACAAGTATGTCATCCTCCACTTGTGAGACCATGAATGGATTTCTACCAATAACCATAAGTTGCTGCACTGAATTGGCTTCAAGGGGAGCATCTCCTAGATCTAGCTAGACAACTTGGTCAAGTTCAACTTGAGGTTTGGCTAGAGAATACATGGTTAATTTCTTAGTATTAATACCATCATATATGGTAATTTTTCTTGAGCAGCATGCAATGCAAGCATCTGATGTGGCTAACCAAGGCCTTCCTAGGATTAATGGATACCTTCCTAGTGTGGCTTTTGGAGACAGTATGATGAAATCTGAGGGGTATTCTAAGGAATCTAGTCTGAAAACAATATCCTCTACCATACCATCTGGTTTGATAATTGAATTATCAGCTAAGTGGAGAATAGTGGGTGTTTCCCTCAACCCAATGATATTAAGCCTTAACAACACATCCATAGTCATAACATCAATAGAGGCTCCTAGATCAACCAAGAAATTTTATATTTGTATACCATTAATGTGAATGGTAACCACTGGAATCCCTGGATCAGAGTATTTATGCATCAAGGTTTTACTAAGCATGAGATCATAAAGTTGTCCAAGAACATGGACAGTATCAGGATCTTTCTTTTTCCTTCCAGGGTGCTTGATACAGACTTCTTTGATTGCTTTATTATAGATTGGAATTTCCTTGAGGGCATCTAATAATGGTATTTGGATAGTCATTTTCTTCAGTTGGTCAATCAGGTCATTTGCAATGTATTCTCTTTAGGGGATACTGAAGGTTGGGCCAATCTTTGCAGAAAAGGTGGGATTTTCTCAACTGGAATAGGAGGTGCAATAGGTGGAACAACAATATTTTGATTGTCAAAAGCTTCCTCAGTATCATAAACATCATTTATTATGGGTTCTCTTGGTGCAGGCAATGTGGTTCATGATCTTAGGTGGATATCATTCACTTGCAGTTAGTAGGCTTGTTGCTTGTTATTTGGATTTGGATTTGGTTGAGTAGGCAGTTGTGGTTTCTAAGGACTGTTATTGTCTACAGGAGGAGAAGGCATAATAGCTTGTTGCTGATTAGGCTGATTGGGTCCCGACTAAGTTTTTTGTTGCCAGTTACCATGTGGTTGCCATTGGTTATTCTGTTACAGTTGCTGGTATGAATTATACTACTGTTGACATGGGTTAAACTGCTATTGATATGGGTTAAACTGAGGTTGAAGGTTCTGGTTATACTGTGGCTGCTGAAATTTTTGGTTATTCTATGGATGTTGGTTGGGCCAATGATTATTCCAATTTTTTCCTTGAGGGACAAAATTGTGGGGGTTTTGATTCTGCCATTGATTACTATTATTATTATAACCAAAATGATTTAAGGGGTCTTGAGGCATACCTTGTCTTTGAGCCCATGGTCACCTTTGAGCCATGTAAAAGACCTCTCCATTCTCCTCATCTATTACCTTCAACTCAGTGGGCATTGAAGTAGTGTCCACGGATGCAATAGTTTTGCACTTACAGTTTCTTTTCTTCTCCTTGCAGTGGGAGCAGAATTCAGCCAGCATAGCGTCTACATCCTCTTTCTTCCTTCGGGCTTGCATGGTATCCAGCTGAGTGGCCACATCATTGATAATGTCCTACTTGAAGTCAAACAGGAGGTTGGATAGTTCTATCTTAGACACTCCAGAGCCATTTGTATTTTGAGGCAAGTCCCTTAATCCTCTTCTTTTTTTTACTGTAGCCCTTGAGTAATTCATACATATGGTCTTAATCTACACCTAGTTTTTCTGGGTGATGTCGCCAAAAGCCATAAGGTCCAAGGCTTCTATGCTTCCTTCATTGACACCTTTAAGGAATAGATGCTTCTATGATTCCTCATTCAACTGGTGTTGAGCATTGCATTGCAATTTATACATAAACCTGGAAACGTAGTCTTCCAAGGTTTCATCCTCTTTCTGCGACATCTTGAAGATGTCATCTCCTTTTAAATCCCGTCCTCTACAGTATTCTTTGTATTTTTCAAGAAACATGTTGCTCATGACATTCCAATTTGGTACTACATTAGCTCTGAGTCTCATAAACCACCTTAGATAAACCTCGAACTCGAAGAGGAAGGTCTCGAGATCTTCAGTGATAAGTCCATAGAATTTTGGCAATGCAGAGGCTGGAATGTTCTTCAGGTTTTGGTTACCCTGTTGAGGAGGAATTGGGAAGGGAAAGGTAGGCTAAGCCATCCTTGGAGGAGGGCCTAGTTGCTATTGTGGTGGCTACTGTGGTGGTGGCTGGTATACAATAAGAGCTAAAGGGTTGTCGTGATACTCAGGCTCATCAAAAAGGATTTCTAGATGTAGCAATTCTTCGGAGGATGAGGGTGATGAAATTTGTCCTTGGGCATGTGCAAATGGATTTTCAAAGAGGTCTTCTTCTTCACTATATACTTGGGGTTCTTCAGGCTCAGGGTTAAAAAGATCAAATGGTTCGGCCTGATATTGACAAGGAAGGAATCTTCCATGAGGATCTCTTCTTCTATGCATAAAATGCTTGCTTAAAATTAAATCCTAGATTATAAAAACTGGAATCATGAACACCAAAGTGGTTTGAACTAACACCATCCCCGACAGCGGTTCCAAAAATGCTTGGCTAAAAAATCATCTCAGAAACACATAGCATTGGACTGCTATTTCAGGAGTGGACACCCTAAATGGCTGCTAAGTAGATTATTTAGTCTCATTTAATTATCGACCAAGGACGTAAACTTGGAATGGTGTTTGCAAAGTATATGCTTCAAACTTTCTTTATTCTCATGCCCAAACCTATGGAATTGAAATACATTATGCTTCAAGAATCTATACTATCTCAATTAAATGCAATTATGCTAAGAAAATAGTAATCACGTGTAGGGGTTACTCTGCTCGCCTATGTTGCAGGAACAGTGCACCAGTTCTATTGCCAATGGCTGCAGGAACAACAGAGTTCTATTTACTTCTTAATGAGAAAAGAAATAACTTCTAATCTAATAAAATGATTCACTCACCAAGTGGGCCCCCATGGATGAGTGAATAGAAATGCAATTACATAAGAGACTAAAACTCAAATTTTGCACTCTATTCATTCATGGAGGAAATATATTTGGAAAATAAACAATGCTACAATGTCAAATTCTATTCCAGAAATTGTATCAATTAACTCTCTACTTCCCTTGTGGATCTACAGAATTCCACTTATTTAAGGAGGAATTACACTACAACCTAAATCTAGGATCACTCCATTAATGAGGATCACTAATGGATACATCATGCCCATAATAGAAATCTCAAATAGAAATAGTAGGTCTTCAAGTTCTTCCCAAAATGTAGCATACAGTGGTTCTAGATCTGCGCATGGTGTCTTCTCAGGAACTAAACTGACTTGTTCCTCTGTTAGAGTTCTGCAACACGCCCATCTTTAACCGCTTTACTTAATTCCTTGCTTTATGCTAGCGCTTCTAAAGGTAACGACTATCATTGACCCTTTCAACACCATGCTGGAATTCTTGAATGTGCCATAACTTGACTCCTACAAAATGGTTAGTATACATAACTTCTGATGCATAAATATATTTTATCACTTAATACTAAGAAAGAAGTGTGAGATTTCATTCAATATTCTTGCACAACATTCGGCTACAGGAAGGAGACTACCCATAAACATAGCATAGGGAAAAGGATTATCTATTCAACATGCAATCACTTATATCCTGCAACTTCTATCCATCAGTTTCAAACAAAATACATTATGTTTTTACCATCCATTTTACCTACTTATGTCCTTACATACAAAATATATAAAACCATAAGTTTAAAGTCTTCTGCTTTGAAAACAAAATGCTAAAAAAGAAAAGTAAACACATGGAAAAGATGGCCTTTTGAGAGGCTCGTCACCCTATAGCATGTGCACACTTTGAACGACATTGAATATTACCAAGTCTAATGCTTGGATTTGCATTGGAGATCCAACCTAAAGGCTTGGAGGATTCAAACAGGTCTGAGATGTGTTTTCAAGCAAACCTACAAAAAATTAACATTTTTTCTTGTGTGCTCCCTGTCAAGTTTGCACGTGGTTTAGTAATGATAAAATCTGATGGCATGATATTGTAGATTTCTCTGTTATCTATATAACCACATAATTTATTCTGAATTCGCATTATGTTAAGCTTTTCATGTCTAATTTCTTTTGTAAGTATGTCCGATTTGTCTCAAAAACCAACGTATATTCATTTTGGCTTAGATTTTGGCTCGTTCGTTCAATTTTGAAACAAATTACATTTTCAGAAAGTAGACTCCATTCTACACACTTTAAAGAAAACAAGTTTTGATTTTTGATTTTTTTTCAATGATTTCTAGGTGGAGCACATATATTTCACATTTTCAGGATGTGTCCACTTTGAAAAATCACAAAAAATAATACTTTCATCAAAAAATTAGTAGAAAAATTCATGATAAACTAGGTAGTGTTAGCTAATTTCTTACCAGAGTGATTTTTTTTTTTTTTAAAGTTAACATTTTAGGGGAGCACACCAAACCCTATGTTATATTTTTTCACAAAAAACATGACCTCTTTTTGTGCTCCCCCTTTTTGAGGGCCTTAATCTCCACCATTTCTAAAATATATTAGTAGTTGAGAAACTAGATTCAGAGTATAACAAATTTTTTTTATCACATTTTAAAATTTTGAGTGTAACAATCCTCAATTTCTTGTTGAAGTTCAGAGTAACTATCCTCAATATCCATTGAATTATGATGTCATAAAATTTTGAGTGTAACTATCCTCAATATCCACTGAATTATGATCTCATATTTCAGCCACAGGTTAGATCTGCATTTTGATTTCTATTTTTGTACATTTCATCTCTCTTCTTGTTTGTATCAGTTTTTAATTTCTATTTTTCAAAAAATTTCCATATTAATCAAATATACATTACATTTTCCTATCACTTCCGTTTTCGTCAATCACATGTTTATTAAAGCACCGTTAACACAGAAAGTGGTTGAGCCTCCTCTTGAGCCTAGCAATGCATCTTCCTTCTGAATGTGCAATTTTAAAAAGGAGAAGTGATATATCTATTTGCATTTCTTCCCATTTCATATTCTACAATAACCAATACCTAAAAAAAAATACATTTAAGTATTGTGAAAATTTGAAATGCAATTTTAGAAGAAAAATATTGTTAGAAGATCTTAATGAAAAAATAGTTTTTTCTGGGCTAACAATGGCCCAAAAAATAATAAGAAGAAGTACAAAGCATAGGAGAGTGTTGATGACAATTATTCAATTGTAAACTGTCATTGATGTTTACACAAGTATAGTGATATTTACACAAATGTCTAATCTTATTTGAGCACAGTCAGTGTCTATTGAGATCTCTCGGGCATTAAATATTACCAAAGTGTTTTTTAGTTCTATCCAAGTTCACCTGGGCATTACAGGGTTGGTTGGGCATTGAAGGATTTCAGTGTTGACCGACTAAAACAGTTAGTGTCACCGACTAACATTGGATTATATTTTATGGATAATTAGTCATATGCAGTCGACATACATGAGTGTTATTATTTATTTTGAAGGATAGCAAGGCTGACTTGACGAGGCTTAACATATATATGTAAGGACAAGTTTGGATTGAATTGAAAAAGCTAATACTGGTGATGTGGAATTGCATGTGAAGTGTGATATGAAGAGTGAAGGCAAAGTCAGATGGGATTCTCATTAAGGATAGACTACAGAGGACTGTAAGAGAATATCCGATCAGTGAGGATCAAAATTTAATCTAGAACAGAGATCTGAATTAGAAAAGATATTTTCTTATCAAAATAGGTCAATCCATTGTTACTCTCTAAAAATTGTAGTAGTAATCAGAATATCTTAAAAGAGTAGACTTAACAGTCTTTTGCAAATCCTCTAACAAGGTGGCATTTCTAAATTGAAGTGTTTTAAGACCTCTCACAAGGCCACTCCTTACATGGTGATTAAATCCTCTAACCGGGTCACACCTAATAGTATGTTATTCTAACCTTTAATAGGGTTGGTTCCTAACATGGCTCACTTCAGAAGAGTGAAAAACAATGACTAGTTGCTATTGGTGGTTTTTCCCATATTGGGTTTCCATGTAAAATCTTGGTGCTATCTGTGTCTATTTCATTTTATTTATGGTTTATGTTTCTAAAATTAATTACTAAAGATAATCACAATTAATATCTTAATATTTTCTATGTTAACCGAGTGATAGTGAAATATCTGTTAACCAAGCAACAATGTTAAAATTTGTTTAAGACATCTAAGGGACTTGGATTTTTTTTTGTGGTAACTGATTCATCTCTCCCCTCTCAGTTACTCAACTCATTTCAAACAAATAGTATTAGAGTTGCAAGTGCTTATAGGGAAGGTTTAAAGGCCTAAGCTAAAGATCAGAGATGTCTTACAGAAGGGAGATCCCTAAGATCAACGAGGAAAACTTCGCTACATGGCAAGATCTGATGAGGCTACATCTATCTACTATTGGAGATACTGGTTTGCAATTCCTAGATCACAAGTATGTGGAACCACCAAGACCTATGTCTGTGGA
The DNA here is from genome assembly GCA_018584345.1 of Thuja plicata. Taxonomy (NCBI): domain Eukaryota; kingdom Viridiplantae; phylum Streptophyta; class Pinopsida; order Cupressales; family Cupressaceae; genus Thuja; species Thuja plicata. The sequence continues at coordinate 709,076 of MU218165.1, read as the reverse complement.
TCAGATGGTGGAAATGAAGTATCACAACATAATGATGATTCATATAACCTCTGCACTTAGCTATTCTAAATTCGATGAAGTCAAGGACTAGCCTACTAACTTTGATACGTGGAACAAACAACATGATATTTATGGTGGAGATCCAAATGTAAAGAGAGCCAAAGAAAAAAGTCTCAGAGGTCAATTTGATATGATAAAAATGAAAGAAGGAGAAAAAATTACAAAATATAGTGAAAGAATTAATAAAAGTGTTAGTCCAATCAGAGCTTCTGGTAGAACAATTGAAGACAAAACAGTAGTTAGCAAGGTATTAGGAACTTTAATTCCTATCTATGCAATTAGATTTTCAGCTATTCAAGAGATGAGATGCAGTAATGACATAACTCTAGATGGATTTATTGGAAGAATATCACCTTTTGAGTTAGATAACTTTGACAATTATTCTCCTAATCCTAGCAATCTTGAGTCAACATTCAAAGATAAATTAAACCTTGGAAAGATGAAAGGAAAAAAAATTAGCAGTGATAGTGATGATCATTATGATGATGAGGATCTAGAAATCATTGAAGCATTACTTGCAAGGAGAGCTAAAAAAGGAAAAGAACAATACAAAGGATGAATACCATTGATTTTCTTTTCATGTGATGAGGTTGGTCACATTACTGCTAAATGTCTGAACAAGGAAGACAAAGGTAAGAAAAAGTTCAAAAAGTATAAAGGCAAGAAATATTACAAAATATACAAAATCTACAAGGAAAAAGGTAAGAAATCTTGTTATATTGCTAAAGATTTTGATAGTGATGAAGATGAAGATGAAATGGTTTACGTTGCAATTAAAGATGGGTCAGATAGCGAAGATAATGAAAAGACAACACTATATTGTCATATTACCAAGAATGACACCTGGATAATTGATAGTGGTTGTTCTCACCACATAACTAGTGATAAAACCAAATTTGAACATCTTGAACTCTATGATGGTGGGAGTGTTAGTTTTGGGAATGATGAACCCTGCTATGTAAAAGGTAAAGGTTGTATTGCTCTTACTGAAGGAATCAAATGTGATAATGCTTATTGGGTTGAAAGGATAATGTGTAATATACTAAGTGTGGCACAACTAAATAACATTGGTTTCAAGGTAAAATTTATGAATGGTAAGGGAAAGCTCCTGGATGGTAGAGGAAACCTAGTTGGAACTGGGAGGAAAAAAAAAGGTAATCTATTTTATCTTGATCTCAATGAAATTTTATGTTTTTTTGCTCAAGTAGAAGAAATTTGGTTATGGAATAAAAAGTTGTGTCATGTGAACTTTGACAACCTGATCAACATAAGTAAGAACATAAGAGTAAAAGGTATTCCTTTTCTGAAGAGACCTGAACTAGCAATATGCAAACAATGTCAAATTGAGAAGATGGGCAAAACAAGCTTCAAGAGAAAGAATTACAATATAGAAGAAGTCTTGGAATTTTTGCATACTGACTTATGTGGACCAATTGGAACAAAAAATTACATAGGTGAGAAGTAATTCACTCTATTTGTTGATGATCATTCTAGAATGACAACTGTTATGTTTCTCAAAGAAAAATTAGAAGCCTTTTAGAAGTTCAAATGGTACTTACCTAGAGTTGAAAAAGAAACAGGAAAGAAACTTAAATGCTTAAGATCTGAAAGAGGAGGAGAGTTTATTTCCAATGAGTTCAATGAGTTTTGCAATGAAAGAGGAATCAAAAGACATGTATCTTCCCCAAGTACACCACGGCAGAATGGTATAGCAGAAAGAAGGAACATATCCATTATGGATTGTGCAAGAACCTTGATGATTGAGAAGGATGTTGCTACCAAATACTGGAAGGAAGCCATTATCACTACAATTCACACCTTGAACTGAGTTCAACTAAATAAAGGTACTAAGAAGACACCTTTCAAATTATGGCATGTGTATAAACCTAATGTTCATTATTTCAAAGTATTTGGAAGTAGATGCTACATCTTGAAGGAAATAAGAAATGGAAAATTTGATGTAAAAGGTGATGAAGGTATATTCCTAGGCTACTCCAGAAAAACCAAAGCATATAAATTTTTAAATCTTACTACTCATAAAGTCATAGAAAGTGTGCATGTAAAGGTAGATGAGTTTGCAGAGAGAAATGAAGAACAGAGTAGTAAAGAGCCTGAAGACTACATAAACTTTGTGTATTATGAACCTGATACTATACCTAAGACATAGGAAATGGTGATTGGATAGAAAGGATGTCAACCACTGAATTCATCTGGACAAACCTTGTTGTAACCTATGCAACCAACGACGCTAACTGAAGAAACCAAGTCAAAAAATGAGGGAACTGAATCTCAAACTAAAGAAATCAAGTCACAGATAGAGGCACCCGAGTCACAGATAGAGGTACCCAAGTCATAGATAGATACACCTAAGTAACAGATAGAGGTACCCAAGTCACAGACAGATACACCTGAGTAGCAGACACTGGAACCCAAGTATTCGCCAGAAGAACATGAAAGAATATTTGAGCATGGTGAACATAGTGGAGCAAGCCCAGAATCAAAGGGGAAGGATCTTTTACTTGCTAAATATGTTAGAAGGCATCATGCACCTAAACAAATAATTGTTGATCAGATAGAAGGTGTAATGACAAGGAGAAAAATAAAAGGTACATGTTTACTTCGTGAAATTGAACCTAGAACTGTTAAAGATGCATTGAATGATGAGAACTGGATTGAAGCAATGAATGAAGAAATTGAGCAGATAGAAAAGAACAAAACCTAGACCCTTGTACCTAGACCAATAGGCAAGAATGTGATTGGTGCTATGTGGTGTTTCAAAAACAAGATGAATGAGAAAGTTGAAGTTTCCGAAAACAAATCTATTTTGGTATGTAAAGGATATGCTGAAGAAGAGGGTATTGATTATGGATAAACTTTTGGTCCTATTGCAAGACTTATAGGAGTCAGAACTCTTTTGGTATATGCTGAACATAAAGGATTTAGGTTATATTAAATGAATATAAAATCTACATTCTTGAAGGGAATTCTTGAAGAGGAAGTCTACATTGAACAACCTGAAGGTTTTGTAGAACCTAAAAAATGGAGTACGATTTGCAAACTACACAAAGCATTGTATGGACTGATGCATGCTGTGAGAGGCTGGTATGAAAGACTGCATGGTTACTTGATAAATATTGGATTTCAGATAACTAATGACAATAGTATCTTGTACATCAAAGAAGGAACTTATAACAAGATACTATTAGCAGAAATATTTGTTGATGACTTATGCAGAGCATTCTCAGAAGCTACGAGTAAGGAATTTGCAATGTCTATGTTTGGTGAAATAAAATTCTTTGTTGGCGTACAAGTTTATCAGATGAGGGATGGTATCTACATTACTCAGTCTAAGTACATAAAAGAGATACTGAAGAAATTTGGGATGGAAGAATCTAGACCACTTGGAATACCAATGCCTACTAGACATAGTCTATCTAAGGATGGTGATTAAAAGGAGGTAAATGAGACTACAAATAGATTCATGATTGGAAATCTTCAATATGTTGTTCACACTAGACCTAATATTGCATAATAAGTTGGTATTGTTGCAAAGTTTTCTGCTAATCCTAGATAGCATCATCTAATGGCTATTAAAAGGATTCTGAGATATCTTAAGGGTACTGAAGACTATGGATTATGGTATAAGAAAGGAGGGAACTTTGATTTGAATACTTTTACTGATGTCGATTGGGAACGAAGTGTTGATGACAGAAAGAGCACAAGTGGTAGAGCACTATTACTTGGAAATAGGTTAGTCTCCTGGACAAGAAAGAAATAGAACTGCATTTATCAATCTACAATTGAAGCAGAATATGTTGTTGCAACAGTGAATTTTTCAAACATCATATGGTTCTTGAAAAATTGTATTTAGGTATGAAGGTGGAAATCACAGAACCAATCATTATCTATTGTGACAACACCAATGCTATTAACATTTCACATAACCCTATGATGCATACAAATACTAAACATATTGAAATAAAGTATCATTTCTTGAGGGAATTGGTTTAGAACAAAGAAGTAAGATTGGAATATGTGAATACCAAAGAAAAAATTGCAGACATATTCACAAAACCACTACCTAAGGATGCATTTTTGAATCTTAGAGGAAAGCTAGAGGGGCAATTCCCCTAACTGAGGCTCACTAAAAAATAGTTTAGTGATGCATCAACCGAGCTACATAACCGACTTAACATGTTGATGCAGATATTTAGAGCTTATTGCATATGAATCAGTACAGATAGGTACATTACAATCTCATTGGATATGTCAGTTGGTGTCTTTGGCATTGGTTGTCAAAGAAGGAGAGATTAATCTATGTCATAATAATTAATGATGGAGGAAGAGATTACTATATTTCATATTGATCAATGAAAGAGGGAGAGATTGATGACAGAGGGAGAACTTTATCAGAGATAGAGATTAATGTAAGAGGGAGAAATCTATATTTCAGTGATTGAGGGAGTTTTAGATGAGAATCAGAATGAAGCTAAAGACATTAATAAAATTGGATGAGAATCAGAATGAAGCTAAGGACATTAATAATATTTCATTCTTAAATTTTATGCTCTATAATTATTTTTATTATGACATGTTGTGTTGCCATCAATGCCAAAGAGGGAGATTGTTGATGAGAATTATTAAATTTTAGGGTTGAAGCAAGAAGATGCGTCCACTTGAGGCAGAACTTTCATACTTAGCCAAATTCATGAATTCACACTCAATGAAACGATTTCCCACTTAGAATGAACGGGGTCTCGTATAGCTTCGGTGTCCCGAGCCTAAAATTTTAGAAACGGGGTTTCGTTTCAAAATGGGGTCCCATGTTGAAAAATGAAACAGGACCCCATTTCAAAATGAGATACTGTTTTGAAAAAAATATTATTTTTTAAATAAAACCTTACATCGATTCATTTATACGTTGTGAATTTAAATATAGGTAAACATGGTAACATTTACTAAACAAGATCCTGTTTCTAAAATTTTGAATTTCAAGCCTTCTTTTACTGTTGGCTTTTGGTTTGGAAAGAGGCTTGGGTACCCGCACCATAGTCTTGGACCTGGTTTGACCTACAACTTGAAGCCTCTGCTAGTGTCCATACAAAATAAGGACTTTAGACATATATCTGAAGAGGTTTTTAGAGGAATATTTTGAGAAAATAAAAACCCATCATAGATAAGACTCTTTAGATTCCAAATATGTATTTTTTAAAAAAAATTGATCTAAATTTCTATTTTTCATTGAATTTCCATTGAAACAAGTCCACAAACTAATGATAACAAGCTATTTTGTTATTTTAATAACTTTTTTATTTTTTCACAAAAATAATTATATGACATCAAACTAGAGATACTTCTTCACACTTTGAAAAACAATTTGAAAAAAATCAAATGTTTTGGTCAAATTATGCTTGTTGTACATGAGAAATTCTAAAGACAACAATTATGCCTAATAAAAAATTAATAAAAAAATTATAATCATAAGAAAATTACAAAAAAATATTGTCATCAATCTTAAATGTGTTACATAGCATTTCCCAAAAGGATTGAGGGAAATAGTTTCATTTAGGTCAAATTTTGCTTTTCATACATGAGCATAGTATGGTCCTAAAACAATGACTTTTAAAATGTGGGTTTTAGTAATGCCTATTGAAAATGAAATTTTATGATTTGGGTATTACAATAAATTACATATTTGGAAAGTAGAATTAGAGTACTACAACTTCTATTATTGAATGTTTTTAAGATTAAATCGCTAAGGACTTCAAATATTAATCTCAAACATGATGAATTTAAAAAAAATAGGAAAAACAGTTCCATTTTTTGGCCAAAAAGTGGACTCAACTTCTTGTTGGCACCCTGTGTATTGTCATTGATGTTTACACAAGTATCATGATATTTACACAAATGTCTAATCCTATCCGAGCATAGTCACTGTCTGCTGAGCTCTCTCGGGCATTAAAGATGACCAAAGTAATTTTTAATTCTAACCGAGTTCACTCGGGCGTTACAATGTTGGTCAGGCGTTGAAGGATTTTAGTATTGACTGAGTAAAACTGTTAGTGTCAGCCAACTAATAGTGGATTATATTTTATGGATAATTAGTAATATGTAGCTGACAGACATGAGTTTTATTATTTATTTGGAAGGATATCAAGGTCGACTTGACAAGGTTTAACATATATATGTAAGGTCAAGTTTGGATTGAATTGAAAAAGATAATAGTGGTGATGTGGAATTGCATTTGAAGTGTGATATGAAGACTGAAGGAAAAGTCAAATGGAATTCTGATTGAGGACAAAAGATAGAGGACTGCAACAGAATATCCGATCAGTGGGGATCAAGAATTTAATCCAGAACAAATATTTGAATCAACAAAGAGAGTTGCTTATCAAAATAGTTTAATCCATTGTTACTCTCTAACAATTGTATCAGTGATCAAAATCTCTTAACAGAGTAGACTTAACAATATTTTATAAATCCTCTAACAAGGTGACATTTCTACATTGAAGTGTTTGAAGACCTCTCACAAGGCCACTCCTTACAAGGTGATTAAATCTTGTAACCAGGTCACACCTAGCAGTGTGTTATTGTAACCTTTAACAGGGTTGGCTCCTAATAGGGCACACTTCAGAAGTGTAAAAAATAATGACTAGCTGCTATTGGTGGTTTTTCCCATATTGGGTTTCCACATTAAATATTGGTGTTATCTGTGTACATTTAATTTGCTTTATGGTTTATGTTTCTACAATTAATTACTAAAGATAATCATAGTTAATATCTTAAGGTTTGCTATGTTAAGCGAGTGAGAGTGAAATATCTGTGTTAAAAATTGTTTAAGACATCTAAGGGACTTGAATTTGTTTTTATGGTAACTGATTCACCCATCCCGTCTCAGTTACTCAACTCATTTCAAACAGAGACAACATATTCAACTTTCACAGAATAATGTAACCCAAATTTTTAGTTTGAAAAAATCAATTTTATCCTTTCGCAATAATTCTTATTTTTTATTATATGAACAAATATAATATTCTCTCTTAGTCTTCTTAAAAACATAATTTTCAGCCTAGAAATTCCCCCCTTCCTCCATAATAAAAATCCCTAGAAAACATTCCATTATGAAAATACTATTGCCAAAATACATAGGAGCAATGTTGGTATGAATACTATTTGAAGAAGCTTATGGAGGATGTATTTTTATTATATTCCAGTGCCTAACATTATGTCTCATATCCCTCTTTATTTCTCATCAGATTGTTTCATTTCTATGACAATCTTTATATTTTTAAAGTCAAGTAGTGATAATCTCGGTGATACATAGCCTATTGATGTAGTTAAGGATGAAAGTAACAATATTTTTAATTGAAATAATTAATTTTAAATTTATTAGTATGAAACACAAACATATAAGAAATATTGACTTGGATTGAACAAGATCAGGGGTTCCTTTCACTTGTTAAAAAGTCATGTAAAAATATAATCTTTTGTTCAACCTAGTATATTTCTTAAATCTAATTGTGCATTTCACTCTTAATAATATATATAATTTTTCAATCAATTAAAATATCATAATATTTTATTTTCATTTCAAATTGAGAGTTAAATCTAATATATGTTTACATCATTTTTTTTTCTTCATTTTAGATTAAAAATCAATAAAACATTTCAAAACTAGTAATCACATATTTGAGCATGTCTTGAATTTGATAGTTGTTTGGTTACTTTGTAAACATACACCTATTTATCTCTTTTATGTGACACAAGATGTTGCTACTATCTAAACACAAGTTTCCTCAACCATTAGGATATCTAATAATTTTTCCAACATGAACTAAATGTATGTGTTTGGAGCATTTGTTAGATCACATCTTGGACCTCATCATGTTGTAAGTTTCAAATGAGAAGATAACACTAATAATGGTATCTAAAACAACGTTAGAAAATACAAAAATAAAACACATAACACAATAAATTATAGGGGTTGACCAAATCTTGCTACATCCAAATACATAACACAATAAATTATAGTGGTTGACCAAATCTACATCCACTCTCAAAGTAAGGTAATATTTTTATTAACATTACACAAATACATCGTTACTTATACACACATATAAACCCATCAAATAAACATACACGAATAAGAATAATCATGTGACTGTTGAACTTCATGTTCCCAACAACTTGCAACTACAATGACTATATAAAAAAATGTATTAAAAATAAGTGATACTTTAAATATTTTTAAATAAAATACAGTTAAAATCATATATCCAAATTTCAAGCAAATTTAACCAATTTCTTATTCATAAAATACTTAATTCATCATTGTATTTCCTTTAATTTAAATTTAAAATAATAACGCATGGACTTACTTCTCTTACATCACATAGAAGACCTATAAAATATGATACAAATTTAGAAAAATCTATGTGAAAATTGTGATCCCTTTCAATTATTAAAGATTTTATCTAAAATCAATTTAATTAAAAGATACCTAAATTATAAATACTAGATACCATATTATATTTAAATTTAAAATCTTTAATATATTCAACTAAAAAATATAGTCAATCATAAAAATAACTTTCAAAATTTTATTCAAATGCTACATTTTACATATTTGTTTATGTTCGTATCTAGATCATTTCAGATTTCATAGTTGGTTTTCTCTTGTTGAATGCTTATTTGTATTCAACCTCAATTGTTATTTAGCTTCTCGAATTGGATGTCTCTTCCATACTCTTATTTTCTCTTGTACATTTTCTTAAAATTTGTAATTAATATATGCATTCTTTCAATATATATATTTTTAATAAAAACTTAGGTGTTGTATAGGGTAAAATAAAAATATAATGCTAACAATTATGAGTTAAATGAGTTTGTAATGATTGGTTGATAAACCATAATACATTTTAAAGTTTTGTAAAGTTCATGATTAAAGGTCAAATACAAACTATAAAATGACTTATTCTTTCATGAATAATAACAAAACTTCACATACCATTTATATTCAAGAAAGATAAATTTATACAAATCAATATTTATGAAACATACACATAAAGCCTACATTAGAAGATCTTAAAAAACGTTATAATTTAATATACTACTTAAAAAAATCACACGTAGAACAAAATATGAAGCATTGAATAAATTTGATTAAATATGATCTTCAGATAGAAAAATGAAATCTTATGTAATAGTTCAATAGAAAAATAACCTTCAATCATAAAGTCCACAGAATGCAGTGTTTATTTTTACCGGTACCGATCTTCGGGTAGGCATGGTGGTTTCGCTTTTAAGTTCGACAATCAAAGAATGGACTATTCCAGCTAAAAGCGTAGCAGTAATTTTGACTCTGGTCAACGTAAACATCTGGTTCCCCGACACATTGAGCAGTATTGAAAAGACTAATCCACTGTGAATTGTAAGTAAATAAATATCCTCCACGGTAATCTCTGGGTAAAGGAAAACATCCACAATCGTCGGTGACACCCATAACCGAACCTTACGGACATCCAGGCTCTGGATACACAGTTAAAGTACTTCCTGCATAACTCTTTCCAAACAATATGCATAAGAGAACAATTAAGACTCCTATGTACTTTGCAGCACAACTAGAATCCATAATTTCACAATTCAATGTACTTACACAGAACAAATGCTTTAATGTATTGCTATAGGACTTGAGATTTGTATTTATAGAGGAAATATGGAAGAGGTAGTTCAGAAGTCAAGAGCTTTTCTTTAGACAATGTGTGTGTTGAACTCAAAATAGTTAAAGCAAAACTTGGAGGTCAACATGCATCTTTTGCAAGAAAAGATATATAATTTGTGAAATGAAAGATAACTTGGACTTTGATACACTAAAATGGTATTAGATCTAGTGTTCTTTCTAACTTATGTGTTTGGAGTTCAACATGTTCCAATATTTTAATATTATATAACATAGCGATAAAACAATCATAGTGATAAAGAGAATTTTGTTAGAGCTCAAAGATCCTCATCAATCTATATGTGAAATCAGTACTTTATCTTTTTTATTAAATGAGTTTGTTCAATGCGTATGTTTAGGTATCATTATTCATTATTGAAGATCTTAAGTTGATATCATAAGCATTGCAATATGTGAGATAGAATGGGTTCCAAAAAGGGTTGAGCCTAGTATGTTGTTACTAGAACATTGTTGATCATGACATGGTGTACAATCTGTGCATCAAACATGTCATTATAGTCCTATTCGGGAGACACATATAATTCATAACAGTGAATCATCATGATTCACTGTTACAAACATGTATTTCCTCAATGGGAATATGATGACATGGGTGATGCAGTCACCATATCATGGTAAACAAGGTTATCAGATGATCAACATTATCATACAAATGACAAACAAAGGAAAATCACAGTGAAATGAGATGAAGGGTAATGCTATGAATGTTGACAAAAGCCAGAGACGGAGCAGTCAATACGAAGGTTGTTGTTATAGAAAAATGCAGTCAATACAATAAGGGAAAAAATCTCAATGCATAGAATATAAATCACAATTTCACAAAGCTAAGAAACCTCTCAAAAGGTATCAATACCAAAACACATTTGTAGGTCATACCATTGTAAACAAAAAACAATTTTTCAAATGATATTTTAATAGTGTTCCACCTTGAAATGAAAGACTAATCAAATAGAGCTAAATGAAAATGCAAGAACAATGAATATGCCATGATCCAATATGCATAACAGTCACCATGTTGTTTGAACATTTCACCATGTTTTGTCATGAAAACATGGAGATCGATAGGATTTAAAGCAAAAATGAGGTTGAAGAAGTGTTAAGCTCAATGATGCAACTACAAGGACTACATAAAAAATGTATTAAAAATAAGTGATACTTTAAATACATTTAAATAAAAATATAGCTAAAACCGTAGATCCTAATTTCAAGCAAATTCAATCAATTTTTATTTTCATAAAATACTTAATTCATCATTGTATTTCCTTTAATTTAAATTTGAAATAATAACGCATGGACTTACTTATATTACATCACATAGAAGACCTATAAAATATGATACAAATTTTAAAAAAGAAATCTATTTGAAAATTGTGATCCCTTTCAATTATTAAAGATTACATCTAAAATAAATTTAATTAAAATATATCGCAAATAATAAATACTAGATACCATATTATATTTAAATTTAAAATCTTTAATACATTTAACTAAAAAACATGGTCAAACATAAAACTCACTTTCAAAATTTTATTCAAATGCTCTATTTTACATATTTGTTTGTGTTCATATCTATATCATTTCAATTCTCATAGTTGGTTTTCTCTTGTTGAATGCTTATTTGTATTCAACTTAATTGATATTTAGCTTGAACATTTTTTAAATTTTTTAATTAATATATGCATTCTTCCAATAAGAATGCATATATTAATTGAAATTTTTAATTTATATATATATATATA
>MU218165.1:685856-697092 GCA_018584345.1 Thuja plicata | reverse complement strand
TATATATACACATATATATATATTAAAGTGTTTGAAAACCTTTCACAAGGCCACTCCTTACAGGGTGATTAAATCCTATAACTGGGTCACACGCAACAGTCTGTTATTGTAACCTTTAACTGGGTTGGCTCCTAACAGGGCACACTTCAGAAGAGTGAAAAAGAGTAACTAGCTGCTATTGGTGGTTTTCCCCATATTGGGTTTCCACGTTAAATATTGGTGTTATCTGTGTACATTTCATTTTCTTTATGGTTTATGTTTCTACAATTAATTACTAAAGATAATCACAGTTAATATCTTAAGATTTGCTATGTTAACCGAGTGAGAGTGAAATATATGTGTTAACCGAGAAACAGTGTTAAATTTTTTTTAAATCATCTAAGGGACTTGGATTTGTTTTTATGGTAACTAATTCACCCATCCCCTCTCACTTACTCAACTCATTTCTAGCAGAGACAACATATTCAACTTTCATAGAATAATGTAACCCAAATTTTTAATTTGGAAATCAAGTTTATCCTTTTCCAACTATTATTATTTTTTACTATATGAAAAAATATAATATTCTCTCTTAGTCTTCTTAAAAATATAGTTTTGAACCTAGAAATTCCCCCCTTCCTCCTTAATAAAAATCACTAGAAAACATTCCATTATGAAAATACTGCTGCCAAAATACATAGGAGCAATGTTGGTATGAATCCTTTTTGAAGAAGCTTATGGAGGATGTATTTTTATTATATTCCAGTGCCTAACATTATGTCTCATATCCCTCTTTATTTCTCATCACATTGTTTCATTTTTATGACAATCTTTATATTTTTAAAGTCAAGTAGTGATAATCTCGGTGATACATAGCCTATTGATGTAGTTAAGGATGAAAGTAACAATATTTGTATTTTAAATAATTAATTTTAAATTTATAAGTATGAAACACAAACACATAAGAAATATTAACTTGGATTTAACAAGATCAAGCGTTCCTTTCACTTGTTAAAAAATCATGTAAAAATATAATCTTTTGTTCAACCTAGTATCTCTCTTAAATCTAATTGTGCATTTAACTCTTAATAATATATATAATTTTTCAATCAATTCAAATCTCGTAATATTTTATTTTCATTTCAAATTGAGAGTTAAATCTAATATATGTTTCCATCATTTTTTTTTTCTTCGGTTTAGATTAAAAATCAATAAAACATTTCAAAACTAGTAATCACATATTTGAGCATGTCTTGAATTTGATAGTTGTTTGGTTAGTTTGTAAACATAGACCTATTTATCTCTTTTATGTGACACAAGATGTTGCTACTACTTAAACACAAGTTTCCTCAAGCATTAGGATATCTAATAGTTTTTCCAACATGAACTTAACTTATGTGTTTGGAGCATTTGTTAGATCACATCTTGGACCTCATCATGTTGTAAGTTTCAAATGAGAATATAACACTAATAATGATATCTAAGACAACATTAGAAAATACAAAAAAAAAACACATTACACAATAAATTATAGCAGTTGACAAAATCTTGCTACATCCAAATACATAACACAATAAATTATAGTGGTTGACCAAATCTACATCCACTCTCAAAGTAAGGTAATATTTTTATTAACATTACACCAATACATCGTTACTTATACAGACATATAAAACCATCAAATGAACATACACGAATAAGAATAGTCATGTGACTGTTGAACTTCACAATCCCAACCACTTGTAACTACAAGGACTATATAAAAAAATGTATTAAAAATAAGTGATACTTTAAATATATTTAATTGAAATATAGTTAAAACCATATATCCAAATTTCAAGAAAATGTAACCAATTTTTTATTCATAAAATACTTAATTCATCATTTTATTTCCTTTAATTTAAATTTAAAATAATAACGCATGGACTTACTTCTCTTACATCACATAGAAGACCTATAAAATATGATACCAAATTAAAACAATCTATGTGAAAATTGTGATCCCTTTCAATTATTAAAGATTACATCTAAAATAAATTTAATTAAAAGATACCTAAATTATAAATACTAGATATCATATTATATTTAAATTTAAAATCGTTAATATATTCAACTAAAAAATATGGTCAATCATAAAAATCATTTTAAAATTTTTATTCAAATGCTATATTTTACATATTTGTTTATGTTTGTATCTATATCATTTCAAATCTCATAGTTGGTTTTCTCTTGTTGAATGCTTATTTTTATTCAAGAAAGATAAATTTATACAAATCAATATTTATGAAACATACACATAAAGCCTATATTAGAATATCTTGAAAAACCGTTATAATTTCATATACTACTTTAAAAAAATCACACGTAGAACAAAATATGAAGTATTGAACAAATTTAATTAAAAATGTTCTTCAGATAGAAAAATGAAATCTTATGTAATAGTTCAATAGAAAAATAACCTTCAATCATAAAGTTCAGAGAATGCAGTGTTTATTTTTACCGGGACTGATCTTCGGGTAGGCATGGTTGTTTCGCTTTTAAGTTCGGCAGTCAAAGAATGCACTATTCCAGCTAAAAGCGTAGCAGTAATTTTGACTCTGGTCAACGTAAACGTCTGGTTCCCCGACACATTGAGCAGTATTGAAAAGACTAATCCACTGTGAATTGTAAGTAAACAAATATCCTCCACGGTAATCTCTGGGTAAAGGAAAACATCCACAAGCGTCGGTGACACCCATAACCGAACCTTACGGACATCCAGGCTCTGGATACACAGTTAAAGTACTGCCTGCATAACTCTTTCCAAACAATATGCATAAGAGCACAATTAAAACTCCTATGTACTTCGCAGTAAAACTAGAATTCATAATTTCACAATTCAATGTACTTACACAGAAAAAATGCTTACTTGTATTGCTAGAGGACTTGCGATTTGTATTTATAGAGGAAATATAGAAGAGGTAGTTTAGAAGTCAAGAGGTTTTCTTGAGACAATGTGTGTGTTGAACTCAAAATAGTTAAAGGAAAACATGGAGGTTAACATCCATCTTTTGCAACAAAAGATATATAATTAGTGAAAAGAAAGATAACTTGGACTTTGATACATTAAAATGGTATTAGATCTAGTGTTCTTTCCAACTTATGTGTTTGGAGTTCAACATGTTTCAATATTTTAGTATTATATAACATAGCGATAAAAAAATCTATAGTGATAAAGATAATTTTGTTAGAGCTCAAGGATCTTCATCAATCTATATGTGAAATCAGTACTTTATCTTTTTTATTAAATGAGATTGTTCAATGTGTATGTTTAGGTATCATTATTCATTATTGAAGATCTTAAGTTGATATCATAAGCATTGCAATATGTGGGCTAGAATGGGTTCCAACAAGGGTTGAGCCTAGTATGTTGTTATTGGAACATTGTTTATCATGACACAGTGTACAATCTGTGCATCAAACATGTCATTATAGTCCTATCAGGAAGACGCATATAATTCATAACAGTGAATCATCATGATTCACTATTACAAACATGTATTTCCTCAGTACGACTATGATGACATTGGTGATGCAGTGAACATATCATGGTTAACAAGGTTCTCATATGATCATCATAATCATACAAATGACAAACAAAGGACAATCACAGTGAAATGAGATGAAGGGTAATGCTAAGAATGTTGTCAAATGCCAGAGATGGAGTAGTCAATACAATGGTTGTTGCTATAGAAAAATGCAGTCAATACAATAAGGGCAAACATCTCAATGCATATAATATAAATCATGGTTTTGCAAAGAAAAGAAACCTCTCAAAAGGCATCAATATCAAATCACATTTGTAGGTTATACCATTGTAAAAAAAAGCAATTATACAAATGATATTATAACAGTGTTCCACCTTGAAATGAAAGGCTAATCAAATAGAGCTAAATGACAATGCAAGAACAATGAATATGCCATGATCCAGTATGCATAACAGTCACCATGTTTTTGGAAAATTGCACTATATTTTGTCATGAAAGCATGGATATCATTAGGATTTAAAGCAAGAATGAGGTTCAAGCAATGTTAAGCTCAATGATGCAACTAGGAGTAGTCATAACATTATGAAGAGACAAGACCACTACATTTATATGGATATCATAAAATCAGCACAATGGTCACTGTCAAAACAAACAAGATCATCAAAATTTGTAAAACTTAGTGAGTTTTGTAACTGCAATGCCCCATTTAAGATACTAGATTGGACATTACACAACATACTTATCG
This sequence comes from Thuja plicata, assembly GCA_018584345.1. Taxonomy (NCBI): domain Eukaryota; kingdom Viridiplantae; phylum Streptophyta; class Pinopsida; order Cupressales; family Cupressaceae; genus Thuja; species Thuja plicata. Next base: position 692,841 of record MU218165.1, on the reverse strand, counting down.
TACACAAAACATAACTATTTTGTTATATCTATTTTTTAAGTAACATACTATTTTAACTAAACCAACAATTTGAGATCCTACTTGTTATAATGTTTGTCTATAATAAAAGAAAAAAATCAAATTACTTAAAACAATAGCTTGCCTTAATATTCAAATAACAATAATAACATTTTGTTGCATTTTGTCAAATGGTTCGTGGTTTCGAGGTTCGCAAGTTGTTTTTCATGATTGACAGTTATTTTTGTTAATGTTACTGAGTTTTGATATGATGATACTAATGATTCCAAAATCTCTGATGATGTGGATGTTTTCATGGTTATTCATGATGTGTGTGGATGTTTATGGATCATGTTCCTTTTGAGTTTCTAGTTTGCATTGATCATTATTCTTGCAATTGATGATTTCTCTTGGTATGTTGGTGTTCTTCATGTTCTTGGTCAACCTGATGCTTGTAGCAAGATGCAGATGCTTAAGGTATAATGTTTGGGGGCGTATCATGCTTGACAAATAATATTTTGGTCTATGCTATATCTTGGCCAAAATTTCTTGGTTCACATGTTATATTGTATTGAATATGGTTATAATTTTTTAATTAGGTGGCGAGTGTTTGATTGACGTTGATGAAATTTACAAGGTTTATGAATTATATAAATAAATATAACAATCATGCATGTTCAAGTGTGGATAAGAGAGGGTGTAGATAAATTTGTTTTATACTTCAATCGAACTGATCCAAGCATAGTGAAGATACTACTATAAAGTTCATAATTTGTGGATGTAATCCAAATTTTATTGTACAGGAAGTTAGTCTCTTTTATTTTGATTAGTGGGGTTTAGGTAGTGTTCCTAAATGCATGTGTATTCCAATTGTAATACTCCTAATAGGGTATAATACTTTTAAAAGACTATATTTATCTTGTGGGTTCATCCCCACCTTGGTTTTTCCCTTAATCTAGTTTCCTTGGAAAAATCTTTGTTTTATGTGTGTTCATGATGTGTACTGATTAATGCTTTCACATGGTTAGTTATCAAATCTGACAAAACATTTAATTTGATTGATTTTTGAGACAACCGATTGAACCTGATTTGTCTGCCCTATTTCACCAGCCCCCAAGGATTGCGACCTAAATTTGTCCTGAAGATCTATGTCAGGGGATTGGTTGGAAATCTAGTCCCATGGTCGGGCTTCTTAATTTTTAACCCGCGAAATAATGGATTGAGTATAAACCACTATCTCTCATCCTTTTGATAACTAGGAGATCAATTATCAAGTGAAATAATTCATTATACATTTTAAGGAAATCATGATAAATAAGGGAATAGGAGTTCAAGATCTCTTTTATAATTGAGTATCGAAGTCTTCAATCTTTAAAAGAAATTATTCTTCCTCTTCAGAAAGCATTGTGGAAACCTAAAAACATCTATCATTTCCTTTTGGGTTTTTGTGGAGATCAGGCTATTTCATTAACATTTTTTATTACATCCAAAGAAGCATTGAACTATCAAGGTATAAGGTGATTTATAATTTAGATTCAATTTCTATTTCATCTTTCCATATGTAATTTCATTTAGTTTTCAAGTTTGAATCCTAAACATGGGTTTGACTAGGGAAAAAACCTTTAGCCAACCATTTTGGCCATATTTTTGTGTGCCAGAATAGGTTACAGAGCTATTGGAAAAGATCCATAAATATCAAGAATAAAATCATAATCCCTAAAAAATCTAGACGAAAAACACCAGGTACATGTCGCCATTGTCATTATGTATAAGGTACATGTTTCCATTATTGTCATATCCCCTGAATTTTGATACCATATTTTAGCCACGGGTCAGATCTGTATTCTGATTTCCATTTTTGTACATTTCATCTCTTTGTTTGTCTATATTAGTTTGTTATTTCTAGTTTTTAAGTAACTTTCCTAATTAATCTTTTATATTACTCTTTCCTGTCACTTCAATTTTCATCAATCACATATTTATTAAAGCACTATTGTTACACCAAGTGGTTGAGTTTTCTCTTGAGCCTAGTAGGCCATCTTCCTTTCGAATATGCATTATGCAAAAGGAGTACTGATCTACCTATTTCCATTTCTTTCCATTTTACATTGTACAATAAAAAATGCTTTAAAAAAATGGTATTTAAGTATTGCAAAAAATTGAAATACAATTTTAAATGAAAAATATTGTTAGAAGATCTTAATGAAAAATAATAAGTTGTGGGCTAACAATGGCCAAAAAAATAAGAGTTATTAGTAAAAATCATAGGAGATAACTCATTCAACTTTCATAGATATTGTAACCCAAATTTTTTAATTTGGAAATCAAGTTTATCCTTTAGTTAACATCAATCATTAAGTTCATGAGAATTTCTAGATCTGATTATGTAATTTTTGTATCATCAACATTTTGCATCAATCTACATGATGTGTCATCAAGATGCATAAATTATCATGAACATTCAGATGGATTATGGAAATCTAATAGCTTTAAGATCAATAATTTTTTTTCTTTTACTATAGGACAAAAGACACTATTCTCTCTTACTCTTCCTAATAAGATAGTTTTGTGCCTATAAATGACCCCCCTTCCTCCATAATAAAAATTTCTAGAAAAAATTCCATGATGAAAATAGTATTGCAAAAATACATAGGAACAATGTCGGTATGAATCCTATTTGAAGAAGGTTATGGAGGAATTGTTTTTATTATATTCCACTGCCTAACAATATGTCTCACATCACTCTTTATTTCTCATGACATTATTTCTTTTCTATGACAATCTTAATATTTTAGAGTCAAGTAATGATAATCTCGGTGATATATAGCCTATTGATGTAGTTAAGGATGAAAGTAACAATATTTGTATTTATAATAGTTAATTTTAAATTTATAAGTATGAAACACAAATGTACAAGAAATATTGACATAGTTTTAACAAGATCAAGGGTTCCTTTCACTTGTCAAAAAATCATAGAAAAATATAATCTTTTGTTCAATCTAGTATCTCTCTAAAATCTAATTGTGCATTTCACTCTTAATAATATATATAATTTTTCAATCAATTCAAATATCATAATATCTTATTTTTGTAGAATGGCGTTCATAGGCGGGAGCTATAGTGGTGAGAAGGAATGGCATACGTACAACCGAAGACATAGGTTGCAGTCGTAGGCGCAAAAATTTGATCAGTTCCGTCAGGGCAGGGGTCCAAATGATGTAAGACTATGACCGTTGAAGCCCCAAAGTTAGATGTTCGCACAGTATTATCGGGATAGGGATCGTCATCTCCTGCCAAAGTAGACCAATGCTTCTGTACCTAATGGCAAGGGCTTTCAGACCTTTCCTTTTGTCCAGAAAAACACACAGAAAGTCGACACCTGCTCGCAACAAGATCTTAACGAGGTCTTCAAGATCTTTAACAGGAAAATTACTGTGCAACCTGCCAAGCCCTTCTTTCTCAACCCCAGGTTTCATGTTAAACCTCATATCCATAAAAAGAAATCCCCGCATGTAGCTAAAGGAAAATATCTTCCTCCTAGAGCACCCCCCCAAATCCTTAGAGGGTTTCATCTTTTGTTACCGTAAATCCCCCTCCCTTTACTGGCTTTTCATCCTATGAAAGGGGTGAATCGAATAAGCCTGTCTCTTTTCCCCCTAAGGGTCTTCCCGTATAGGATCATCCCTCGGTCGCTCGGGGTTTTTTCAAAAAACCTTATAGGCGGGAAAATATTCCAAAATATTCACACCCTCAATCTTTTAGATCTGGTCATTTCATCAAGGAAAATAGTTTGGCAAGGGTTCACATTCATCAGAAGCAGCCTATTTTTGACATCTATTAGGGAACACCTCCAGGATCTCCAGTGTTTATTGGATATCCCTTGGGTGTTCAAAGGGATCTTCTGGCTTTTGAAAAAGTTAAAGTGACTCCTGAAGTTGTCAACCTGCACCAAAGTGTGATAGCGCCCCTCCATCCAAAATACCCAAAATAGATTTGGCTAGCTAAACAACCAGCTCTAGCTCCTCCCCCAAATTCTGTCAAGATTACTCTGCCTGATCACATGTTGCAATCTCCGATTGATCTGCTCTGACAAACAACTCTCATTGGTAAGTTCTATAAATCTTCAATTTTATTTTCTGATATTCAGAACTGGGCTTTCCAATATTGGGGAGGTTTGAAGGATATCTTTTACATAGATTCAGGCTCGGGTTTCTTTGTTGCTCTCTTTGATTCTCCTAAATCTAGAGATACTATTCATTAAAAAAAAGACTGGTTCTGTCATGGTCTAGGTCTCTACACCAGGGTATGGACCCCTAAATTTAAGTCTAAAGCTAAGGCCCGTTCCTTCTTCCCATACTGGGTGGCGCTACCTTCATTGCCTTTGGAGTATAAGGATATTGACATTGTGGAGATCATTGCTAAAAAAACTGGCATCTTCTTAAAGCACGATTTGATCCCTTTTGAATTCCCTCAGTATGATTCTAGATTTTGTGTTCTTTTAGAGGTATCTAAAACACTGCCAGATCAAGTTACAATTAACTCAAAGTGGGGAGTTTGGTCTCAGCATATTGTTTTCCAAATGGAAGCCTCAGTTCATAACCACCAGCACAAATTGGGGCATTTTACTGCCCAATGCAAAGCACATGATCTTCCTGGGTTGTCACTCTGTACGGATCATTGCTCTGATCCAACAAACTACTCTAGTTTCAGTCTCAATCAAACAAGGCAGAATTTAGCTTCTTATCATCTACCACTATCTCCTTCCATTGGATCCCCTTCCATTCCTGAGATCATTGATTTCTTTCATAAGTTATTCGATTTCTTTTTTTCTGCACTCAGGGGATTGTTTTGGATCAAACATTTTTCTCAACAACAGCAGCAACTATATCTTCCAAATATTTCAGAATCTCAAGGGGATCAGTCTGAGTAGCCTAATTCAGATCTCAATTCCTTTGTGCAATTTCTAATGTTCTAGGTCCCTTCAGAAAATTCCATGGATCCGTCTACAATTTTTCACAATGGAGTTGTTATTGAGCTTACAGATAAAGAGTTTAATGAATCCAGGATTACGGAGCTGGCTGACACAATTATCTATGACATGGTATCAGATGAAATCTCATGGCTTGCTACTAAGTCACACTCTCCAATTCCTAATGTCACATGTAAAGATAATGTCTCTCCTCAATTTGTACTTGATACATCTCCTACTGAGGATGCTGCCTCAGATCGATAGATGTGCATTCTTGATGTCCATGATTCTAAAGAAGTACCCTTTCCAATCAGTAGCTTCTTTAATGAGAATCAGGATATACCCTTGCCTCAAATTGTGGATACATTTTCATTTGATCCCAGTAATGATTAGTCAATCTCAGATCACTGTATTCCACCACATTTTGCTTTCCACAAAAAAATGAAGCACGAATTAATTATAGATACAGAATGTGAGAATACCAAGTTAGAGTTGAACTCTTATGAGGACTCTAAAACTGGTCACCTGGGTGGTTTTGATCACAACATTATACTTTCTATTGAACTATCTCCTTACCAAACAACACACAACACTATGACTCCCAAAAAGAGAGGGAGAAAACCTAAGAGAGATGAAACCAAAGCAGAGATAGAAGTGGGCATCCAATCTACTCTAGATGGCAAATTTACACCTACTAAAAGATTGACAAGGAGGACCATGTGTTCTCCTTGTCAACAATGAAGATAGGCTCATGGAATGTCAGAGGCTTAAATGCCTCTGACAAATGCAACAGGATCAAGTTGGAACTTGTTTCTATGAGGGAAAACATTATTCTTTTACAAGAAACCAAGCTTTCTCAAGAAACATTTCTTAAGAAAGTAGGAAAGTGGACTCAATGGAGTGTGATTCATAAGCAAAGCAATGGTGCTTCAGGTGGGCTTGCAATCCTATGGGATCCTAAAGTAGTACAAGTTCAAACACTATCCCAACAAGACAATTGGCAGCTAGTGAAAGTTGTTCGGTTTGATCTAAGCTTTATCCTTTTTAATATTTATGGTCCTTCAGCAACTGCTGATAAACTTAAATTGTGGACAAAGGTCACTAGTTGCATTCAATCTCAAGCTGATCATTTATTAATTCTGGGAAGAGACTTTAACGCCATTCACAAATCTTCTAAAAAATGTGGTGGCATATGGCCCCCACCTAAATCAGTCCAAGATTTTTCTAATCTTCTAGTGGATAACAATTTGGATGATATTGAACCAACCAATGGTTCTTTTACTTGGTCCAATAAGAGAGAAAATTTCTCCCAAATTGCAAGTAGATTGGATAGATTTCTTGTTTCTCAAGAGTGGAAATTATCAAATATCACCTTCCAGTCGTATATTCTCCCCTATCCAGGATCTGATCATTTTCTCATTACCTTGCAACTGGAACTTCCACAAGGTAACCAAGGTTTTAAACACCAACCATCCTTTAAATTTGAAAGGATGTGGCTGAGGCATCCACATTTTCTCCCCCTTTTAAAGCAATGGTGGATCAGTGCACCATATAATGCAGGCTCAAAAATGCATCAATTTGCTAAGAAGTTAAAGTACATTAAGAAGCATATTAAAAAATGGAACGAGGTAGTTTTTCAAAAATGTTTTTAACAAAAAAGAGGCAGTAAATAAGGACTTATCAGAACTTCTGGATAACATTATTAAACAAGGCTTAACACCTGACCAATTTGTCAAACAAAAGGATTTGCAAGGGAATTGGGAGGATCTTTGTCATAGGGAAGAGATCTATTGGCGCCAGAAATCCTGGGAATTGTGGCTTAGAGAGGGAGATAAAAACACAAAAAAATTTCATCCTTCTGCCAAACATAATAGAGCTAATTCCCGCATATTTTCTATCAATAATGTAGATACTAGTAACACCATCTATGATGTACAAGGTATAAAAGATGAAGGGGTTAAATTCTTTAAAAATCTCCTTCACCCTCCTCAAAGCCCCCCCCCCCCCAGTCAAGATGAG
>MU218165.1:661095-684587 GCA_018584345.1 Thuja plicata | reverse complement strand
AAAATTCCTCTTATTTCCTTGAAAGATATGACACAGGTTAAAGCTCATGGTGGGGCAGGAATTCATGATCTAGCAAACAGAAACAAGGCCTTTGGTGCCAAATTAGTATGGAAAATGCATTCCAACTCTCAGAATAAGTGGTGTCAAATAATGAAACATAAGTATCTAGACAACAATAACCCCTCTAGGGTTCTCTCAATTCTTGATCCTCCAAGGGGTTCGGCTTTATGGGATTTCATGATGGCTTCAAGAAACACAATCACTAATTACATTTCTTGGGAAGTGAATAAAGGGGACCAAGTAAAATTTTGGAGAGATTCATGGAATGGGTCCCCCCCTTTAATGAACTTGGATCATTTGGAGGGTGTCATTTCCTCAACTGAATCTGGCTGGGGCAGCTATCTAATTGACTTTGTTTCAATAATCTGTTTGTTTTCCAGGAAAGTGATTTGGAAGGATCCAGGGGGACTTCCTATTACCACACAAGAGAAAGAAAGATTCACAGAACTATTAGCAAGTAAGGATGTCTATCTCTCAGACAAGGATGATAAAATTTTCTGGGCTCCAGGGAAAGATGGGGAATATACTATCAAAGAAGGCTACAGAATTATCCAACAACAAGCAACTTGTAAAGCTCCTAAATGAGCCTTCTCTTTCTGTTGGAACATCATCACTCTCCCTAAAGCAGGATGCTTTGCATGGATGGCTCTGAAAAATAGAGTTCTTACAAGCGATAGGTTATCTAAATTCAACATCTCGCAGTGTTTTAATTGTCTTCTCTATAATTTAGAGTTTGAAACCAGGGATCACCTCTTCCTTAATTGCCAATTTTCCCAACAATGCTGGTTATTTGTTCTTGCCAAACTTCAGTTCCAAATGCCCCTCCCTAATAAGTTATGGGATCTCTTTCAATCTTGGCCCCAACTCTTCACCAACTCCCTTTTTTCTGGGTTATGGACCTGTATTCTGGCCATAGTAGTTTGGGCTCTATTGTGGGAAAGGAACAAGAGAATATTCTGTCAGCAATCCTCCACAATTGATAATGTCCTCAGCTATATCGAAAAATCCATTTCAGAAGTAGTAAACAACAGCCATTCAAAAGCCAAGATCAACAGCAGTATCATTCATGAGTGGAAAGGAATTCATATTCATATTGGATGGTGTCAGAAGCCAAATGCAATCACCTCTCTAGATAGATGAAAAGTACAATGGATTCCACCTTCAGTTGGACAATTCAAATTGAATTTTGACGGGGCATCCCAAGGTAACCCTGGCCAATCTGGTGCTAGTATTTGTATCTGTGACCATCAAGGCGATGTATTAGCCTTCAAATATTCCCCTCTTCCACATTGCTCAAATAATATGGCTGAAGCACAAGCATTGTTTCTCTGGTTGATTTTGGCAAAGAAAACTGGCTTTCATAACATTGTGATTGAAGGTGATTCTATGGTTATAATTGCTGCCTGTATTAAAAGAGAGTCATATAATTGGAAACTGGCTTATATTTTCCATCAAATCTGGAACTTGTTAGACTCATTTGTTGAAGTTCTGATCTCGCATACTCTCTATGAAGGCAACAATCTGGCTGATTTCCTAGCCAATCGTGCTTGTGATGGTATTAACCAAGAATCTATTCCACCACTTGGTAATAGTAACATTGATGAAGAGTTTCAAACTATCATCAATTTAGATAAATTAGCTGTTAAATCTCCGAGTTGATTCGTCAGATAGCATGTGTCTGTTGAGATTTCTGTGTAAGCTGCATATGTGTTGAGGGTTCCTTTAGACCTAGGGGATTTAGACCAGTCACTGCCTATTCATGTGGATGACGTCTCAGTCGACAAAACTTTTCATCTGCTACTTTTTAGCCAATGATCCCATTACAAAATTTGGGCCAACAATACCCAAGGCATAGTTTGAAGGCAAGCAAAGGGAGTAATTGTACGCAGGGGATATCAGAGAATTAATGTACCATTCCCATCATACGTGGTGTATGAGATCCATGTCAGATGGTGTAAATACCCTCTAGGCGGGTTTTGAACTCCAAAATGATAGCACTTTTATTTGGTGATGGATAGATCTCTAGGTGAAAATCTTCGTACATACAATTAAAGAAAATGCGATGTTCAACTTGGGATCGAATATAAGCAGATCTCAGAATTAAGTGTGACTATTCTCCTCATGCGTGCCTACCATTAATTTGGGAAAACATGAGTGCGAATAATATCAAATCAGAATTAACTGTCATAAAGACCAACTCATCTACAAGCCACGAAGACACCTCAAGAACCTCTCTTTTAAGCCTATTTAAACATCCTCCATCACACTATGGGAAACACAAGTACTAGAGTATGGATGGTATGGTAGAGGACTATGTTATGTGTCCTTCCTGTGCTTCTCTTCACTCTGAATTACTCCCAAAAAATTACAGAATCTGGCTGCCGCCCAACATAGATGAAGATGCTCTGCCAATGTATATCACCGACCACGTAATGGATGACATGTTTATGGTCCATAACGATGCCATTTGATGTGCTATCAAACAGGTAATGGGGTATGATAATTTTGATCCAAAAACAAAACAATTTATGTTCCCATCACAGCTAGTGTCAATTTTTTTGTCAAACGCAATGGACCTTCTTCAATCCCCTCATCTCCTAGAGATATTGGCTTTCAAAGTATTTCAGAAGCAATTTTGGATTGCCTGTAAGCTAAAGCAGGCTATGCACAACTATGACCTCTAGAATGGTCACGCTCTGATAGGTGGTTTGTTCACCACACACCACATTCTGCACAACCACAGAGCTTTAGTTGCGTATAATGGTGCCAAGAGGGCAATAGAAATGCAGAACGAGCAAATCATGCGAAATGCTCTGCAAGAGGGTGGGCATACTCTTGGCCCGATGTTGGAGGGGAAAATAATGGTCATGGTTCACGCACTGTCGGTCCTCCTAGGAGTTCCAAATGTACCTCAATTGCTTAAGCACAACAAGCCCTGGAACCCTCAAGTTAGGCAAGGAGATATCAAGTGTGCTAACCTTCAACAAAATGCACAAGAATCATAGTCATTGGACTGGGTGTCGGGTGTAACGCCCATTATGGGTTGGGAAGGCAGACATCATGAAACACAAGGAAGTGGGTTGGATTCCATCCCCCTTGGATCAGAATCATCCGAATGGCTCACGGGATGGGGGCCTCGAGATATGACATCTCACGAGCAATAGAATTTGGGAACGTCCGGTTGGGTGTCGGTTGCATTAGAGGTAGATGCTAAGGCGTTGGTTATGAAATGGCCTCACCATTCACACCAGGCTATGGAGGCTATAGAGGATGCGAAGATGCAAGAGTAATGCAAGTATTAGTAAGCAGCAAATTTTGCAGTTTTGTATAGATGTTGATAAATTTGACCCCGTGTTAGTGTCTGATTTTGAAGAAATAATTTTTGGTATTTTGGGGCTTGAGATGATACAAAATTCTTTTTTGGGGCTGTAAATGGGTCGATTACCAGTTCCACTATTTCCCGACTAGGATCTGCATCGTCGTTGATAATTGGCAAAACTGACACCGACCACAACAGACAAATTCCCTCTTTTGGGGATATATATGGGTCGGGTACCATGGGGATACCAGCTCCATTGTTACCTGACAGGGACCAGCACCAATGACGACATTGGGCATAACCGACACCGACCACAACGGTCTCTGACCTAAACATTACCAACACCGACGACACTAGCACCCGACAACTGACTCAAACCATTACCGACACCGATGACACTAGCACCCGACAACTGACTCAAACCATTACCAACACCAACGACACCATCATATGACACCGATGATAATTAGTCTGACACCGGCCAACAGACAATACCGATAATGCAAGCACCGACAGTTTATCCGATAAATGATCTCGATCATCGGGGATTACCAATGCTTTGTATGAAGCCATAGTGCTTTATTTTGATTATAGACTACTTTTCATACTATAGTATGTTCTGACCAATGTAATAGAGAGGGTTCTCTATCTCTGATTATATTCTATGTATTTGAGCAAGGATTCTGGGTTTTCTTGCTGGTTCTTTCCCGGAGGAGCTCTTGAATCAACTTTATTATTAATATTTATTTATAGTGGCCCGTCCACTTTTGCTTAAAAAAAAAAAAATCTTATTTTCATTTGAAATTGAGAGTTAAATCTAATATATGTTTCAATCATTTTTTTATAGTTTAGATTAAAAATCAATTAAACATTTCAAAACTAGTAATCACATATTTGAGCATGTCTTGAATTTGATAGTTGTTTGGTTAGTTTGTAAACATACACGTATTTATCTATTTTACGTGACACAAGATGTTGCTACTATTTAAACACAAGTTTCCTCAAGCATTAGGATATATAATCATTTTTCCAACATGAACTTAACGTATGTGTTTGGAGCATTTGTTAGATCACATCTTGGACCTCATCGTGTTATAAGTTTCAAATGAGAAGATAGGACTAATAATGATATCTAAGACAACATTAGAAAATACAAAAATAAAACACATAAAATAATAAATTATAGTGGTTCAGCAAATCTAGATACATCCACTCTCAAATTAAGGTAATATTTTTATTAACATTACACCATTACATCATTATTTTACACACATATAAAACTATCAAATGGAAACACACGAATAGGAATAGTCATGTGATTGTTGGACTTCACATTTCCAACAACTTGCAACTACAAGGACTACACAAATTTTTTTATTAAAAATAAGTGATACTTTAAATACATTTAAATGAAAATATAGTTAAAACCGTAGATCCAAATTTCAAGCAATTTCAATCAATTTTTTTTTCATAAAGTACATAATTAATCATTGTATTGCCTTTAATTTAAATTTAAAATAATAACGCATGAACTTACTTCTCTTACATCACATAGAAGACCTATAAAATATGATACAAAATTAAAAGAAAATATATGTAAAAATTGTGATCCCTTTCAATTATTAAAGATTGCATCTAAAATAAATTTAATTAAAAGATACCGTAAACTATAAATACTAGATACCATATTATATTTAAATTTAAAATCTTTAATATATTCAACTAAAAAATATGGTCAATCATAAAAATCACTTTCAAAATTTTATTCAAATGCTATATTTTACATATTTGTTTATGTTCATATCTATATCATTTCAGTTCTCATAATTGATTTTCTCTTGTTGAATGCTTATTTGTATTCAACCTGAATTGATATTTAGTTTGAACATTTTTTTTTAAATTTTTAATTAATATATGCATTCTTCCAATATATATATATATATATATACATTTTTAAATTTTTAATTAATAGATGATTTATATTTATAGAAGAAAGACGGACATGTCAGGCACAGAGCTCTCTCAATTGTAGTACTAAAAGACATTATTCAGCTGTGGTTTGTAACGAAACACAATAAATGGTTGATGTTTTCAAAAGTCTTGAATTGATCTTCACAAATAATTTATAGATTGCATTACGTAGGACAGTTGGATGAGTTTTTCCCGATGCCTGTTAACTGTTTATTGTTGTTCTCTAGGCCGTCATTTCCCAGCCCTGCAACTGATTAGTTTTTCATTTTAACAAGCTTTCTATTTACAATTATCTTATATCTTTTGATGTTTTTAAATGTTGTCTAATATTTTTTATTTATATTACTAATTAAGCCGTTTGTAAGGCTTAGAATTGTGTAGAATTACGTAAATGATTAAATCATTTTAAAAATTTAAACAGTTTTTGTTTACATGGGTAGTACACTTTAATCTAATAAAATGCATACAAAGAAATAGACTAATATATATATAGTTAGATTTAATTTGTCCTTAGTAGTTATACAATTTGTTAAATTATAAAGTAAACAGGAGTATAGGTTGTTTAGGAAAAAATATTGTATTTTCTAGTGTTCAACACACATTTCCTAAATAATGTTGACAGAAATCTCACCAGACCATGACCCCAACACTATGCAGTTATTAGGGAAGAACACCTTCAATGGAATATCTAATATCTAAGAATACATTTCCCATTTTCTGTGATTTAATTAAAGTAATTAAGTTTCTATAAATAGGTTATTCGACATGTTAGGATATGGTAGAATCTTGTCAAGTCCAAATTAACAAATATATTAAACCCATTTTCATGTGAGTCATCAAAAAACTTTTTTTTAAAATTTAGACCATTAGAAACCACTTAATTTATGATCTTAAATTGAAATGTGACCGTATTTGAAAACTTGTAAAGAAAATTATAAATACAAAAGTTAACAGTTGACAGGCCTCTAGAGAACATCAATCATATATTTAATTTTAGCATACGGCAGAATATAATGTTGTCTGTTAGTCCTGTTATTGAGACAGATTTATACCTAGACATGCCCGCCTTTCCTCTTTAAATACAGGAACCTCCTCCTCCACCATTACACGTAAGCATTTGATCTGTGTAAGTGCTTAGAATTGTTAACCTATGATGAGCATGTGTAGAGTTGGGAAATACATAGGAGTGTTAATGTTGACATGGGTGTTGTTTGAAAATGGTCTCCAAATACAAGGGAGTAAGTTTACTGTGTATAAAGAGCCTGGATGTCCGGATGATCTGAGTTTGGCTGTCACCGACGGGTGTGGATGTTTTCCTACACCCAGCGATCACCATGGAGGATAATCGTTTACTTCCAATGGACAAAGAATCGATGTTTATAATACAGATGGATGTGCCGGCGACCCAGGTTCTTCCCTTTCTAATACTCAAACAGACTGCAACCCTTTTAGCTGGAATAGCGTATTCTTTATCTGCGACTAATTTGCTTTACCAAAATGGCGGGTATGAATAAACAGACTGTATTCTGTATTTTCTGAACTTTATGATTGGAGGGTTCTTCTCCATTGAATATTATATAAGTTTTGAAAGAGTATATTATATTATGATGATCTACCTTATTTTTTTGAATTTGTTAGTTCCTTTTTGGATCCATCCATTGCATCCAATTTTCAATTAGATTGATCAATCAGATCATAAAATTTAAAAAATTAAATGCAAATATCTATATTTTTTCATTTAACATGATTATATAAATCAACTATACTAATTTCTGTTAGGATAAAATTCAATTTTCCTCAACAAAAAAAATCTGTAAATCTGTCACTGTCCATTGCCATATACTTTCCGCACGGATATCAATAAGAAAATTGTCATGCATTAGCGGCTTATCTTTTTCGGAAAGTCTCCTACTGTGCAGAAATTATAAACCGCTGGTGAAGTTTGCAATGCCAAATGCCGTCCAATTTTGAAATTTGGATTAATTTCACCAAATGTAACGCTTTAAAAATACTGCCGCCCTATTGTTAGTTTTAACATGCCTCTCCCATGATTTAATCAAAGTCAAAAAGTTAAGAATTCTAATAAAATTTTATAGATATTTTAGGTATTTTAAATTACTAAATGTAATGTATAAATTTCAATTAAAATTATATATTTAGTTTATATATTTGTATTTACTATTATATATTGTATTATATAATATAGATATTAAATACTCTAAATTTAATATAATATTATATATTTATTATTGATTTTTTTCTTCTTGGTAATAGTGATATTTTTATTGATATAGGTATAAAGCATAAATAACATTTCAAGTATGTCCATAAGAGTCTGAGAAAAACTTCAACATCCTAGTCTATAGTAGTCTATTTACAATAACTAGTGGGATATTAAACACCACCATATCAACGCGGCTATTTTTATTATTCTATCCTATCAGATTAAAATAGAGCCAACCTTCATTCAATAGATAGGCAAAACAGTTAAACTTTTGAGGGATTTACAGTCTTCACAAAATCTCTGCAGCCTTTTGGATGAAAATGACATCATATCACCATGTCTTTCGTTCTTCTTTATATCATCGCACAATCATGGCATCGAAATATCCATTACGGGTATGTCTTCCAAAACAAATAAACACTATCTTTCTTGTAGAGTTAGTTCCAGCCCCACCCGCCATATCAAAATTGGGATGCCCATAAGAAGAAAATTGTACATATCCATAATAGTCATCCATCCCACTATCAAGAACAAAAAGAAAATAATATTTTAGAAGTATGATATAGATAAATCTTACTACATAATGGCCTCATCATCCTAACCCGCCCTATTAATTTTGTCTTCCTCTTCGATCACATCTGGTGGACCATCTTCCACAGGGTACATGGATATGAGGAACCACACCACCCACATTCCAGAGTGCCAGCTGATTTTTGATAGAAATTTTTATGCTCTCCCACCTCATGAGATGACCAATTCTATACTCTCCCTTGTCAACTCCATGAGGATAGCGAATAAAAGGGAGAAAACCCTCTTCCAAAGCCAAAACATCATCAGCAATGCCCTTCGAGTAATCAAAACTTCTACCAGGTCAAGCCCATTCTAAGAAGGTTTCCATCTCGCTTAGCAAATCATTCTTGAAAAGGGCGTGCATCACTTCACAGATCTCATCAAACCCCACCTTCAGTTCCGACGCCCATGCAAAAATCATGGAAGTTATTTCCACATTTAGCCTACCTCTAGGGATAGCCTCTTGGAATTTGGGGCCTAGAGTTTCAAAGACAACTTCCATTAGTTCCTCGTTTGACCACCTCAGGAGCGTCTACAACCTCTCCACCTTTACCGGCCTGAAGATACCCTTCAGCTCCTTCCGTG
This sequence comes from Thuja plicata, assembly GCA_018584345.1. NCBI lineage: Eukaryota > Viridiplantae > Streptophyta > Pinopsida > Cupressales > Cupressaceae > Thuja > Thuja plicata. Next base: position 675,858 of record MU218165.1, on the reverse strand, counting down.
CCCCTGACTTCAGAGTAAAGGTAGCCTCCATATTGAAATTGAAATCGCCTACACAAGCAGAACTTCCTAACAGAAAGATTGGAGGAATTTCGTTAAGAGTTTACAAGAAAAGAAAAAACTTAGCTTAAGCATCTCTAACAAGACTGCCCCAGCTCAACCTGAGTTAATATTAAACAATTTGAGTCTATAATTAGGGTGTGACACTCACCATAACAAGCCAGAGGTGAGCCAAACATCCTTTTTCTTAGGTGACCAGATTTGTCTAACAAACCAAAAGACTTTCTTTTTATTACCCTAGAAGCTTTCCTTCATGTGACGTACTAAAAAAACATGCCCAAGCATGAATAATTAATGGTAAATCAAGTCACAAAGCTCTAATATAAATTCATCCTATTTGAAGACACAAGTTGGCTCCCATAAATGAAAGCTGACATAATCAGATTTCAATTTGAAGGCATGTTTGATGATGATGGAGGTGACACCCTATCAACTTGAACCTCACAATTCCCACCATATCTCATAGCTCTATGGTAATTGTGAAAAACTCCATAATGACCATTATTATTAACCGTGGCTATCCGATTTCATCTTAGGGATATGTGAGGTTACCAACCTTAGTTCATCTCAACATGTAAATTACTCAAATTTTCAAACTAGGGATATCCTACATGTTCAAAAGACATGGCCCACTTAGACAAAATATATGATTTCATATTCCTTGATCTTCTAATGTGATAAATTTTAAATTCTTCAAACTATTGAAAAAGATACAAAACTGTGATTAGTGATGTTTACAAATGCCAAGCCTCCATCTTCTTATTTTTCATAATTGTATTGAAAATAATTAAGGAGTCTCCCTCAAAATGCCATATTGTTAACCTCATTTTAAAACTCATCTTAACTCCTTATAATGCCGCTTTAAATTCTATCAAATTGTTCATTACCACATTAAGTATTTCTACACTAAAAACCAATATATTTCTATTCCAATCTCTTACAATCACCCTAGCACCCTAAACCCACGGGTTACCTTTGGAGGCACTATCACAAATCACTTTGATCCATCTAGCTTTAGGTTGTTGCCACAAATTGCTACATTTTTCACTAGGAGTTTTGGATTTAAAATAAGATTTCCCTAAGTGTTGAATTTTTCTTCTTGACCACATATTTTGTATACTTCTATCTCTACAAGTGAAAGGACAATTTAAGACCTTCTTGCTTACAGACACAATCACCAATTCCTCAAGCGAGTGGTTGATCCTTTCTAGAAGAATATCAATGTGTTCACTCTTATCCAAGAAGATCCTCCTATTTTGTTCCTTCCAAATCTCCCAAATGACAGTTGATGGGCAAATGTCCCATATCCTAGCTAGTAGTTATTTTCTAGAGTAGGTAGGCCAACTGAGGAAGATATCCCAGATATTGTTCTATAGGGGATCCTGCCACTCCCATTTTTGTTGAACCATCCCCTAGCATTGTTTTCCAATTTTACATTGGACCAAAAGGTGGCCGACATTTTCTTCAACCTCCCCACATAAAATATATTTTGTCGGGCCTATGAACTCCAACTTCCTCCTTTGTTTCCCAATGAGAATCCTCCCCCTAGATGCCAACCATGTGAAAAGTGTAGCTTTCTGAAGATAGTCTTTACCCCAATACAATCTTGTAGGGCACTGTTCTCAGTTATCAAAATTATCTAGAATTTGATAACCTAATTTGACAAAATATTTCCCACTATTAGCTCCACAACATATTAAATGATCTTTCCCACTATTAAGAGTAATGTTCCTAGATTCAAAATTACCTTTCATTGCTACTTTCTGCTATCCAGACAAAGCTTCATTGTCCAAAATTTTCCACATCCAGTCCCATCCAAAGAGGCCTTCCTTGCATTCCAAATAATCTCAAAACTTACCCCCCTAATTTCTAACAAAGTGTAGTCTTAAATCATATAATATAGTTGATTCCTTTAAAGTTGGATATTTTTTCAATGATTCCTCCCAAAAAACTTTCTTTCTAGCCATTGCCTATCTTCCATGAAATATGCTTTGTTATAACATGTCTACAAGAGATGATAAAATTCCACATTTTCGATCCTTGAGGAGGATCCCTAGCTGTGAGAATCCAGTTGTTGTCATAGGAGTCCAAATATTTTGCTTTAATAATTTGCACCCACATTCTATTTGGATTTGTGTAAATGCTCCATAGCCATTTGGCCCCCAGGGAAGTACTCATCAGTTGTCAGTCTCTAATTCAAGGACCCCCACAAATTTTAGGTTGCCATATCTTGTCACAAGTAAGGAAATTTTATCATCCTGATTAACATCATTCCAAAAGAAATTTCTCATGTGTTGTCTAATTTTATTAATGACTAAAGATGGAATTCTTAGGAACATCATAGAAAAATTTGGAATAACAGAGATAACAGTTTTTAACATAAGAATTCTACCAACAGAGGAAAACCATTATCCACGCCACCCAGCCATCTTTTACGAGCATGAGGAGATTAAGACTTCCCACAAGTCAGCTTTACAAACACCCCCAAATAGTGGAATATCGAGATATTTTGTAGGTAAAGAGCCTTTACACATCCCTACGATTTTGCAAATTTCACTTTGTCGATGGGGAGGGGTATTGAAAAAATAGATCTCTGATTTAAGCCAATTGATTCATTGCCCTGGAGCCATACTATACTTTTCAAATGTAGATTTCTTTAGCTTTGCTTCCTTGATTGAAGAATCTCTAGCTAAGAAGGTGTCATCAGTGAATTTTAGGTGGGATATGGGGGGTTCACCAACTACCACCTTGATGCCATGCCATAATCCAGCCCTCATCTTTTATTTTATTAGACTGCCAAGTACTTCAACCATGATAATAAAGAGAAATGATGATATAGGATCACCCTGCCCAATCTCCTTATTGGTTTCAAAAAATCTCACGGACTCCCTTTTACTAGGATTGATAGTCTCAGACTAGACAATCAAATTCCAATGCAGGCGACCCAGTCACTCCTAGAACCAAATTTATCCAACACTTTAAAAAGGAAATCTTTGTCAACTTCATCATAAGCTTTCCTGATGTCTAGCTTAACCATCAATCTATTCATCTTTATTGTCCTTACAGAATGAATAACCTCATGTGTAACTATGATGCCTTAAAAAATAGATCTATCTAAGGAAAAACCACTTATTCCTCTAAGATAACACTATCTAAAAGCTATTTGAGTCTATTAGCTATGACTTTGGAAATGATTTTATAGATTGTGTTGCATAATACTATAGGGGGGAAATCACCAAAACCTGAGATTGCCTCCTTTTTAGGAATGTGAGAAATTAACGTGTTATTTAAATCCTTAAAGATAAAACCCCCACATCTAGCCTCTTCCACAATCTCCCATATTTCCTCACCCAACAAATATGAATCTATTTGGGTAAGTGCTGGAAAAAAATAGTAGTGAAGTCATCCGGTCTAGGTGCTTTGTCACTTATAGAATTCATAATATTGTTCAAAATTTCATCAAAATTATTAGGCTTTTTCCTCTTTTCACTAAATATCTTAGAAAAAAATCTAATAACTTCCTCATTAATCTCTTTTCCCATCTTTAATAAATGTCCATTTTGATCCTTAATGGAAAAATTATATTTGCGGCTATTTCTTGATGACTAACAAAAGTGTATGGGTATTGTATGATTGATTTAGAATGAGAAAAGATGGTGATATCTACAGGGATATGTATTGATCTTATTCCTAATGTTGCATGACTTAATATTGTCTAATGGATGAGTTACAAATGTTTTAGTGAAGATTGGGTACTGGACTATGACAATGATCTTTGACAAAGTTAGTGTCTGTGTTTTGAGTGTAACTTACAAGCAATGTGGATTCAAGTTATGCGATCTTAAGAGATTGTAGAAGACATGCTATGGAATGTTTTATATGATTCCTGGGTTTTAGGACTCTTGATGACATTAGCTATATGATGTGTGTTTTGGAGGAGACCTATTTGTGGATGACTTTAGAGATGTAGCTTGTATTATGGATTGCAAGCGTGGATTACGGATCTTGGATTATATTTGATGAATTTTAATTGATGTTTACTTGTTATAGGTACCATGTGTATCTTAGTAAGGGGTTAAATAATTATTTGTATATTAGGAAAGCCTAATTGGATGATTTAATTAATTATTCAAATAAGGTATATATGAGGGATATCTTCTTTTTTGAAAAGTATGTATGCGAAGTGGAAAATGTGATTGTGGAAGAGACAACGTAGTATGGAAGCTGCGAGCTTGTTTATTTGAAGTCTGTTGGATGTAGAGAAAAGGTTGTGATAATGTTACTTCATTGGAAATGATCACGCAAATACAATTTCTATAAGACTATTAACTGGATTTTACATTTCTTATATACACTTGTATTTTAGACTGTAAGTCATGAGAGTGAATTTAACCTTCTTTAAGAAGTGTGTGTGGGCTGTGATCCCACCATTACTCTTGAATCCTTAAAGGGTTTGTCTTATAACATGGACTATGTATTATAATGCATCAATAATCTCCTAACAAAGATAAATATTTTAATAGGGATACTATACTCGCAGTACATCATTTATGGCTAGCAATTCCCACTGGGGTTTTACCCTTAACAAGGTTTCCTCGACAACAAAGGATTGTGTTATTGTGTTGGCATTTACTATGTTATCATTTGGATTAAATTTTTGTTTATAAAGCTTAATGTTTAATGATTTGTCTCACAATTGATTCACCCCCTCTCACTAGTATATTTGAGGCTACATTATGATGGCTAACTGTCAAATGTTCAATGTTTATATGTCTATTATCCAAAATACGACATCATAGAAGTTATTTTGTCACAAATTGCTACAAAGATGGTAACCGTCACTATTTTGACATCTCTAACCATTAGAAATCAACACAGAAAAACAAAATTTATATGAAACTTTCCGATGCTAAACTTGTCAGAAATTTAGCCTTTCGACGGTTATCCATTGACATTTCCAACAGTGGTCTTTTCATTACCATAGCATCTCCATCAGGCAATGGCGTTGAAAAAGGAGATTCCCCTACAGTTGTCTAGAGACTTTTTATATGGCATGCCCATCGTTAGTATACCATTACCATAGAACATGTGCGTCAAAACCTTAGATATACTGACGGTGGTCCAGAGACTGTTCCGCTGGTGCTGCCATCATTAGTATGGCGTCTTCGTCAGAATAGTTTTCAGATTTGTTGAAATAGTGATGAGGAGGTGCGCTAAACATAAAAAATCTCAAGAGGCCATTATAGTCGGTCTCCATATTTGGTCCATATAACTGAAAAAATTGTTTACCTTTCATTAGCTCATCAAATAAGGGGATTTTAAAGAATTTAATAGAATATTTTCATGATAACATATATTATTTAAGTTGACGTTACACAAATTTATCTACTTCGCGCACTTGTTGACTACAAGGATAGCGATAATAAAGCATTTCTCGTGCCCTGCATTACTCAGGACACAGGCGAGATACTTATTTATTGCTATCTCCATAGTCGACAAGTGTGGGAAATAGATAAATTCATGTAGCTTCAAACTAAAATAATGTACGTTATGCATTAAAATATTATCTATCAAATTCTTTCAGATCGCCCCATTTGATGAGCTAATGAAAGGTAAAATATTTCCTCAATCCTATGGACCAAAGACAGAGACCAACTATTTTGGTCTCTTTAGATCGGCTATCTTTAGTCCTAGCTATTGGGTAAAGCCTGGAAGACTTGTACGTACCGATCATCAAGAATAATCACTGAAAACCCTAAAAAATTGATCTTCTCTTTCTTTCAAGAATAGTTTAACATTCTCTACTTAACATGGCCAACCACATCAAGGTGGAAGCTCATATGGCCCCTCCTAGGAGCTTCTTATGACCCCTTATGACACTTTAAGACCTCTAAGATATATTCTTAGGGGTCGTAAAGGGTCATAAGGAGTCATAAGGGGTCATGGGACACAACAACTAAGAAACATAAATGCAGGCATCATGGTCACAATTCTTTGAAGATACAACATAATTGAGTGGCATACCCAGAAAATGCAACACAAGCACTACTCCTCCTGTTCTAAGTTGACATTATAGGGTCCAAAAATAATAGATAAAGATGGTTTTTGGATCCTACAGGGACAACTTTGAACTAGAGGAGTAGTGGTTGCATTGCATCATTTGGGTATACTGGACTCAATTATGTTGTGTCTCCAAAGAATTTTTACCATGATGCCTACATTTATGTTTCTCAACTGTTATGAGATTAAAAGTCTTCTTAGGAACATGTCATGTCTATGTGGAATTGTGTAGGATCATCACCAATCAAAAGGTGTTTTCTGGTACAAAAGACCTAGTAGCCTCCAAGGCCTTTTGCTTGAATGCATTATACCACTGACGTACTTCATGGAAACATTTTGCATCATGATTACATTGAAATATAAACCAAGATTCATATATAGAAAGGTGTTTCTCTTGGAAAATGGTTGATGGTGATTGATGAAGAAGATTTGAAAATGATGATTGATCCAATTCAAATTGGTGCAAAATTTTCAAATCTTCTTCAGAATCATCATCAAATGAACATTTTCAAATCTTCTTCTTCATAATCATCATCAAATGAGCATTTTGAAATCTTCTTCACCATAATCATCATCTATTGAACTTAGAGCCCTGCATTTTTTCTTAGTATCAACAAAGAAATGGTTCCCTTAAAGATGCAGAAGGTCCTAGTTACTTATTCCTCGCTAGAACATTCTGTATCTTTAAGATGAACCAATTCTTCATGAGCAAAAATGACAGATGATCAAATTCATTTTTTATTATCGCACAAAAGAAGTGTCCCAAAGGGCGTAGCTTTGCGCGCAGAAGCTGACCCCATTCCTTGGAATCCAAATGCCATGAAGCTGTGAAATGGGGTACAGACAATAGATACCAATGATTCATAGCTACGTCATTTTGTATGCATAAAAGATCTTGTTTATATCATGAAATGAAATATTTGCATAGTTTCTTGTCGACTATGATTTCATTGTGACCTTAATATTCAAACCCACATATATTTATTTACAATGTGCATCATCATACACAAAGAAAAAATGGTTTCTTCTATGCATATTTTACCTCTATCCATGAACACCTTGGTATTTTTAAACATATGTATAATTTTTGGGCTTCGAGGCTATGGTTTGGTAAAAGAAACTCTTAGTGAATGAGTTTGGAATTGTCACATATTGTGACTTGTGTGTGGATTGGTAAAAAATTCAACCTTTTTTTTTTTTTTAAATATTATGTATATTTGACATGAGCCATGGACATTTTTCTTTCACTTTCTTGGCATACTTGGGTTTTTAATGCTTCTAAACTTACCGTGGTTTTAATGCTTCTAAAGTTACAGTTGTTCTTCATGCCTTATTATTAATTTCATTTATGTTGGTAACTATCCAATTTTTTTTTACAATGGCAAGGACAATGAGGTGTAAATAATACAATGGTAAAGAAAGACATTAAGAAGCTCTATTAAGATGAGGAAGGTACTTATTTTCAGTATTGTCATGTATTTCCAAATGTTGTCATGGAAAATAATACAAATACAATGCTTTTAAAAGAGGAAAAAGAAGTGAATTTATCATATGAAATGATGGACACAGTCAGCAAGAATTAAGTATATATCAATTTTAAATAGGCAACACCATCATTTACATGAATACTAATTTCAATTCTATGCCAATGCTATGAAGTAAGAGAAAAATAGGAAATATCTTCTAGTCATATTTAAAGCCAAAGATCATGAATTATATCCAAAATTTCAGTAGCAATCAAGAGTGTATGTCATGAGAGTAACATTCAATGACACCCCATAGAGAGCGTGATCGTGATAGTATTGCTAAAAGACATAAAGTGACAGTCCAAAGGCAGTAGGGAAAAAGTTTTTTGTTAAAAGAAGAGGTATTTTAGAGGTCAAGGGGTTTTCCTGAGATAATGTGTGTGGTGAACTTAAAATAGTTAAAGGAAAACATGGAGGTCATCATGCATTTTTTCAAACAAAAGATATAATTTTTTAAATGACAGATAACTTAGAGTTTGATACATTAAAATGGTATTAGAGATAGTGTTCTTTCCATCTTATGTGTTTGGAGTTCAACATGTTCGAAGGCTTTAGTCTTATATAACATAGCAATAAAACAAGAATAGTGATAAAGAGAATTTTGTTAGAGCTCAAGGATCCTCGTCAATCTATATGTGAAATTAGTACTTTAGCTTTTTTTATGTAATGAGTTTGTTCAATGTGTATGTTTAGGTATCATTTTTCATTATTGAAGATCTTAAGTTGATATCATAAGCATTGCAATATGTGCAATAGAATGGGCTCCAACAAGGGTTGAGCCTAGCATGTTGTTATTGGAACATTTTTATCATGACAATGTGTACAATCCCTGCATCAAACATGTTATTATAGTTCAATCAGGGAGACACGTATCATTCATAAAAATGAACCATCAGGATTCACTGTTACAAACATGTATTTCTTCAATGGGACTATGATGACATGGGTGATGCAATCACCATATCATGGTTAACAAGGTTCTCAGATGGTCAAAATTATCATACAAATGACAAAAAAGGGACAATCACCGTGAAATGAGATGAAGGGTAATGCTAAGAATATTGTCAAATGATTGAGATGTTTTCAAATACCAGTGATGGAGCAGTAAATACCAAGGTTATTGTTATAGAAAAATGCAGTCAATACAATAAGGGCAAACATCTCAATGCATAGAATATAAATCACAGTTTTGCAAAGCTAAGAAACCTCTCGAAAGGCATCAATATCAAAGCATAATTGTAGGTCATAGAATTGTAAATAAAAAACAATTAGTCAAATAGTGTTTCACCATGAAATGAAAGACTAATCAAACATAGCTAAATGACAATGCAAGAAGAATGAATATGTCATGATCCAACATGCATAACAATCTCCATGGTGTTTGAACATTTCACCATGTTTTGTCATGAAAACATGGAGATCATTAGGATTTAAAGAAGCAATGAGATTCAAGTAGTGTTAAGCTCAATGATGCAACTAGGAGCAGTCATAACATTATGAAGAGAGAAGACCACTACATTTACATGGATAACATAAAATCAGAAAAATGGGCACTGTCAAAACAAAGAGGATCATCAAAAATTGTAAAAGTTAGTGAGTTTTTTAATTGCAATGCCCCAATTTAAGATACTAGATTGGACACTACACAACATACTTCTCGTACACCAAACTTAACTATTTTGTTATATGTTTTTTTTAAATAACATACCATTTTAAGTAAACCAACAATTTGAGATCCTACTTGTTATGATGTTTGTCTATAATAAAAGAAGGAAATGAAATAAATTAAAACAATAGCTTGCCATAATATTCAATAACAATCATATAATTTTGTCATATTTTGTGAAATGGTTCATGGTTTGGAGATTGGCAAGTGGTTTATCATGTTTGATAGTCATTGTTGTAAATGTTAATGAGTTATGATATGATGATGTTGATGATTCCAAAATTTGTGATGATGTGGATATTTTCATGATTATTCATGATTCTTGTGGATTTCTATGGATCATGTTCCTTTTGTGTTTCTAGTTTGCATTTATCACTATTCGTGCAATTGATGATTTTTGTTTGTATGTTGTTGTTCTTCATGTTCTTGGTCAACCTGATGGTTTTTGCAAGTTGTAGATGTTCAAGGTATAATTTTTGGAGGTGTATCATGCTTGACAAATAATATTTTGGTTTGTGCTATATCTTGGCTGAAATTTCTTGTTTCACATGTTATATTGTATTGAATATGGTTGTAATTTTTTAATTAGGTGGTCAGTATTTGATCGACATTGATGATATTTCCAAGTGAAATATATAAATAAATATAATAATCATGCATTCAAGTGTGGATAAGAGTGGGTGTAGATAAAAAAAAATTGTACTTCAATGGAACTGATCCAAGCATAGTGAAGATACTACTATAAAGTTCATAATTTGTGGATGTAAGCCAAATTTTATTGGACAGGAAGTGAGCCTCTTTTATTTTGATTAGTGGGGTCTAGGTAGTGTTCCTCAATGCATGTGTATTCCCATTGTAATACTCCTAATAGGGTATAATACTTTTAAAAGAGTATACTTATCTTGTTGGTTCATCCCCACCTTGGTTTTTCCCTTAATTTAGTTTCCTTGCCAAAATCTTGGTTTTATGTGTGTTCATGTTGTGTATTGATTAATACTTTAACATGGTTAATTAAGATCTACCAAAAGGTTTAATTTGATTGATTTTTGAGACAACTGATTCACCTCGAGTTGTCTTCCCTACTTCAACAGCTCCCAAGTATTGTGACCAAAATTTGGCCCGAAGATCAATGTGAGGGGATTGGTGGGAAATCCAGTCCCATGGTCGACCTTCTTAAATTTTAACCCCTGAAATAATGGATTGAGTATAAGAACCATTATCTCTCATCCTTTTGATAACTAGGAGATCAATTATCAAGTGAAAGAATTCATTACAAGTTTTAAATAATTCATCATAAATAAGGCAATAGCAGTTCAAGACCACTTCTATAATTGAGTATCCAAGTCTTCAATCTTTAAAAGAAATTATTTTTTCATGTTCATAAAGCATTGTGGAAATCTAAAAACATCTATCAATTCCTTTTGGGTTTTTGTTAAAATCAAGCTATTTCATTAACAGTTTGTATCACATCCAAAGAAGCATTGCACTATCAAGGTATAAGATGATTTATATTTTAGATTTGATTTCTATTTCATCTTTCCATTTGTAATTTCATTAAATTTCAATATTGATTCCTAAACATGGGTTTGATTAAGGAAAAACCCTTTATCCAACCATTTTCCCCATTTGTTTGTGTGCTAGAATATGTTACAGAGCTATCAGACAAGATCCATAAATATCAAGAATAAAATGACAATCCCTAAAAAAATCTAGATGAAAACACCAGGTACATGTCACCATTGTCATTATGTATAAGGTACATGTTTCCATTCTTCTCATATCCCCTTAATTTTGATCCCATATTTTAGCCACAGGTGAGATCTGCATTCTGATTTCAATTTTTGTAAATTTCATGTCTCTGTTTGTTTATATTAGTTTTTTTTTTTTGTTTTTTCAATAACTTTCCTAATTAATCATTTATATTACACTTTCCTATCACTTCCATTTTCATCAAACACATATTTAGTTAAGAACTGTTGTCACACCATGTGCTTGAGTCTCCTCTTTAGCCTAGTAGGGCGTCTTCCTTTCGAATGTGAAATCTTGAAAAGGAGAAGTGATCTACCTATTTGCATTTATTCCCATTTCATATTGTACAATAAACAATGCTTAAAAAATGTATTTAAGTATTGCAAAAATTTGAAATGCAATTTTAAATGAAAAATATTGTTAGAAGATCTTAATAAAAAATAATTAGTTGTGGGCTAACAATGACCAAATAAATTAGAATAAGTAGTAAAACTTATGAGAGACAACTCAGTCAACTTTCATAGATAATGTAACACAAATTTTCAATTTAGATAACAAGTTTATGCTTTAGTTAACATCTATCATTATGTTCATGGTAATTTCTAGATCTGATTGTGTAAATATTTTTATCATCAACGTTTCGGATCACACTACATGATCCATCATAAAGATGCATAGATTCTCATGAACATTCGGATGGATTGTGGAAATTAGATAGCTTTAATAAATCATTATTTTTTATTTTACTATATGACAAACGATAATATTCTCTCTTACTCTTCCTAATAAGATAGTTTTGTGCCTATAAATGCCCCCCTTCCCTGATAATAAAAATTCATAGAAAACATTCCATGATGAAAATTACTATTTCCAAAATACATACGAACAATGTTGGTGTGAATCCTATTTGAAGAAGCTTATGGAGGAAGTGTTTTTATTATATTCCACTTCCTAACAATATGTCTCATACCACTCTTTATTTCTCATGACATTATTTCTTTTCCATGTACATCTTTACATTTTAGATTCAAGTAATAATAATCTCAGTGATACACAACTTATTGATGTAGTTAAGGATGAAAGTAACAATATTTGTATTTATAAGAATTAATTTTAAATTTATTAGTATGAAACAAAAGCGTATAATAAATATTGACATGGATCTAACAAGATCAAGGGTTCCTTTCACTTGTTAAAAAATCATGTAAAAATATAATCTTCTGCTCAATCTAGTATCTCTCTTAAATCTAATTGTGCATTACAATCTTAATATTTCATATAATTTTCAATCAATTCATATATCATAATATTTTATTTTCATTTGAAATTGAGAGTTAAATCTAGTATATGTTTCCATCGTGTTTTAAGTTACAAATGTGAATATAAGACTAATAATGATATCTAAGACAACATTAGAAAATATAGAAAACAAAATACATACCAAAACAAATTATAGTGGTTGACCAAATTTGGCTACATCCATTCTCAAAGAAAGGTAATATTTTTATTAACGTTACACCAATGCATATCCATACATGGTGCATCTACTTATATACACATATAAAACTATCAAATGAACAAAAAAGAATAGGAATTTTCATGTGATTGTTGGACTTCACATTCCTAACAACCTCCAACTACAAAGACTACATTAAAAATATACTAAAAATAAGTTATACCTTAAATACATTTAAATGAAAATATAGTTCAAACCATAGATCTAAATTTAAAGTAAATTTGGCCATTTTTTTTTTCATAAAATACTTAATTCAATGTTATCTCGTTACAATATCATTGTATTACCTTTAATTTAAATTTAAAATTATAACATATAGACTCACTTCTCTTACATCATACAGAAGACCTATAAAATATGATACAAAATTAAATAAATCTATGTGAAAATTATGATATCTTTATATTTTTAAAGATTAAATCTAAAATAAATTTAATTAAAAGATATGGTAAACTATAAATACTAGATACCATATTATATTTAAGTTTAAAATCTTTAATATATTTTACTAAAAAATATGGTCAATCATAAAAGTCACTTTCAAAATTTTATTCAAATGCTATGTTTTACATATTTGTTTATGTTCATATCTAAATCATTTCAATTCTCATAGTTGGTTTGCTCATGTTGAATGCTTATTTGCATTCAACCTGAATTGTTATTTAGCTTCTTGATCTGGATGTCTCTTATTTATGAAACATACACAAAAACTATATTACTGGATCTTAGAAAAATGGTCATAATTTAATATACTACTTTAAAAAAATCGCACGTACAACAAAATATGAAGTATTGAATAAATTTAAATAAAAATGCTCTTCAGATAGGAAAATGAAATTTTATATAACATTTCAATAGAAAATACCCTTTAATCATAATGTTAAGAGAATGCAGTTTTTATTTATAATGGTAATGATCTTCGAATAGGCATTGTGGTTTCACTTTTAAGTTCGACAGTCGAAGAATGGACTATTCCAACTAAAAGCATAGCAATAATTTTGATTCTGGTGAACGTGAAAATTAGCTAAGCTCAAGGTTCACGGTGAAAGAAGTACCCCCTTCCCCCACCTTCAAAAGAAAAGAAAGAAAACTAGAGAATGGAGAAATCTGGGATCCATGTGACCATGCAAGATATAGCAATTTTAGTCTGATACACTCAGTGTCATCTCTCTGTCCCTTCCGGAATTCATCAGCTTGATTTTCTTCCAAAGCAAACACTTCACAATTGACAAGAGATTGAAGGACTGAATCATGATGAGTAAAATTTTCTCAAACCCTCACGCCTTTCAAGTGAAATGCTTCAGGTAAAGATGAGTCCCAGTTTTGCTAACCAGAGATTATGTGGTTCTCAAATGCACTAAGGCATTCATCCTAGCAAGTCAATATTTGTAATGCCCTGCATACCCGTCCCCATATTTTTTTGACAAAATGTCGGGTCCCCCTTTTCGCTTTGGTTCTTCCTTTGTTTCTTTTTGGTCCTATTTTATTTTCTTCAGTCTTTTCCTCCACAGGGCCTTTGTTTTCGTTTCCTTTTTGGTTTTCCTCACTTTGGGGCCCGGTCCTAGAGTGTTTTGTTTCTTTGTGCCAGCCTGATTTCAGACTCCAGGATTCTTGTACCATTGCTTCCTCTTTAGTTAGAGGGTGTGGTTGCACGGGGTTCTCGGGCCTGGAGTCTAGAATTTTTCTTTTTCTCGGGGCTTGCGGAAGGAAGTGGTGTGTTTTCACCTAAAGGGTATAAATTTAGTTTTACTTGTCTTTTTTACACTTACCACGGACAAATTACCCTAGGAGCGATCAAGATCAAATTGTGCATTTATTAACAGTGAGCTAAGTGCAATTTGCTTCAAGAGATTGGCAGTGATTAATAATGATTGAAAGCTTGGACCTGTGTGCGTTCAAGCCATCCTGCAGTGTTCTAAGCATGTTCATTGGTTTCCAGAGTTGTTCATCTACGGAGCACCTCCCATGCCCTGCCCTTTGCATTCCTTGTTTTAAGGTAGGCCGTTCTGGTTCTTTGCTATTGTTGCCCAAATTTCCCATTTTGTGCATTTGGTCTGGTTTCCCCTGTCTGGTTTCATCTGTCTTGTTTTTCCAGGGTTTCAGATCCTCACTAAAACCCTTAAAGCCCTAAGGAACCCTAAGTCTCTTATGTTGAACGATGAAATAACCCTTAGGCTTTGGCACGTTAT
>MU218165.1:646564-658688 GCA_018584345.1 Thuja plicata | reverse complement strand
TCTGTAATCTTCTCATTGATCATGCAAGCTGTTGGAAGTACTTTGTGATAATCCTTCATATCCCTATGCTTCCTGGTTTGTATTATCTCTTATTGGATCAAAATTTATGAATGTGATTAATGGACATCGGGGTTCCTAGTTCCTCTCATTTTCTGCAAATCTGAGTGTTACTGTGTTTGATCTGATTTAGATGTTTTGTGGGTATACTTCATCCCCCAACAGTCTTGTCTCATTCCTACACCCGGTTGCAGAGAAGGATGTTTGTTTGTAGGTTATAGGTCGATTCTTTTGTTCAGACCTTCCTATGAAATACTTATGCAAGCCTATCTAGTGAGTTTTAATTTATTTGACCTGGTTCTTCCATTAGTTCCATTCCTCTATACTGAGATCCAAGCCCTAATTTTGGTGCATCACCTAGTAGGTAGTTTTCTTTCAGTCATTTCCCTTTCATGCAATCCTTCTATCCCTTTCCCTCAAAATATTTACTTTCCTGTTTAAGAAGCAAATTAAGGTGATTATCCAAGAGGAACCAGCCTAGAACCTAGAGGTCTCATCTCGGTTAGCATAAGGTCCCACAACCTTGAGATGATTCCCATGTTATACTAGATTATCAAGACCAAGAGAGCTTGAGATCAGAGGCGCAAATTTAGTGTATAACAGATATCTTTTGGTTCGCATTTTGTTTCTTTGTTTTTAGGTTTTTTCTTCCTTCATCTTTTGGTCTTCATCATTGCCTCCCATTGGTGGGATGGCTTTGCAGGAAGATTGTTTGCCTTCCGTGCATTTTTTTTTTGTACATTTTTAGATAATGTAGGTAATTTGTAAATAGTTGTAAATCTTTGTAAATTTCTGTAGCCTTTTGTAAATAGTGTAAATTTGTTAGTAGTTGGTCAATGACTGTTGTAAATTGGTTGGTTCTTCAGCCTTCTGTGTAAATAACATTTTCTTAGGGAAGTTTCTATGCTTATTTTGTATATCTCGTCAAGTTTAACCCATCTTGTGGCGAGCTCATCGCGCCCTTTATATTGTTGAGTCCAATTCGAGCTCATCCACCTCATTTTTGCTAGGCTCAAACTCGGAACCTCACCTGTTTAATTTGGAGCCTTTCTCTCTCATCCCATCACTTTGGCATTGATGGTGGGATTAAATTACCTACATGCGAGCATTTAAAACAATCATAGGTGACATTCATTCCATCTGTGTTGAGACAAGTGAGAACCCACGTCAGCCTAATATAGCTCATGACCCAGTCACTTCAATAATGGCTAGTTTCTCCGGACTTTGGGTTCCACGTAGTCCCACGGCCTTCATCACATTTGTCGCATGGGCGGGAAACCTTGGGACAATCGGGTGTTGATCAAATTCAAAGCTATTTTTTATTAAATTTCTAGGATTTGATGCAAGCTAACATATTTTTAAGGAAAGATGCAAAGTGGAGATGAAATCTCTAAAACCCAAAAATTTATTATATATTATTTATTAACAATTGTCCAGTCTTGCAGGCTATCAACAACTTATAAATCAATATGTATGAGGTAGGTTCCCCTCCCGAAAGTCCAGAACTCCCAACCACCACAACAAGAGCGTCCACCAAGTCGAGGGCCGAGAAATCACTAGAGAATCTCCTGCTCACATCCAAGTATCTGAAGGATGGTGTCCTCGTGGGATCCAAGGTGGATTCTAAGTTACAACTGATCATCGACATTGAGGTCAGACCATGGGCCTAATTACAGGGCCTAGTAAGAATAATGTTCACTCAGCATTCCACAGGAGATAGTATGGAGAAGAACATGGCTGCCTCTGTCGTCATCCAAGTCGCCTGCTTCACTTACTCTCTGCAGGCCCCAAAGTTGATCCTAACTCTGGCCAAACATTACAACACCATACTTGCTGCTTCCTTTCCAACAGGTTACCCAATGCCCTTGGTATCTCTCGATGCTGCTACATTTTATTTGGGGCTGGGAATCCCCCAGTTCTCCAATTCTATTGTCATCTCTCGGTCTACATCACTGCAAGAGTTCCAAAAATTCTAACAGGTAGCCCAACAGTACCTCAATACCCATTGGCTAAAGATGCCAAAGAAAGACTATAAGAATATGAAGATGGATATCCCCTGCACAAACTTCAAGGAAAGAATCCAAGTGGGGATCGTCTTTCTATGCCGGGTCTTTAGAGAATCTCATGCCTAGGATTTTTTAGCGTGGATGTACTACTTCTTGTATGACATCTCCACCAATGGACAAAATTTTGACTGGGCAACTATTATTGCCAACCATGTGGATTTCCAATTGAACAGGGTTAGACAAACACCGAAGTTCCACATGACTTCGTATTTTCTATGGGCACTGGCACAATAGAGACCTTGAATTCAATTTTTAGTTACAATGGGCATCCTTGGGACCAGGCCCAGCCAAAGTGTACCTTGGGATCATTTTCCCTAAATTCAATGGGAAGCCATCTTCCCAAATGTTTTCTGAGTAAACAATACCTTCGTTTACTATAAAAATTTTATACCATCTCGGGATATCGATTACCAGCTGTCAAAGGAAGCTATGGCCTTAGTGAGTTCGTACATAAATTATTTTATTCAATTTCAACAACATTCTTATATTTGGGTGATCGGGTTTTTTGGAAAGCCCTACCTATTACCTAGGCATTGTGGGGATAGGATTATTTTGATGGATTTTTATAGGAAAATCCTGGATCTCCATGTACTTTATGGAGTCAAGAAAGTTACCTCCATTGCTTTCCCAATCACTTGCCCGCAATTACTCTTGCAGCCTTGCAGCAGCCAAGGAGGTCAATAATGAGTTGAAAAGTCTGGGGCAAGCAAAATTCTATTTAGCGTGGAATAATTTTGATCCACTTGGAAAAATAAGAACAACATTACCTTGGGTGTCAGCGCCCCACGAGCCTCACTTGGAGGATTTTTTGGCATATTGCCAAGATGACTTTGATGTTTGGGGTCGAAAGTATGAAAGGATAACAAAAGGAATGATGAAATACCTCGACCTTCAGACCTTTCCAAAGGATTTTTCAGATAGTGGGCCCTTGGAAGACCCATCATACAAACTACAAGGGATTGATAAGATGGATCTCCCTCTGGTGGATTGAGACACCCCAAAAGTTTTGTCAATTGAGGATGTCACCCAAGGCATCGTGCAGCATAGTCGTGAGTATTTTATACAAGTATGCAAGAAAAGAACCTGATCGTAGGGTCTAGATTTGTAGGGTTCCATTTTAACCTCTGGAGTGGCTAGCCAGAGCAGAGATAAGGGGAAAGAAAGGGAGAGTACCTCGATCTCGGTCCCATCCTTAGTTCTAGCACCAATAATGGCACAATTCCACATCAAGCTTGAGTCATCCAGATAGTTGGGCGAAACAATGAGTGCCCACCATTCTCATGGTCTCCTAGTCACTCTGGTGGGATCTTCCCTTCCTACAAGCTCACCATCACTTGCAACACTTATGAGCCAGGCGGTAAATACAAAGGAGGAGAGTGCAACTACTCTAGACATCAGGGTCTCGCTGCAAACAAGAAGAAAGAAACCAAGGGAAAATAATCCTCCACCAAGCACAGATGCAAGCCTGGGGCAATTGGGAAAAATTCCTATGGATTTTATCCCTTCCTCCCGCAAAGAATAGGATCATCCGGAGGCCTCCCCTCCCCAGGACAATTTTGATGATATCTTCTAGACTGAGAACTTGGCAAATTTACAGGAAGATGTGGAGAGTGTGGTAGATTTGATTTCCACACAAAAGGAAAAAAAATATCCCCAGAGAAGAGGAAAGGAAAGAAAAATAAATTTCCCTAGAAGAAGAAGCCCAGGAGAAAGAACAAGAGAATACACCAAGTGTGGAAGAAACACTAGTCCTAGGGGCCAAGACAGAAGGAAGGATAACACAGGATGAACAGTCGACTATGGCTGGGGAAACCGGACCTTCAGGAGAAACTATACCCCCATTTGTCACTCTCAAAATGCCTCTAGCTACTCTGGGTGACACAGTTAGATCTAGGCCAGACACCTTTTCCCCCACCAGAAAATGTACCCTCAGAGGTGAATGTCCCGACAGAAAATGGAGAAGGAAACAGCAACACCAGGACATGTGTGAGAACCCCAGAAATATAAATTCATATATCACAGGTGCTAGGGAAGGTGGGGTCCCCAAAACTATAGATGAAAATACCACTAAGGTGGGATAGACAAGGAATCCTGAGAGTGGAGAAATGGAGTCCACAGAGACTACAAATGTCAAAGAAGTGCACCCAGCCCCTGAAGAAAACCCCAGTATCCAGGACATATCTGTAAGACCACCCCCGCTGCCTCAGTGGCTGGTAGAGTCAAGAAAAAGGAAGGCCCTAGCAGCAGTGAGAGCTCCCCTCTCTCTGGCCAAAATAATAGCACAAAACAAAGAGGCTCAAAAGCCCAAGATGGCCTAGACCCTCCATATCCTTTAGACTAGTCTGGGAGGAAATACAGACGCAATGGTAGTGACACCTCCCCGAGATGCAGAAGAAGCAACAATAGGAGTTGTAGAATATATGATCATAGAATTTCCTCTTAGGAGGAGAGAGAAATAGGGAGAATTAGACCTGTTAAAAGAGGCTAGTCAGGAAATTGAGGCCCCATATGAAAAATAACCCCAGAAACTGAAGGAGGCAAAAGAAGAAAATGAAAATCTCCTTGGGCTTCTATCAGAATTGCCACAGCCTTTAACTGTGATTCCTCTCAAATCCTCTGCTTCTGGAACACCACTCTTGCAGGGTGACATTGACATGCTGAGAACCATGAAGAAGAAAGCATAAGTTGTCGATGATTGGGAGACAGAATAGATAGGATCCCTAAGGAACTTCCTGATGACTACCCTCCTTGACCATCACCTGGCCAACAACATCTTGGGTCTAGTGAATGGCGTCGTTTCCTAGTGGGAGGGGGAGATAGAAAAGTATGAAGAGTGGAGCAATAAAATCAAAGAAATAATGAACATCGGGGAGAATATTGTCACCAAGATAGGAATTTTGGGGGATGAACATTTTAGGTTCCTCTGGGTCCAACACTCCATAATTGGTTTCAAAATGGAGACAAGAAAGCAACTGGTAGTTTCCTTGAAGGATAAAGTAACGGCGATTGAAAAGTATTTAAATTCATATGTGGCATATTTACAAGGGTTTCAACAATCGATCCCTTTATCCCTGAGACCTGTGCTTTGGTGGATTTTACTATTGGTAAATTTGATGAGATAATGGAATCACGGTTCTAGACTCCTGGAGATTTTAATAAGGTGAAAATGTCATGCCTCACCCGGATGGTGCTCCAAGCACACGATGCCATAAAGGTGGCCACAGAATTCAAGGAGGGTGCCCGGGATGTGGGTGAACAGTTGGAGGCGGCCAAAGAATGCCAAAATTGTATAAAAGAGATAGATAAAGAAGGAATCCTTCAGATCTTGGAGGCATTCAAAAGCGTATAAGGCAGTAAAGTCCTTAGGTCTCCAAAGATTTTCTCTAGCAGGGAAAAGTTTTGCAAATTTGTTATTCTTTGAGTGTAAGATCCTAGACTCAAGAATTCTAAGTCCAAGTTTTGTATTCATTCATAGGGATCAATGTAAAAGTTCCACAGAACTGACTGATCACTTTCAAGCAGTTTATAAGGGTCAAAATGTAGGTGATCCAGATAATGATATGTCAGGCAGAAGAGATGGTTCTGACAAATGATTCTCCCAAGTGCCGCTCCTGCATTTACTACCTGGTATGCAATCAAAGATAGGGAGCCGCAATTTACATTAATGAGGCATGTCACATAGGTTACCGAGAGGAAAATTTCTTCCATAAGTACCTCGGCTCTCTTCTCTAGGTTGATTCTTTCATATTTCTCCTCTATCTTCTTCTTTTGTCTTTTCAGACCTGTGTACATCTTGAGGTGATTATAAGTGGTGTAGGTAGTACGTGTGTGCTAAAATATTGACACACATCTATGAGTCATTATATTCAGGATTTCTCAAGAATGAGGTCTCAAATGGCAACTCATAGCTCCCTATTCATGGAGTGCAAGGGTTTGTGATGAAGGCCCTTAGTTTAGACCTAGTTTATGCCCATGCAAGTACACCATTAAATGAGAGATTCAAAAAGGAAGAGAAATAATGGTAGTCTCCATGATCATCAAATGTGCATTGCAAATGAAGAATATTCTATATGATAACAATGCATGAAAGAAAACTAATCTATATGATAACAATGCATGAAAGGAAATATGCAAAGTAATCTATGAAGGAAATATGCAAGATTAATCTATTGAAAGGAAATATGAATCTAAATTAACAAGAATCTACTCTAAATAGATTTCCATGGATGCATGAGAGAAGAAGAAAAGAAGAAGAGAAGTTGCCTAGTTCAAGCTCAAATGCTCAAACTCTCCTCCAAAATTGCTCTCCAAACCTGTAGCATAACAATAACATGAAAAGTTGATATCTATCTCTGAAAATGAGAAGGAGAGGGCTCCTTATAAAGGAAAGTATGCAGAAGAATGCATCCTTAAGGGCAATGTGGGCTAAATCCCTAAAAAGTAAGTAAGAGGGAAAAACCCCACCACTTAGAAATATGTGTGGAGAAAAAGGAGTTTTATTTATTTTTTATTTAATTTATTACCTTTTTTCATCAAAAAGAGAGCTTTGAGTGGGGATTTTATTTATTTAATTAAAAGAGGGATTTTATTTAAATTAAATAAGAGTATTTTATTTAATAAAAGGGATTTTCTTTTAATTAAATAAGATAAGATTATTGAATTAAAAGAGAGATTTTCTTTTAATTAAATAAGATTATTTTATTTAATTAAAAGAGATATTTTCTTTTAATTTAATAAGATTACTGATGAAATTATCAAACCTTAGAAAATATTAAAATAATTGAAATAATTACGATTTGATTAAGGAAATTGAATTGAATTGAAAATCTTGCAAAGCATTGATTCAGGAATTTGATAAATTGATTTTGTCATTTGATAAATTGAAGAATGGGGGCCCATTGTCTAGGCAACCATTTTAGGGTGCATACATTTGCCCTTCTTTTACTAATGTGTGATCTTTATGGGAACACATGTAGTCAAAGAATGCATTTGAAGGGTGAGATCAATTTGGGATGAAAAACAACCCAGATGTGTGATTGATGGATGGGAACACATCAGGAAAAAGATAAGTTATTTGAAAAAGACAAGGTGAACACCCATGTAAATAGGTAATTGACATGTCCAAGATAAGAATCTCAAGAAAGGTTGTCGCAAGTGGAGAAATTGATAGGATTGATAAAGATGAATCAAGGACTAAAGTTTGATAGGTACTACCCTCTCATGATCGAAATCGAAATGAGAAAGAGGAGAAACAACAAAGTGATAAATTTGATCAAATCAAACTAAAGACAAGGTTCTTGATGTAAGATGAAAGATATAATGATCACAGAACCAAGGTAGATCATCAACCACAAAATATTATGCTCCAAGGTTGAATTAGAAGAAAAGAAGTCAGTTGAAATCAAATGGAAGATAGAAGTTTGGAAGAGGTAAAGAAATGGAGAGACGAAAGAGAATTTGCCTTAAGAAATAGAATGCCCCAAAATTAATCATTTTTTTAAGATAGAAGATTTCAATTTAGATCACGAAAGAAGATAAGGAAATGAAGATCAAAACATGACCATAGTTGATTCAAATTCCACGCGCAAGATGAAGGAAAAGACCTCGCAAACTCATAATGTAGCCTAAAAATGCAAATTAACATGAAGTTTAACAATGCAAGCTACATGAAAATGCAAAGGTGTAATTTCAATAGGGAAACTATAACATAGGACTTTGTGTTCATAGTTCATAAGAGAATCTTAAGGAACTTATTTTCATCACTGGGCCATCATTAACGGATATCAGAAAATCACACAATCATCACCAGTCACAAGCACAACTATGAAGATATGAATGTGATTTATATCAAATTAGAATGTGGAAATATTCTAACATAAGAATAAAATCCATAAAGGTCAAGATGACTTCAATGTTAGCTTACCCAATCTAATGTAGCAAAACCACTCTCGCATCAAGGCATAAATGCCAGGATGACTAGAAGAATGGTTGTGCAAAAAAAGAGTCAAGGATAATGCCCCAAATCTCCTAAGTGTTTCAAGGGAACAACAAGATACACTCAAGAGTTTCAAGACCACACCCACAAGTAGAAAGAAAATAAAAACATGCCCCATGCCCCAAGTCCTCTAGCCATGCATACCGGAGAGACTTATTAGACAAGGACACTCAACGAAAATCAATAACAGTCAACACACAAAGAAAAGATCATGACATAGCTCAAGCATTTAGTGTTGTGTAAAAAAATTTAAGTGTGTTAACTGATACTGAGTACCGAGGATAAGGATCGAGTTCTTGCAAGTAGGTAAGATTACATGAAAAAATGGGGTAACACCAAACCGATAAGTGTTGAAAAACACTCGATGCCAGGGGTTGTGTTGAAAAAAATAGTTGAGGTGGTGTTGAAAATCATTGTTTATGAGATTTCCTAAAGACTAATGCATCCAAGAGACCAAAGCTAACACAATTATGCCCCCTAGACAAAGACAAAAACTAATTCCAGACTAAGGAAAGGACAAAGCATGATGGAGAAAGGATAAGGGTCGAGGACTCGCACTAAGAAATAGGGGTGCAAAGGCCTCAAGTAGCGCCCATTTCCAAGCTTTCACCACTTGGATTTTATTGCTACCAAGGTGCATGTTTGAAGGTTTTCACCAAAGCACTTTTTTTTTTGAATTTTTTGAATTTTTTGAATTGTTTGATTTTTTTTTGTATTTTGTGAATATTTTTGTTTTTTGGAGATACATAAAAGTGCCTATTGCTAGGTTTTCACTAAGATGATCACTTTTTCAGGACATTTTCTGGTTTTTAGAATTTTTGAAAATATATCATTTTTTTAGGATTTTTTTTGGATCAATAAGTATGTACAAAGGGTACCCCTAGATAGAATGGGCATCATGGATAGAAATTCTTTAGGTGCAAGACATTGATAGGAATAGGGAGCTGCTCTCCCTCTACTGTAGACAGTAAATAAGCACCTGAACCAAAAGCTATTGTGATGATGTAAGATCCAAGCCAATTAGGTTCAAATTTTCCCTTTTGATCTCGTTGATGTTGATTCTTAGGATTTTCACGTAGGACAAGATCTCCCACTTGGAATTCTCTAGGGCGAACATTTTTGTTGAAGGATTTGGACATGCACTTTTTATAAACCCTCATATTGTCAAATGATGCTTTCCTTTTCTCATCTAGAAGTTCTAACTCTTGAAGTCTCATGGTGTGGTAATCTTCATCTGTAACTAGACCTTTGAGGGAAACTCGAAGTGAAGGAATCTCAACCTCCAAAGGTAACACTACTTCAGGGCCATATGCAAGGGAAAAAGGAGTAGCCCCAGTAGGAGTACAAATACTTGTTCTATAGGCTCACAAAGCCTGATTTATCTGTAAGTGCTAATCTCTACCATTCTTACAAACTATTCTATGTAGGATTTTAAGAATGGTTTTGTTTGATGCCTCTTCTTGACCATTTTCTTGCGGGAAGTAAATGGAGGACCAATGATGTTTAATCTTGAATTTCTTGCAGAGTTGTTTAAGGTCCTTATTTTTGAAGTAGCCTCCATTGTCAGTGATAATCTCTAAAGGCACTCTATATTGATAGATGATATGGTTCAGAATGAATAGAGAGACTGTCTTGCATGAGGCAACAGAAAGTGGGACAACTTCAACCCATTTAGTGAAGTAATCAGTAGCAGTAATAATAAACTTGTGTCCACCTGATGAGTTGGGATGAATTTTCCCAACAAGATCAAAGGCCCAACACTGAAATGGCCATTGAGATATAGAAGTAATGAGTTGGCAGCGTAGAGCATATATTAGGTTACCATGTTTCTGACACTTTTTACATGACTTTGCAAAAGCTACTGCATCAATCTACATCGTAGGCCAATAGTACCCCACCCTATGAAACTAACACTTGGTTGGATTCTTGCTTTTCTAAGCATCTAAGAAGTATTCCATCTAGACCCCTCCTATAAAAATCACCAGAGATAAGGGAATGACAAAAGGTGTTTTGGATGAGGTTTCTGTGTTCAGATCGGGTAAAGGTTTTAGGTATAATGTCATCACAAAGTTATGAGTAAATGGAACCATAACGGGATGACTCATGACCAACAAGGGTACAAATGACATGACTTTCTTGGGAGTTATAGATAGGGTGATGTAGCTCTTCCACCAAGAATTCAAATCAGGATTCATTTTGCTCTAACTAAAGCAATGAAGCAAGTGTAGCCATAGCGTTAGCTGCTTTGTTTTCTGCTATAAAGATTTGCTGAAACGTGACAAATGTGAAGTATCATTTCAAGGAATCAACCATTTTCTTATACGGTACCAGTTTCTCATTTTTTGTTTTATTATCAGTTGTGAATCCCCATAGATGTGTAACTCTGTGATTCTCCATTCTATGGCCATCTTAAGTCAATTTTTTAAAGATTCATACTCAACAATGTTATTTGTACATGGGAATAATAACTTGTAAGACTTAGGAATTGTGTACCCATGAGGAGAAACAAACAATACGCCAGCTCCTGAACCGTTTTGCATAGGATCAATCAAATAAAATATTCCATGCTCTTTTAGTCATATACATGAGGTGTTCATTTGGGAAGTCAACTTGAATAGGTGCATTATCTTGTATTGGGAAATCACAAGTAGTCTTTAACCAATTACCCTTGTATTTTAGATCAAGGAAAGAGACCTCAAGTAGTCTTTAACCAATTACCCTTAGTTCAAACTTGCCAAAAATGTAAGGGAAAAGAACCCATATTTGATAAATCACCAAGCAACAACTCAGAAATTTGGTTTGATTCCAAGAGTAACCTTAGTGAGTTGAGTACACCCTTAGCATCTTCTCACTCGAATATGGATATGAGTTATAAAATGACTCGATGAGAGAAGGGATAAATAGATAAACACCTTGATGACATATTTTAAAGACATAGAGATACCATTTTGTTTGGAAGTTCCTCTCATGAAAGTCGACCAGTCTCACCCCTCATCTCAACTAGATATATGGATGCACACCAAAGGGCTGAGAGAGGTAAGAGGAAAGCCTATCAAGATGAACAATCACAACATGATAACCAAGATGATGGACCTTATAAAACTCATGTGAATGCAACATACACCAATTAATTGTTTAGAAATTCAAGACCGAGTTCACCACTCAAAACATCTTCAAGATACATGAGTGAAAGACTTAAGAAAATTGAGCATGGAAAGAAAGCCTTCCTAGCCAAACAAGTTGCAAAGGAAGATGAGTTTAGACTCCTAGAGTTGGAGAGACAAATTTTTTTGGAGATAGAAAGGGAATCCTTTCAACAAGATAAAGATAGACTCTTGGCTCAACAACTTAATTATCTATTCAACAACTTGAATTTTGATGGTGGAAATAACTTTCCTCCATCCACCCTTCCTAAGACTCCATGAAGTGGAAGACATTCGAGAACACCTTCATGATCTCCTAGCCCTAGAAGAAGAAGGGATTGAAGACATGATAATTATAAGAGAATAATACCTCCTTGTAACTCAAGACAACCTTCACAATGTGCTCACCATGGTTCACAATATGGGCGTAGTAGCTCAAGTTTTGACCTCACCTCCTAAGACTTCATGAAAATGCAACAAGAACCACTTTTCCAGCAGTATGTGGAGAAATATTTGGAGCATAAAAAAGACAAGTTCCTAGAGATTTTAATCAACAAGGGTGCTAGAGTCCCCTGCAACTTTGATTTGGACAAGAAGATTTAGAAGCAAGGTCCATCTCAAGAAGAAGAGATCAAACAAATTAAAAGGTATGATGGAAAAGATGTTGGCACCCAAGAGTTCATTCTCACTTGTTTCAATTTGTCCTAATCCTTTTGACAAAAGTGTTAACATGAAAGTGTAACATATGAAATGGGATGTCACCAAAATGTAAAGTAAGAAATTAAGGTGTGGTATTGAGATATGTTTATTAAGAATGTATAATGTGTTAAGGAAGAAGGGTTTGATAGATTATTGATTATCTT
>MU218165.1:615433-640617 GCA_018584345.1 Thuja plicata | reverse complement strand
CATCATGAGATGAGTGAGAAGAGTTATGCTCCATGGAAGGATTGGAATCATGAGTTATCAAATTGTCATCCGGGATCCTAAGGAAAGGAGAGGAAGACTTAGGATCAAAGGAACCCATAAGTCTACGGCTTCTTCTAACTGGGATACTATAAGTATGACTAGATGTGGTAAAGCTCATACACCAATACAATGCAAATGAGCTAACACAAAATTTTGATCTATTGAATTGAAATGCAATTTGAAAGAACATGCACGATCTAGCATAAACAATGTAAATCTAACACCAAAAAGAAAGAGTTGTCTATCGCGGGTTCACCAAAATGTAACATATGAAATGGGATGTCACCAAAATGTAAAGTAAGAAATTAAGGTGTGGTATTGAGATATGTTTATTAAGAATGTATAATGTGTTAAGGAAGATGGGTTTGATAGATTATTGATTATCTTGAAATGTAATGTGTAAATTGCTCTTTAAGTTGCCTAGATTGTATTGAATTCTTTAACCTTAATTGAATTGTATTGATGGTGTATTTCAATTGTGATTAGGGAGAAAATAAGATGTTCTTCTTTTGTTCCCAAATGCACAAATGGAAGATCCAAATTGATCCACCCCAAGGAAGGGAAAATGCACAAATGAATCAACTATTTGGAAAGGAGAATAACAAAGGAGATACCTTAAATTTTGTTAATTATATGTATAGAAATGATATATGACAGTAATTGAATGAATAGGAGAAATGCACTAACCTTGAAATATTGCAGATCAAAAAATTCTATTTTCTGGGGTCTATAGACTATTTCTGGAAAAACTGACAGTTGATCCTGAACCGGAATGCAGAGACAAACAAAACCCAAAAATATTTTTCTGTACTGATGTCATCTTATGAAAAAGGTTGACCTTAACCCACAAATGTCAACCCTGACCCAATAATGTTGACCTTGACCTACATAGGTCCGACAGAAAATCTGTTAGCACCATCTGAAAGAAAGTTGAAAAGGGTATCCAGATCTGGTCTCAAATCAACTGTTCTGAAACTGTACCTGCAAGAAAAAGGAGATTGTTTTTTGTGGGGGAGGGGTTTTCCTTGGTCAAACCCCAGTTTTGGAATTAACCTCAAATATATGTAATTGAAATTGCAGAAATGGACATTGAAGTAAATGCATAAATTCACCTTGCTTGAAAAAGTCCTTGTGGCGAATATGAATCCTTGAATCCACAAGTATGCTTCAAAATGTGGAATTTAGAATGGTAGGATGTCTTCAATCTCTTGCTTATAGATCTTCAACACCAAGTCTTGAATGGGTTCTTGAATTTGGAATAGGCTTGGAAGAAGGTGGAGGGAGAGATCACCAAAAGGGCACTATGTAGCTTCAATCCTTCAATGGCCTCCAATGGATCTCCTTAATGAAAATGGATACTTGAATGGATGAATACTTGCTTGAAATCTTTCTTGATTTCTTGCTTGAATCACAATTGAAGATAGCTTGAGAATGCTTGATCACGATTAGAAGACTTAGAGAAAATGAGAGAGAAAGCTTCCCTTTTATATGAAATTAGGGCACAATCTTCTAAGGAGGCCTAAATAGCAGGATTAAATTCCCATTAAAGCCTTTACCCCTAGAAGAGGACCTATTTTAAATATAATTTAGGAATCAATGCCTCAAAACCTGAAACAGTTGACCCGGAAGCAGGAAAAACTTTTTGCAAAGGCTGACCTCCAAAAACTGTGAGACCCCAAGATCTGAACCCTGGGTCAAGGTCGAGGTTGATCATGACCTAGGTCAGGGTTGAGGTTGACCATGAGCTAGGTTAGGGTCAAGGTTGACATAGACCTAAAATTTCAACCCTGACCCTGAAGCCTAGAATCACCAGTCTGCAATTCAGAATGCAGAAATCAAGCTAAACAGGAGTGGAAAGAGGGACAGAACAGGGGAGAAGCCATGTCAAGATCAAGAACCCATTCAAGGTTCTTTTCATGACCCTAAACCACTTACTTGGAAGGCTAAACACGTCTATAATGGAATTGATTCCATTTCTGACTATACAGAAAGACTTCCCTAGAAAGGTTGAGATCTCGCAATATGACAAGTATGATGGAAATGGAGATCCACGTGATCACATACACCAATTTTATACCACAAGTTTTGAGTTCCATCAAGATGAATCGTAGCTCATGATATTGTTCCCAAGGAGTCTTAAGAGTCACGTGATGGAATGGTTCACGAACATAACTCCCCCCATTAAGACTTTCATTTAGAGATCATCCATAGAAGTGCGTCAACATTTTAGCACACATTTGTTGCACGCACATAGGTGCATTATCTTTTATTGGGAAATCACAAGTAGTTTTCAGCCTTGGATATGTCATTTCTTTTTACTTTTTTTGGTTCTGACACCGCCAGACAGTGGTTTTCGCCATCAGAACTCCTATTCTTTTGATTTTCTTTTGTTTTTATTTTTTGATTGAGGTACTTGATGTCTGGCTCTGTCATGCTGGTAGCTATTTTACTGGTGGAAGATACTACATGTTGAACAGTATTTAAGTAACATGCTATCTCATAATAATTTTGAAATGTTAAGAACTCATGTTATTGTTAGCATTGGGACCAATCGATGAGGTCATGATGAACAAGGGGTAAGTCAATGATTGGTTCAAGGTTGTAAATGTGAATGATATCATCTCTGGTGACTGAAGAGTCAGAGTCCGTCAAGTATCCTTCTAAGCTACCCAAATCGGGATTCATCCTAACAAGTGAAGAATCATCCACTAAGGCAACATGTGGGTTTAAATGCTCTAATCCTACATGTGACTCGTTAGCTACCTTGGGTTGAGAACTATAGGTGTGGATGACATCAACATCCATGTCAATTGTGGAAGGCTCTGAGAAGGAGTCCCATTCATACTCATATGAGCTTGTTTCTGAACTTCGACTAGGATGTTTATACCATGAATGTTTGGGACGTCTTGATGTGGAATTTCTATTGTCATCAAGGGTAACACTTTCTCTTTCCATCAAACAAACAAGACCCTTTCATTGACATTCTCTGATAGCATCTTCTACATCTGATTCATGTTGTTCTAATGTTGCAACAGTCTCATGAGTGACTAGACTATCTGAATGTATGTAAAGGAGATTTGTGGAAGGCACCCAATCTTCACACATATCTTACTAATTTGTCAAATTAGGTATGTATTCTGGCCCATCTTCACTATCTGACTCATCAAGGATAGGAGTAGTGTTCTTTTTGTAATTATCAAATCCTAGACCAACCATCTTCTTAGACTTGCATCCTAAAAGAGCATGATCAAGATGTTTAGCTCTAGCATCTAGTCTATGATTAAGAGGGCCATGTCTGGGATAGCCCATCTATTTGAAAAAAGTATACCCTCTTCCATAAGCCTTAGGAGAGGGA
Source organism: Thuja plicata (assembly GCA_018584345.1). Classification (NCBI taxonomy): domain Eukaryota; kingdom Viridiplantae; phylum Streptophyta; class Pinopsida; order Cupressales; family Cupressaceae; genus Thuja; species Thuja plicata. Next base: position 637,202 of record MU218165.1, on the reverse strand, counting down.
GAGAAGTTCTCATTGTGCATTTATTTCTCTTCTCTATAAATCTAGTCTCTAACAAATGTCTCTTCTTTCTCATCTTGGATATGCACTAAGGACTCTAAAAATGTGCCAAATAAAGTTATAGCTGAAGAGGAAGGTCTCTTTTCTTGTGAAGGCTTTCCATAAGACCTGGGTGAAACTAGTAGTGTTGTGAGGGAGTTGAGTTGATACCACCCATGCCAAGATCTACTGACTTGAGCTTGTCTTTACATTTAGCTAAGGTTGCATCAAAGTCTTCTACTTCTCTATTAAGGGGAACATGAGCTCTTGCTGAAATTCAGTTAATAGATAAAGTGTTAACCCCAGATATACAAATCTCTATTCCATTGTAAGGGAACTTAACACACTGATGATAGGTATACGACACTGCTTTCATATCATGAATCCATATTCTACCAAGCAAGATATTATATGTAGGGGGGCCAATGTCAACTATTTGAAATAAAATATCTTTTTCAACAAGGCCAATCCTAATAGGAAGGATAACCAACTTCTTGGAACTTGTTTCTACCTCATGATAGGATTTGATGGTGATCTTTTTCCTAGTATCTATGACTTGCTCAGAATAACCCAACTTTTTTAAAAGTCTAAAGGAACAGATATTAATCCCAGCACCCCCATCTATCAAAATGCACCAAACATGGGTTTTTTGGATCATGACCTCAATATGGAGAGAAAGATTGTGTGGGTGGCTCAAATATTTATCATCATCCTCTAAAAAATTAAGGTAATGAAGGCTAGCAATCTGGTTAACCATGTTCTGGAATTGATCAACATCCAAGTTGTTTGGGACCTTTGTTGTGCGTAAAACATCCTCAAGGACATGCTTGTGTCTTGGGGACAACTCTAAGACCTCAAAGATTGAAATCTGAGTTGAGGTTCTTTTCAACTGATCAACAATTTTATAGGTCGACTTAGGATTGACTGCTAGTTTTGAGGTGACATTCTTGGATGTTATTTTCTTAGGTTTACTTGGTTGACTTGAACTGGGTCCTCTAATGACAATGGGACCTTGACTTTGTTTGACAACATTAAGAGTTTGAGATGACCCTCTAGAGTTAGGACCCCTTAGCACCACGATGGGTTCTTCATCAAAGATATGAGGAGAGTCCATGTGTAGATCATAACCATAGGGATCTTTACCCCTCATCATGTTGACATTTTTGTCTACAACGTCAAGCATTTTAACAACATTCTCTACATATGTGTAAGTGTAATTGATCTCAGCCTTGCCATTCTTAGCTTTAGAGGTTTTCCCGTTCTCATACTTGGGAAGAGGTTCTTTGAATTCCTGATGATCAGCATTGGTGTTCAATCCATATACCTTGAGTTTTCCATTGTTAATGAGATCTTGGATAATATGTTTGAGTTTCCAACAGTTTTCAATAGTATGCCTGATGCCATTGTGAAACTTGCAAAAGGCTTTATCATCCCACCAATGTGGCTTAACATTAGGTATATAATGTTCTTCGGGATCTTGAGGATGTGCAAGGTTGTGGGAAATAAGTGTTTTCAAGATATCCTCATATGAATCACCAAGTTTTGAAAACTGATGTCTTTCTTTCTTAGGCGTATCTTGGTATCTTGGCTTTTTCTCATGTTGATTAGATGCATTGAGTTTCATGGCTTGAACAACACTAGAAAACTAGAGCACAGTTTGATCTTTGGGTTGGGAGGAGTCCACAACTCTATCATTGACCACTTGTTTTTTCCTATTCCAATGTGAGTTCTTTCCTTTATCATTGTTAGGGTTGTTGTTTTGACCATTGTTGTTGTTGTTTTTTCCATGTTTGGTTAGAATTCCTTGTTCTTTCAAAATGTCCTCATTCCTACATGTGATTTCAACCATGGTGTCAAAGAAATCAAAAACCATCTTCCTAACTTCATACCGTATTTTGGGAACCAAGATGCTAGCAAGGATGTCAATCTTTTCATTTTCAGGAATGGTCCTAGGATAGTGAGAGAACTGTCATCTCCACCTTTGCAATAAAGTAACAAAGGATTCCCCTTGATTTTTCTTTAAGTTGCATAAGTCGAACATGGTGATAGATCTTTAAAGATTGAATGCAAAGTTAGTGACAAATTTATGGACAAGCTCTTTGAAAGTCTTAACAGGGGGAATTATGTTGGTGAACCATTCCATCTCTTAACCCTTAATCATCCTTGTGAACAATCTCATGAGGTACGATTCATCTTGATGGAACTCAAAACTTGTCGTATAGAATTGACGCACGTGATCATGTCGATCTCCATTCCCATCATACTTGTCATATTGAGGGATCTCAACCTTTCTAAGGAAATCTTTCATGATAACACTTTTGTCAAAAGGAGTAGAACAAATTGAATCAAGTGAGAATGAACTCTTAGATGCCAACATATTTTCCATCATACTCTTAATTTGTTGGATCTCTTCTTCTTGAGATGAGACTTGCTTCTTAATCTTCTTGTCCACATCAAAGTTGTAGGGGACTCTAGCACCCTTGTTTGTTAAAATCTCTAGGAACTCGTCTTTTTTTTTCTCTAAATATTTCTCCACATACTACTGGAAGATTTGTTTCTGTTGCATTTCCATGAAGTCTTCGGAGCTGAGGTAAAAACTCAAGCTACTACCCCCATATTGTGAACCATGGTGAACACGTTGTGAAGGTTGTCTTGAGTTCCTAAGAGGTGTTTGTCTCCTATAATGATAATGTCTTGAAGCCCTTATTTCTCTAGGGCTAGGAGATTGTGACAGAGATCTTGAACCTCTTCCACTTCATGGAGTCTTAGGAGGGGTGGATGGAGGAGAGTTGTTTCCACAATTAACACGCATGTTGTTAAATTGGCCATTAAATTGTTGATCCAAGAGTCTATCTTTCTCTCCCTGAAAGGATTTCCTTTCTATCTCCAACAAGGCTTGTCTTTCCAACTCTAGCAGTCTAAATTACTCTTCCTTTGCAGCTTGTTCATCTAAGAAGGCTTTCTTTTCATGCTCAATTTTCTTAAGTCTTTCACTCATGTATCTTGAAGATGTTTTGAGTGGTGAACTTGGTCTTGAATTTCTAAATATGTCATTGGTGTATGTTGCATTCACAAGAGTGTTATAAGGTTCATCAACTTGGTTATCATGTTGTGATTGTTCATCTTGATAGGCATGTCTCTTACCTCTCTCAGCCCTTTGGTGTGTATTCATATATCTAGTTGAGATGAGGGGTGAGACTGGTCGACTTTCATGAGAGGAACCGCCAAACAAAATGGTATCTCTATTTCTTTCAAATATGTCATCAAGGCATTTGTCCATTTCTTCCCTCTCTAGTCGAGTCATTGTGTAACTCATATCCATATCCAAGAGAGAAGATGCTAAGGGTGTACCCAACTCACTAAGGTTACGCTTGGAATCAAACCAAATTTTTGAGTTGTTCCTAGGTGATTGATCAAATATGGGTTCTTTTCCCTTACATTTTTCATGACTTTGAACTAAGGGTAATTTATTAAAGAATACTTGAGGTTGCTTTCCCTAATCTACTTGATATCTTGTTGTAACTAGCATGAAAGAAAAGGTACTGGGTGATAGGATGACCCTAAGAAACGTTGTTACCAAACTAGGATAGTAAAAGCATTCACTTGTCCAAAAGAGAGGTGATAAGGTAGAATTTTGCAAGAGGCATAAACTAACACTGCCACAGAGGTGCCCACCAAACAAGTGAATACCCTAACACGTATGGATCAGGAGGATGATTTAACCAAGTTATATTGATTCAATTTGAATTTTTATGGAAGTGAATGGACAAGAGACTACTAAAACTCTGCAAGTGTGTTATCAAAGGATCTAAAGGTTTATCTTCTCAACAAGGATAGTTTATAGCTCACAAAATCCAAGCAAGGTCACTTGTGAAACTAAAGATTACTATTTGAAGAGGTCAAAATGCAAGAATCCAAAGAGTAAACAATCTTATAACAGTGGGGTAAGTGACCTAATCTAACCGGGATCAACCAAGGAAGACTGGAAATGACAAGATAGAAAATTGAGCAACTTGATAGTTTGACACTTAAGAATGCAGATTTGTTGATCATTTATTTGTTTGCTTTGAATGTTTGGTTTATGTTTTGATCTTTCACTCACGCAACACACATCAAGCATATTGATTTGTTGTAAAAAAAGGAACGGTAACACCACAATCTAGGTAAGCCAGGGCAATATCTGTTGAATTCCCACTCGAACCGAAGTTCAGCCACACCTAGACTCATAGTGGACAACTTAGAAGATTGGAGGCACAGGCTCCTCCTTATAGTGCACTCACTTCTCAGGCACACCAACCTTCAAATCCCAAGGGAATCACTTCCCAAAGTACCATTGTCTCTACTAAGAGAAATGAAAATGTGGGACATCTTAGTCGGTCTCTGACCTTCTGCGCAAAAATATAGAGGGATTTTGGTCACTAGAACAAAGTTTTTAGTCACAGCATCTGTTCAGGAGGCTATACATGCGGTAGATTATCCTCGTTAAGGAGGCCTCCCAGCCTAAAAAAGTTACATTTTGTAGGTTTTTACGCACCACGAGGGTATTGAGGGAGATCTTCTATCGGCATAGGAAAATTGACACCTATTCACTATGAGATTATTCACAATGACATTTTTATATACCAGTTTGGAAGGGCTTGACTTTAACCTGTTACCGGTTGGGAAATCCACTCTCATCGGATCTATAAAGCTCTAGGGAGGTAGCCATGCTAAAAGAATTATATGAATCTTTTACACCCAAGATCCACAAAGGCGAAGGGAGAGGATACATTCATATAATTCTTAGGATTACAATAAAAAAAGACACCTCAGACACATAACAAGATGACAACAATGTTTCTAGATTTTTGATCATCCCAAAAGGGCGAGAGCATAGTTTCCTGACATTATTTCCATCACTAAAACATCAGATATAAGTTCATTTTAAAAATTCTTGCATGTGCATTCCTATTTTAATAAAACAAACAAAAAATACAAGCATAATGTTTAGCATTCTATTGATCAAGGCAACCTGCAAGAAGATTCGTTAGTAGTCTGTGTTTTTAGTCTTCTTTTTAAACGTCCTGCAAACCACTGTTAGGCTGTAATCAACAAGATAATTTAGAGAACAACAAAGCCCAACACTCATCAGTGTTAGAAAAATTAGAACATCATAAATCTGATTGCATATTTAGAATGTAGATAAAAAATTGGGCACTTTAAAAAATTGCACTAAAAAATGTTACCGTATGAGCCTGTACGAGGCTTGGGAAGCTTCAAAATAGAGGATTAGACAGGTATAGTGATAAAAAACTGCAATTTTTGATCAATTCAAAAAAAATAACTCCAACACAGTAATCTTTAAGAAATTCTACCCAAAATAAAAAAAATTTGCACTCAATTTGGACCTAATATGAGCAAGATATGATCGTTTGAAGTTAGACTGTAAAACCAAAAAGCTCAATGGTGAAGGCTAAGACTTTTCAAACCATGCTGACATCAGTGAACTACAGCATTAAAATTGAGGGGCTTGGGGCTGTCAAAGAAGACCCAGATTTTAACGGTCATATGGTTGTCAAATTTAACACAGTAAAAAAAAATTGATTTTTGATTTTTTTTTCAAAAATCTGCCTCGAGCTCATGCAAAAAATCTGAAATTTGCCTTGATTTTCGTGCAATGAATCATATGTCATGCTTGGGCAAAATAAATTTGCCACAGATTTGACTTTCGCTAGATATGGGCGAGTTTATACTTATTTTCAACTGAAACGACGTTTCGAACGCGATGGTGGGGTCAGATTTGGCTCAAAATGAGAGCTTCAAAGACACTAAGAGAATAATAGACAAAAGATAGAATAAATTTATGAATGTGATGACAGAAATGGATGTTTTTTCCCACGGTGGGCGTGAAAAATGTGTGCTAAAATGTTGACAGACTTCTATGAGTCATTGTATTCAAGATTGCTCAAGAATGAAGTCTCAAATGGTGACTCATAGCTCCCTATTCATGGAGTGCAAGGGTTTGTGATGAAGGCTCTTAGTTTAGACCTAGTTTATTTCCATGCAAGTACACCATGAAATGAGGGATTCAAAGAGGAAGAGCAAGAATTCTAGTCTCCATGATCATCAAATATGCATTGCAAATGAAAATGGAAACTATTCTATATGATAACAATGCATGAAAGAAAATATGTAAACTAATCTATGAAGGAAATATGCAAGATTAATCTATGGAAGGAAATATGAATCTAAATTAATGTGAATATACTCTAAATGGACTGCCTAGGATGATAACACAAGAAGAAGAGAAGTTGCATGGTTCAATCTCAAATGCTCAAACTCTCCTCCAAAATTGTTCTCTAAACCTGCAGCATAACAATAACATAAAAACTTGATATCTATCAAATGAGAAGGATAGGGCTTCTGATAAAGGAAAGTGTGGAGAGTAATGCATTCTCAAGAGCAATGTGGGATAAATCCCTAAAAAGGCAAGTAAGAGGAAAAAAGCGCACCACTTAGGAATATGTGTGGAGAATAAGAAGTTTTATTTATTTTTTATTTCATTTTTTTTTCATCAAAAAGAGAGATTTAAGTGATGATTTTATTTATTTAATTAATAGAGAGATTTTCTTTTAATAGTATTATTTTATTTAGTTAAAAGAGATATTTTAATTAAATAAGATAAGATTATTTAATTAAAAAAGAGATTTTCTTTTAATTAAATAAGATTATTTTATTTTAATAAAAATAGATTTTCTTTTAATTAAATAAGATCATTTTATTTAATTAATAAGGATGTTTTCTTTTAATTAAATAAGGTTATTGATGAAATGATCAAACCTTAGAAAATATTGAAATAATTGAATTAATTACAATTTGATTAAGGAAATTGATTTGAATTGAAAATGTTGCAAAGCATTGATTCAGGAAATTGATAAATTGATTTTGTCATTTGATAAATTGAAGAATGGGGCCCCATAGTTTAGGCAACCATTCTAGGGTGCATCCTTATATCTATTTGAGATGAGAGTTGAGGCTGGTCGACTTTCGTGAGAGGAACTGCCAAACAGAATGGTATCTCTATGCCTTTCAAATATATCATCATCAAGGCGTTTATCCATATCTCCCCTCTCTCATCGAGTCATTGTGTAACTCATATCCTTATCAGAGCGAGAAGATGCTACGGGTGTAGTCAACTCACTAAGGTTACTCTTGGAATCAAACCAAATTTCTGAGTTTTTCTTGGGTGATTGATCAAATATCTTTTCCCTTAATTTTTTGGCGAGTTTGAACTAAGGGTAGTTGGTTAAAGACTACTTGAGGTCGTTTTCCTTGATCTTGTATTGAGTTGTTTTTCTCTAAATATTTCTCCACATACTGCTGTAAAAGTGGTTCTTGTTGCATTTTCATGAAGTCTTGGGAGGTGAGGTCAAAACTTGAGATACTACCCCAAAATTGTGAACCATGGTGAGCATGTTGTGAAGGTTGTCTTGAATTCCTAGGAGGTGTTAGTCTCCTATAATGACCATGTCTTGAATCCCTTCTTCCTCTAGGGCTAGGAGATCATGATAGATTTCTAAAATTTCTTCGTCTTCGTGGAGTCTTAGGAGGGGTGGATGGAGGAGAGTTGTTTCCACCACCAACACGCATGTTGTTGAATTGATCACTAAGTTGCTGAGCCAAGAGTCTATCTTTCTCTTCCTGAAAGGATTTCCTTTCTATCTCCAACAACACTTTTCTTTCCAACTCTAGGAGTCTAAATTGCTCATCCTTTGCAGCTTGTTCATCTAGGAAGGCTTTATTTACACACTCAATTTTCTTATGTCTTTCACTTGTGTATCTTGAAGATCTTTTGAGTGGTGAACTTGGTCTTGAATTTATAAAAAATTCATTGGTGTATGTTGCATTCACATGAGTGCCATAAGGTTCATTAGCTTGGTTATCATGTTGTGATTGTTCATCTTGATAGGATTTCCTCTTACCTCTCTCAGCCCTTTGGTGTGCATCCAGATATCTAGTTGAGATGACGGGTGAGACTGGTCAACTTTTGTGAGAGGAACCGGCAAACAAAATGGTATTTCTATGTCTTTCAAATATGTCATCAAGGCATTTATCCATTTCTCCCCTCTCTCCTCAAGCCATTGTGTAACTCATATTCATATCCAAGCGAGAAGATGCTAACGGTGTACTCAACTCACTAAGGTTACTCTTGGAATCAAACCAAATCTCTAATTTGTTCCTGGGTGATTGATCAAATATAGGCTCTTTTCCCTTATGTTTTTGGCAAGTTTGAACTAAGGGTAATTAGTTAAAGACTACTCAAGGTAACTTTATTTGATCTACTTGATATCTTGTTATAACTGGCATGAAATAAAAGGTACTAGGTGATAAGATGACCCTAAGAAACGTTGGTACCAAACTAGGATAGTAAAAGCACTAAGTTGTCCAAAACACAGGTGATAAGGTAGAATTTTGTAAGAGGCATAAACCAACACTGCCATAGAGGTGCCCACTAAACAGGTGATTACCCTAACACATATGGATCAGGAGGATGATTTACCCAAGTTATATTGATTGAATTTGAATTTGTATTAAAGTGAATGGACAAGAGACTACTAAAACTCTCCAAGTGTGTTATCAAAGGATCTAAAGGTTTATCTTCTAAACAAGGACAGTTTCTAGCTCACCAACTCCAAGCAAGGTCTCTTGTGAAACAAAAGATTACTAGTTCAAGATGTCAAAATGCAAGAATCCAAGTGTAAACAAGCTTCTAACAGTGGGGTAAGTGACCTAATCTAACCCGGATTGACCAAGGAAGACTGGAAATGACAGGATAGAAAATTGAACAAGTTGACATTTTGACACCTAAGACTACACATTTGTTGATCTTTTTTTTGTTTGCCTTGATGTTTGGTATCTGTTTTGATCTTTCAAACACGCAAGACATATCAAGAAGATTGGTTTGGTTTAAAAAATGAGCAGTCACACCACAACCTAGGTAAGCAAGGGCAATATCTATTGAATTACCATTTGAACCAAAGTTTAGCCATAGCTACTCATAGCAAACAACTTAGAAGCTTGGAGGCATGGGCTCCTCCTTTCAGTCCACTCACTTCTCAGGCACACCAAGCTTCGAATCCCAAGGGAATCACTTCCCAAAGGACTATTGTCTCTACTAAGAGCCATGAAAATTAGGGACATCTTAGTTGGTCTCTGACCTTCCACACCAATAGATAGAGGGATTTTGGTCACTAAAAAAGATTTTTTAGTGAGGGCATCCATTCATGTGGCTATACATGCGGCGGATTAGCCCCATTAAGGAGGCCTCCCAACCTATAAAAGTTGAATTATGTAGGTTTTTACGCACCATGAGGGTACTGAGGGAGATCTCCTATCAGCATAGAGACATCAACACCTGTTCACTATGAGATTAATCACAACGACATTTTTTATATATTGGTTTGGAAGTGCTTGACTTTAACCTGTTACCGGTTGGGCAATCCACTCTCACCGACTGTGTTAAAGCTCTTGGGAGGTATCCACGCTAAAAGAATTATATAAACTTCTCTTACACCCAAGATCCACAAAGGTGAGGGGAGAGGATACGTTCATATAATTCTTAGGATTATAATCTAAAAAGACACTTCAGACACATAAGAAGATGACAACAATGTTTCTAGATTTTTTATTATCCCAAAAGGGCGAGAGCATAGTTTTCTGACATTATTTCCATCCCTAAAACATATAATATAATTTTATTTTAAAAATTCATGCATGTGCATTCCTATTTTAATATAAAAAAACAAAATACAAGCACAATGTTTAGCATTCTATTGATCAAGGCAACCTGCAAGATGATTCATTAGTATTTTATGTTTTTAGTCTTCTTTTTAAACGTCCTACAAACCACTGTTACCTTGTAATCAACAATATAAGTCAGAGAACAACAAAGCCCAAAAATTGTGAGCATTAGAAAAATCATAAAAAAGTAAATCTGATTGCATATTCAGAAATTAGATAAAACATTACGTACTTTTAAAAAAAATTGCACTCAAAAATGCTACCGTATGAGCCCGTACGAGGCTTTGGAAGCTACAAAATAGAGGATTAGGTAGGTACAGTGATGAAAACCTGCACTTTCTGATAATTTTGTTACTCAAATCATTAAAATAAGAGTGACCTAGAAATATTTAGACAATTATACCAAAAAAAAAAAAAATTACACTCAATTTGGGCCTAAAATGAGCAAGATATGAATGTTTGAAGTTAGACTGCAAGTTCAAAAACTCCAAAGGTGAAGGCAAAGACTTTTCAAACTTTGCTAATGTCTGCAGACTGTGACATTAAATTTGATAGTTTCATGGTTGTCACAACAGTTCATGTATAATGATGGTTTGACGACCGTCAAATTAAACACATTAAAAAAATCTAAATTTTTTTTCTGATTTTTTTTCAAAAATCTGCCTCGGGCTGCTTGCAGAAAAATCTAAAATCTGCCTTGATTTCCATGTAGTGGGTCATACGTCTTGCTTGGGTAAAATAAATTTTCCACAGATTTGACTTTCGCTGGATATGGACGAGTTTATACTTGTTTTCAACCTAAATGACATTTCGGTCACGATGGTGGGGTTAGATTTGGCTCAAAATGAGAGCTTCAAAGACACTAAGAGAATAATAGATAGAATTTTTGAATGTGATGACAGAAATGGATGTTCTTCCCTATGGTGGGCACCCAAAATGTGTGCTAAAATATTGACACACTTCTATGATTCATTGTATTCAAGATTGCTCAAGAATGAGGTGGCAACTCATAGCTCCCTATTCATGGAGTGCAAGGGTTTGTGATGAAGACCCTCAGTTTAGACCTAGTTTATGCCCATGCAAGTACACCATGAAATGAGAGATTCAAAGAGGAAGAGCAAAAATTCTAGTCTCCATGATAATCAAATATGCATTGCAAATGAAGACTATTCTATATGATAATAATGCATGAAAGAAAACTAATGTATATGGCAACAATGCATGAAAGAAAATATGCAACCTAATCTATGAAGGAAATATTCAAGATTAATCTATTGAAAGGAAATATGAATCTAAATTAACATGAACTTACTCTAAATGGATTGGTATGGATGCATGAGAGAAGAAGACAAGAAGAAGAGGAGTTGCATGGTTCAAACTCAAATGCTCAAACTCTCCTCCAAATTACTCTCCAAACCTGCAACATAACAATAACACGAAAACTTGATATTTATCTCTCAAAATGAGAAGGAGAGGGCTCCTTATAAAGGAACATGTGGAGAGGAATGCATCCTCAAGAGCAATGTGGGATAAATCCCTATAAAGAAAGTAAGAGAGAAAAAAACCCGCCACTTAGAAATATGTGTGGAGAAAAAAGGAGTTTTATTTATTTATTATTTGATTTATTTCCTTTTTTCATCAAAAATAGAGCTTTAAGTGGGGATTTTATTTATTTAATTAAAAGAGGTATTTTCTTTCAATTAAATAAGATTATTTTATTTAATTAAAAGGGATTTTCTTTTAATAAAATTAGATAAGATTATTTAATTAAAAGAGAGATTTTAATTAAATAAGATAATATTATTTAATTAAAAGAGAGATTTTCTTTAAATTAAATAACATTATTTTATTTAATTAAAAGGGATGTTTTCTTTTAATTAAATAAGATTATGGACAAAATGATCAAACCTTATAAAATATTGAAATAATTGAATTAATTACGATTTGATCAAGGAAATTGATTTGAATTGAAAATGTTGCAAAGCTTTGATTTAGGAATTTAATAAATGATTCTATCATTGGATAAATTGAAGAATGGGGGCCCATAGTCTAGGCGACCATTTTAGGGTGCATACAGTACCAACCATGGATAATATATTATATTTAGCAAGTGTAGAGGTAGATTAGGTCAAGTTTTAGGTCAAGATTGTGTATAAATAAGAAGTCCAACTCCATAACAAAGGTCGATGAAATTGATGATTTTATAGTCCAGCAGTAATTGAATCATAATATTTTTGAGTTCTTTGCAATTAGCATTTTACTTTTAGTTTTTCTCTGTAGCTCAATGCTCAGTTGTTCTCAGTAGCTTAGAATGCTCCCTTGGAGCCATGAATGTACTCTCTAGTAATGTTGGAACCATTTCAAGTTAATGAAAGAAGGAAGAAGATCTTGTGGCCATGTGTTGTTGTTTTTTTTCTATTCTCTGAAGTTAGCTAACATCTTTTGTGTAGTCTATTTTCTTATGTCCTTTGCTCATGTGTTTCAGTTTAGATTAATGATCTTATCTCCCTTTGCTATTGAATGCATATGAATCATTGGTTCATTGTGTATTTGGTATTTAGTGTAGTTTTCTTGCATTGGATAATTGTTTGATGTTTGAATAAATATTGTAAAACTTTAGGTAGAAATAAACGTCTAACCTTGATCTATCTTTTGAGTTTTATTTGATAATCCAAATGCTTTTAGGAAACCCCATCTCTTTTGAAATCCCCAAAAAGATGAGTAAAAACCAGCTATCCCCTCAAACAATAGTCACCTACCCAACTTAGCTCACCTGCACCATCGAGACATGACTACCAGGTGCTTGGAGGCTAGGAGAACTCATTCTATGGTAAACCTCTATAGGTGGAGTTGGTTGGGACTCCAGTACCCAGTGAAAACTTATCTCTTTTGGTGTATCTAGTCACAAAGTCCCATCAACAGTTACTTCATTAGAACTTATCAAGCAAAGAGAGTTGCTATCAGATAGTTCACTAGATTGTATATTTCTAATATACACTTGTATTTCAGAATGTAAGTCATGAGGGTGAATTTTACCTTCTTTAAGTTGTGTGCCTGGGAAGTGAGCCCACTATTACTCTTGACTCCTAACATGGTTTGTCCTTTAACATGGACTATGTACTATAATGCATCAATAAGCTCCTAACAGGGATAAATATTTTAATAGGGATACGCAGTACATCATTTGTGGGTGCTAATTCTCACCAAGGTTTTACCCTTAATAGGGTTTCCTCGACAACAAAGGATTACATTATTATGCTAGCATTTACTATATTATCATTTGGATTAAAGTTTTGTTTATAAAGCTTAATCTATAATAATTTGTCTCACAATTGATTCAACCCCTCTCACTAGTATATTTGACGCCACATTTTGATGGATAATTGTCAAATATTCAATGCCAACCTATCAGTTATCTGACATACGATGTCATCAGAGTTATTTTGTCATAAATTTCAATAGAGATGGTGACCATCTCTATTTCAACATCCCTAACTGCTGGAAATCAACAGCGAAAAACATAATTTATACAAAACTTTCTGACGCTAAACCTGTCAAAAATTTAGTCTTCCAACGGTTATCCAGTGACCTTTCCGACGGTGGTGCCGTCGTTACCATAGCATCTCCGTCGGGAAATGGTGTTGAAAAAGGAGATTACCCGACAATTGTCCAGAGACTTTTCCAATGGAATTCATGTCATTAGTATATCATCACCATTAAACATGTGTGTCAGAATGTTAGATATACCGACAATGGTGCGGAGAGCATTCTGACGACATCGCCATCGTTAGTATGTCATCTCTGTTGGAACAGTTATCATATTTGTCAAAATAATGATGGGGAGGTATGCAAAAGATAACAAAGCTCAAGAGACCATTATAGTTGGTCTCCGTCTTTTATCCATATTACTAAAAAAAATTGTTTACCTTCCATTAGGTCATCAAATACAGGGATTTGAAAGAATTTAATAGAATATTTTCATGATGACGTATATTATTTAAGTTGGTGTAACATGAATTTATCTACTTCACGCACATTTTAACTACAAGGATACCAATAATAAAGCATATCTCATGGCCTGCATTACTCAGGACACATGTGGGATGCGTATTTATAGCTATCTCCACAGTCAAAAACTATAGGAAATAGATAAATTCATGTAGCATCAAACTAAAATAATGTATGTTATACATTAAAATATTATCTATTAAATTCTTTCAGATCACCCCATTTGATGAGCTAATGAAAGGTAAAACATTTCCTCAATTGTATGGACCAAAGATGGAGACCAACTATTATGGTCTCTTGAGCTCTGTTATCTTTAGTCCTAGCTACTGGGTAAGGCCTAGAAGAGTTGTACCTATCGATCATGGAGAATAATAACTAAAACAAATGAAATATTGAGGTTCTCTTTGTTTCGAGAATAGTTTAATATTCTCTACTTAATAGGGCCAACCACGTGAAGGTGGAAGCTCATCTGGCCCCTCCTAGGAGCTTCTTATGACCCCTTACAACACTTTAAGACCTATAAGATATATTCTTAGGGGTTGCAAAGGGTCATAAGGAGTCATAAGGGGTCATGGGATACAACAATTGTGAAACATAAATACAGGCATCATGGTCACAATTCTTTGAAGACTCAACATAATTGAGTGTTATACCCAGATGATGCAACACAACCACTACTCCTTCATTTTTAAGTTGACACTATAGGGTCCATAAACCATTGATAAGAATGGTTTTTGAATCCTATAGTGTCAACTATGAACTGGAGGAGTAGTGGTTGTATAGCATTGCTTGGGTATACCACTCAATTATGTTGTGTCTCCAAATAATTGTGACCATGATGCCTGCAATTACGTTTCTCCACTGTTGTAAGATTGAAAGTATTCTAAGGAATATGTCGTGTCTATATGGAATTGTGTGGGATCGTCACCAAGAAAAAGGTATTTTCTGGTACAAAATACTTTGTAACCTCCATGGCCTTTTGCTTGAATGTATTATACCACTGACATACTTCATAGAAACATTTTGCATCAGGATTACAGTAAAATATAAACCAAGATTCATATACAGAAAGGTGTTGCTCTTTGAAAATGGTTGATGGTGATATATGAAGAAGATTTGAAAATGATGATTGATCCAATTCAAATTGGTTTAACATTTTCAAATCTTCTTCATAATCATCATCAAATGAACATTTTCAAATCTTTTTCTTCATAATCATCATCAAATAAACATTTATAAATCCTCTTCATCATAATCATCATCTATTAAACTCAGAGCCCTACATTTTTTCTTGGTATCGACAAAGAAATGGTTCCCTTAAAGATATAAAATTTCCTAGGTACTTATTCCTTGCTGGAACATTCTATATCTTTAAGGCGACTCAATTATTCGTGAGAAAAAAAGATAGATGATCAAATTCATTTTTATTTTATCGCGTGAAAGAAATGTCCCAAAGGGCATATGTCCATGCACAGAATCTGACCCCATTCCTTGGAAGCCAAATGTCGCAAAGATGTGAAAAGTGGTACATACAACACATACCAAGAATTCATAGCTACATCCTTTTGTATGTAGAAAACATCTTCTTTCTAACACGAAATGAAGTCTTTGCATAGTTTCTTGTCGGATTTGATTTCACCGTGACCTTAATGTTCAAACCCACATATTTTTTTACAAATTTGTTACTTTTTTTACAATGTGCATCATCATACATAAAGAAAAAAGTGTTTCTTCTATGCATATTATTTCTCTATCCGTGAATGCCTTTGTATTTTTAAAGATATGTATCATTTTTGGGCTTCGAGGCTATGGTTTGGTATAAGAAACGCTCAGTGAATGAGTTTGGAATTGTCACGTGGTGACTTGTGCGCGGATTGGTAAAAAATTCAACCTATTTTTTATTATAAATATTCTGTATATTTGACATGATCCATGGTTTTTCTTTCACTATCTTGGCATACTTGGGGTTTTAATGCTTCTAAACTTACCATAGTTTTAATTCTTCTAAACTTAACAAGGTTCTTCATGCCTTACTATCAATTTCATTTATGGTGGTCACTATCCAATATTTTTTTTACAATGGCAAGGATAATGAGGTGCAAATAATATAGTGGTAAAGAAAGACAATGAGAATCACTATTAAGATGAGGAAGGTACTGATTTTTATTATTATCATGTATTTCCAAATGATGTCATAGAAAATCCCATGATGTCATCAAAAATAATACAAATACAGTGCTTTCAAAAGAGGAAAAATAAGTGAATTTATCATATGAAATGATGGACATGGTCAGCAAGACTTAAGTATATCTCAATTTTAAATAGGCAGGTCCATAATTTACATGATTACTAAGTTCCATTCGATACCAATTCTATGAAGTAATAGAAAAATAGGAAACATCTTCCAGTCATATTTAAAGCCAAAGATCATGAATTGTTTCCAAAATGAGAGCAGCAATCAAGAGTGTATGTCACGAGAGTAACATTCAATGACACCCCATAGAGAGCATGTTCATGATAGTATTGCTAAAAGACATCAAATTGACAATCTAAATGTAGTAGGGAAAAAATTATTTGTTAAAAGAAGAGGTAGTTTAGAAGTCAAGAGGTTTTCCTGAGACAATGTGTGTGGTGAACTCAAAGTAATTAAAGAAAAACATGGAGGTCATCATGCATTTTTTTCAACAAAAGATATAATTTATGAAATGAAAGATAACTTGGGCTTTGATACATTAAAATGGTATTAGACCTAGTGTTCTTTCCATGTTATGTGTTTGGAGTTGAACATGTTCCAAAAGTTTTGTCTTATATAATATAGCGATAAAACAACCATAGTGATAAAGAGAATTTGGTTAGAGCTCAAGGATCCTCATCAATCTATATGTGAAATCAATACTTTATCTTTTTTATTAAATGAGTTTGTTCAATGTGTATATTTAGTTATTATTATTCATTATTGAAGATCTTAAGTTGATATCATAAGCATTGCAATATGTGGGATAGAATGGGCTCCAACAAGGGTTTAGCATAATATGTTGTTATTGGCACATTGTTAATCATGACACAGTGTACAATCCATGCATTAAACATGTCATTATAGTCCTATCAGGGAGACACATATCATTCATAACAGTGAATCATCATGATTCACTATTACAAATATGTATTTCCTCAATGGGACTATGTTGACATGGGTGATGCAGTCACCATATCATGGTTAACAAGGTTCTCAGATGATCAACATTATCATACAAATGAAAAATAAAGGAAAATCATAGTGAAATGAGATGAAGGGTAATTCTAAGAATGTTATCAAATTCCAGAGATGAAGCAGTCAATACCAAGGTTTTTGTTATAGAAAAATGCAGTCAATACAATAAGGGAAAACATCTCAATGCGTAGAATATAAATCACAGCTCTACAAAGCTAAGAAACCTCTCAAAGGGAATCAATATCAAAGCACATTTGTAGGTCATATGATTGTAAACAAAAAACAATTATTTAAATGATATTATAACAGTGTTCCACCTTGAAATGAAATACTAATCAAACAGAGCTAAATGACAATTCCAGAACAATGAATATGCCTTGATCCAATATGCATAACAGTCACCATGTTGTTTAAACATTTTACCATATTTTGTCATAAAATCATGGAGATCATTAGGATTTAAAGCAGCAATGAGGTTCAAGCAGTGTTAAGCTCAATGATGCAAATAGGAGCAGTCATAATATTATGAAGAGAGAAAACCACTACATTTATATAGATAGCATAAAATCAGCAAAATGGTCACTATAAAAACAAAGAGGATCATCAAAAATTGTAAAATTCAGTGAGTTTTGTAACTGCAATGCCCCCATTTAAGATACTAGATTGGACATTGCACAACATACTTATCGTACACAAAACTTAACTCTTTTGTTATATATTTTTTTTTAAATAACATACCATTTTAACTAAACCAACAATTTGAGATCCTACTTCTTATAATGTTTGTCTATAATAAAAGTAGAAAATGAAATTACTTAAAATAGTAGCTTGCCTTAATATTCAAATAACAATCATAACATTTTGTCGCATTTTTTCAAATGGTTCGTGGTTTGGAGGTTTGCAAGTGGTTTTCCATGATTCACAGTCATTCTTGTAAATGCTAGTGAGTTTTGATATGATGATGCTGATGACTCCCAAATTTGTGATGATGCGAATGTTTTCATGACTATTCATGATGCTTATGGATGTTTATGGATCATGTTCCTTTTGTGTTTCTTGTTTGCAATAATCATTATTCTTTCAATTGATGATTTATGTTGGTATGTTGGTGTTCTTTATGTTCTTGGTCAACCTGATGTTTGTAGCAAGTTACAGATGTTCAAGGTATAATGTTTGGAGGTGTATCATGCTTGACAAATAATATTTTGGTATGTGCTATATCTTGGCTGAAATTTCTTAGTTCACATGTTATATTGTATTAAATATGGTTATAATTTGTTAATTAGGTGGTGAGTATTTGATCGACATTGATGATATTTCAAAGGTTTATGAATTATATAAATAAATATAATAATCATGTATTCAAGTATGGATAAGCGTGGTTGTAGATAAAGTTGATTTATATTTCAATGGAACTGATCCAAGCATAGTGAAGATACTGCTATAAAGTTCATAATTTGGGGATGTAATCCAAATTTTATTGTACAGGAAGTGAGCCTCTTTTATTTTTATTAGTGGGGGTCTAGGTAGTGTTCCTAAATGTAGGTGTATTCCCATTGTAATACTCCTAATAGGGTATAATACTTTTAAAAGAGTATACTTATCTTGTGGGTTCATCCCCACCTTGGTTTTTCCCTTAAGCTAGCTTCCTTGCAAAAATCATGGTTTTATGTGAGTTCATGATGTGTACTGATTAATGCTTTCACATGGTTAATTATCAAATCTGAAAAAACATTTAATTTGATTGATTTTTGAGACAATCAATTCACCCTGAGTTTTCTGTCCTATTTCAACAGCCACCAAGGATTGTGACCTAAATTTGTCTTGTAGATCTATGTCATGGGATTGGTGAGAAATCCAATCCCATGGTTGGCCTTCTTAATTTTTAACCCTCGAAATAATGGATTGAGTATAAAAACCACTATCTCTCATCCTTTGGATAACTAGGAGATCAATTATCAAGTGAAAGAAGTCATTATATGTTTTAAAGCAATCATGATAAATGAGGGAATAAGAGTTCAAGATCTTTTTTATAATTGAGTATCCAAGTCTTAAATCTTTAAAATAAATTAATCTTCCTATTCATAAAGCATTGTGAAAATCTAAAAACATCTATCATTTCCTTTTGGTTTTTTGTGGAGATCCAGCTATTCTCTTAACATTTTTTGTTACATCTAAAGAAGCATTGCACTATCAAGGTGTAAGGTGAATTATAATTTAGATTCAATTTCTATTTTATCTTTCCATATGTAATTTCATTTTATTTTCAAGTTTGATTCCTAAACATGGGTTTGACTAAGGAAAAACCCTTTAGACAACCATTTTACCCATATTTTTGTGTGTCAGAATAGGTTACAAAGTTGTTAGACAATATCCATAAATGTGAAGAATAAAATGATAATCCCTAAAAAATCTAGACGAAAACAACAGGTACATGTCACCATTGTCATTATGTATAAGGTACATGTTTCCATTGTTGCCATATCCCCTGGATTTTGATCCCATATTTTAGCCACAGGTCAGATCTGCATTCTAATTTCCATTTTTGTACATTTCATCTCTCTGTTTGTCTATATCAATTTGTTGTTTCTAGTTTTTCAGTAATTTTCCTAATTAATCATTTATATTACACTTTCCTATCACTTCAATTTTCATCAATCACATATTTAGTAAAGCACTGATGTTACACCAAGTGGTTGAGTCTCCTCTTGATCCTAATAGGGCTTCTTCCTTACGAATGTGCAATCTTGAAAAGGAGAAGTGATTTACCTATTTGCATTTCTTCTCATTTCATATTGTACAATAAACAATGCTTTTAAAAAATTGTATTTAAGTATTGCAGAAATTTGAAATGCAATTTTAAATGAAAAATATTGTTACAAGATCTTAATGAAAAATAATTAGTTGTGGGCTAACGATGGCCAAAAAAATAAGAATAAGTAGTAAAAGTCATAGGAGATAACTTATTCAACTTTCATAGATAATGTAACACAAATTTTTAATTTTGAAATCAAGCTTATCCTTTAGTTAACATCAATCATTATGTTCACGAGAATTTCTAGATCTGATTATGTAAATTTTTTTATCATCAACATTTCAGATCAAACTACATGATCCATCATCAAGACGTATAAATTCTCATGAACATTCAGATGGATTGTGGAAATATGATAGCTTTAATCAATCATTATTTTTTCTTTTACTATATGACAAAAGATTTAATATTCTCACTTACTGTTCCTAATAAGATAGTTTTGTGCCTATAAATCACCCCCCTTCCTCCATAATAAAAATTTCTTGAAAAAATTCCAGGATGAAAATACTATTGCCAAAATACATAGGAACAATGTTTGTATGAATCCTATTTGAAGAAGCTTATGGAGGAATTGTTTTTATTATATTCCACTGCCCAACAATATGTCTCATATCACTCTTTATTTCTCATGACAATCTTTATATTTTAGAGTCAAGTAATGATAATCTCAATGATACATAGCCTATTGATGTAGTTAAGGATGAAAGTAAACATATTAGTAATTAGTATGAAATAAAAACATATAAGAAATATTGACATGGATTTATCAAGATCAAGGGTTCCTTTCAGTTGTCAAAAAATCATGGGAAAATATAATCTTTTGTTCAATCTAGTATCTCTCTAAAATCTAATTGTGCATTTCACTCTTAATAATATATATAAATTTTCAAGCAATTCAAATATCATAATATTTTATTTTCATTTGAAATTGAGAGTTAAATCAAATATATCTTTCCATCATTTTTTTTTCTACTTTAGATTAAAAATCAATAAAAAATTTCAAAACTAGTAATCACATATTTGAGCATGTCTTGAATTTGATAGTTGTTTGGTTAGTTTGTAAACATACACTTATTTATCTCTTTTATGTGACACAAGATGTTGCTACTATTTAAGCACAATTTTCCTCAAGCATTAGGATATCTAATCATTTTTCCAACATGAACTTAAAAATCTGGCTACATCCACTCTCAAATTGAGGTAATATTTTTATTAACATTACAATAATCCATCGTTACTTATACACGCATATAAAACTATCAAATGGACATACACGAATAGGAATAGTCATGTGACTTTTAGATTTCACATTCCCAACAACTTGCAAGTACAAGGACTACATAAAAAAATGTATTAAAAAAAGTGATACTTTGAATACATATAAATGAAAATATAGTTAAAACCATAGATCCAAATTTCAAGCAAATTTCACGATTTTTTTTCATAAAATACTTAATTCATCATTGTATTTCTTTTAATTTAAATTTAAAATAATAATGCATGGACTTACTTCTCTTACATCACATAGAAGACCTATAAAATATAATACAAAATTAAAAAAATCTATGTGAAAATTGTGATCCCTTTCAATTATTAAAGATTACATCTAAAATAAATTTAATTAAAAGATATTGTAAATAATAAATACTAGATACCATATTATATTTAAATTTAAAATCTTTAATATATTCAACTAAAAAATATGGTCAATCATAAAAATCACTTTCAAAATTTTATGCAAATGTTATATTTTACATATTTGTTTATGTTCATATCTATATCATTTCAGTTTTCATAGTTGGTTTTCTCTTGTTAAATGCTTATTTGTATTCAACCTGAATTGATATTTAGCTTGAACATTTTTTTAAAATTTTTAATTAATATATGCATTCTTTCAATATATATATATATATATATAT
>MU218165.1:593731-615339 GCA_018584345.1 Thuja plicata | reverse complement strand
TATATATAACTTAGGTGTTGCATAGGGTAAAATAAAAATATAATGCTAATAATTATGGTTTGTAATAATTGGTTGATAAACCACAATACATTTTAAGGTTTTGTAAAGTTCATAATGAGAATACAAATAGATGACTTACTCTTTAATGAGTATTGACAATACTTCTCATACCATTTATATTCAAAAAAGATGAATTTGTACAAATCAATATTTATAAAACATACACATAAAAACTATATTAGGGGATCTTAAAAAAACGGTCATAATTTAATATACTACTTTAAAAAAATCACACATACAACAAAATATGAAATATTGAATAAATTTAATTAAAAATGCTCTTCAGATAGAAAATGAAATCTTATATAATAGTTCAATAGAAAAATACCCTTTAATAAAAAATTTCAGAGAATGCAGTGTTTATTTATACCGGGACTGATCTTCGGATCATCCAGTGTTTCGCTTTTAAGTTCGGCAGTCGAAGAATGCACTATTCCAGCTAAAAGCGTAGCAGTCATTTTGACTCTGGTGAACGTAAACATCTGGTTCCCCTGCACATTCAGCAGTATTGAAAAGACCAATCCACTGTGAATCGTAATTAAACGAATATCCTCCACGGTAATCGCTGGGTAAAGGAAAACATCCACAAGTGTCTGGATACACTGTTAAAGTACTGCCTGCATAACTCTTTCCAAACAATATGCATAAGAGCACAATTAAGACTCCTATGTACTTTGCAGCACAACTTGAATCCATAATTTCACAATTCAATGTACTGGTATTGGTAGAGCAGTTGAGATTTGTATTTGTCGAGGCACAGAGCTGTCTCAATTGCAGTACTAAAAGACATTATTCTGCTCTGGTTTGTAACGATTTCACAATAAATGGTTGATGTTTTCATAAGTCTTGAATTGATCTTCACTGATAAATTACAGATTGCATTACGTAGGACAGTTGGATGAGTTTTTCCCGATGCCTGTTAACTGATTATTGTTGTTCTCTAGGCCGTCATTTCCCAGGCCTGCAACTGATTAGTTTGTCATTTTAACAATCTTTCTAGTTACAATTGTCAAAGGGCCCTTGGTCTACTGGTGAAGTTAAATGGCTCATAAAGAGCCCACCAGAGATCAAGTCTTGCCGAGTGCAAGGCTCGACATCACAAGGGATAAGGCTGGGATGGATGCTCCTCAGTCCTTGGCTCTAAGCTAAAGAGGCACGTATGGGCCCGTATCAGGTTCGTAAACCCTCCATAAAAAAAAAAAATTGTCTTTTATCTTTTGACATTTTCAAAAGTTATCTAATTTTTTTTAATTTAGACCATTAGAAATCACTTAATTTATGACCTTAAATTGAAATGTGACAGTATTTGAAAACTTGTAAAGAAAATTACAAATACAAAAGTTAACAGTTGACAGGCAGAATATAATGTTGTCTTTTAATCCTGTTATTGAGACAGATTTATGCCTACACATGCCCGCCTTTCCACTTTAAATACACGGACCTCCTCCTCCACCATTACACGTAAGCATTTGATCTGTGTAAGTGCATAGAATTGTTAAGCTATGGTGAGCATGAGTTGAGTTGAGTTGGGACATACATAGGAGTGATAATGTTGACATGGGTGTTGTTTGAAAATGGTCTCCAAATACAAGGGAGTAAGTTTACTGTGTATAGAGAGCCTGGATGATCTGAGTTTGGCTGTCACCGACGGGTGTGGGTGTTTTCTACACCCAGCGATCACCATGGAGGATATTCGTTTACTTCCAATGGACAAAGTATTAATGTTTATAATACCGATGGATGTGCCGGCGACCCAGATTCTTCCCTTTCTAATACTCAAACAGACTGCAACCCTTTTAGCTGGAATAGCGTATTCTTTATCTGCGACTAATTTGCTTTACCAAAATGGCGGGTATGAATAATCAGACTGTATTCTGTGAACTTTATGATTGGAGGGTACTTCTCCATTGAATATTATATAAGTTTTGCAAGAGTATATTTGTAGTATATTAAATTATGATGATCTACCCAATTTTTTGAATTTTGATCTATCCATTGCATTCAATTTTCAATTAGATTGACCAATCAGATCATAAAATTTAAAAATTTAAATGCAAATATCTATATTTTTTTTCATTTAACATGATTATATAAATCATCTATACTAACTTCTGTAGGAATAAAATTCAATTTTTCTCAACAAAAAAAACTCTCTAAATTTGCCACCGTTGCCAAATTATTTCCGCACGGATATCAATAATAAAATTGTCATGCATTAGCGGCATATCTTTTTCTGGAAGTCTCCTACTGTGAAGAAATAATAAACCGCTGGTGAAGTATGCAATGCCAAATGCCGTCCAATTTTAAAATTTGGATTAATTTCACCAAATGTAACGATTTAAAAATACTGCCGCCCTATTCTATGTTTTAACATGCCTCTCCCATGATTTAATCAAAGTCAAACAGTTAAGAATTCTAATAAATTGTTATATATTTTAGATATTTTAAATTACTAAATGTATAAATTTAAATTAAAATTACACATTTAGTTTATATAGTTATATTTAATATTATATATTGTCTTATATAATGTAGATATTAAATATTATAAATTTAACATAATATTATATATTTGTTATTGATTTTTCTTCTTGGTAACAGTGATATTTTTATTGATATAGGTATAAAGCATAAATAACATTTCAAGTATGTCCTTAAGAATTTGAGAAAAACTTCAACATTCTTGTCTATGGTAGTCTATTCACAATAATGAATGGGATATTAAACACTACCATATCTACTAGGCTATTTGAATAATTCTATGCTATCAAATTAAAACAGAGCCAACCTTCACTCACTAGATAGGAAAAAAGGTTAAACTTCTAAGGGATAAATACAGTCTTCACAAAATCTTTGCAGTCTTTCAGATGAAAATGGGATCATATCACCCTGCCACTCCAGTTTTTGTTGAACCATCCACCAGCACTGTTTTCCAATTTTGAATTGGACCAAAAGGTGGTCGACATTTTGTTCAACCTCCCCACGTAAAACACATTTTGTCAAGCCTAGGAACCCCAGTTGCCTCTTGCATTCCCCAATGAGAATACTCCCCCTAAATGCCAACCATGTGAAAACCCTATCTTGCCGAAGACAATGTTTACCCCAACACAATCTAGTAAGCCAATGTTCTCTGTTATCAAAATTATCCAGAATTTGATAACCCAATTGACCAGATATTTCCCACTATTAGATCAACACCATATTAAATCATCTTCCCCATTGTTTGGAGTAATTGTTGGAGATTTGCTTCTATGCAAATAGTTGACTATATGTTTGTCATTGATGACAACATATAGTATACAACAGTGAACTGTATTCACTTTTTAGTATGGATATGTGGAAGCCTTGCGTGGTTGTTTCTATATTTCAGACATAGTTAATATACCATGTACATACATGCAGATTCAGATGTTCAGTAACAATTAAGTTATGTTACTCTATCTTTCAGCCATAGTTTTAGATGACTGTTTTCAGGAAGCCGACAGTAATTTCATTGATTATTCAGTTGCGTCTATCTATGGGATATGTGTGTTCAGATTCATGTTTAGTTATGATTCTAAGTTAATTAACCAAAGGCACTAATCGTGTTTCATCCAAAGCATGACATTTGGGTAATTCTGGTAGAGCTGACTATGTGAAGCGATGTGTCTATTCAGTTTGAGTTGCGCGGTTCTAATTATGTTGCGTGCTTGGTTTGGCCGACAAGAGAAGCATTGAAGGGATTCTTAAAGCCAATGAAGATCATATATTCTGGAGAATATACTTATAGTAGTTCATTTGAAGATCACCAAGTGTGAATGATAAGAAAAGAGATAGAAGAAGAACATAACAAAATGCTTATTGTTTTGGGACAGTAAAGTCATTTCATTCATCAGACAAACAACTATGTGAAGAAGTAGTGAAAGCATACAATACATTGGAATTGATCAAGACAACAGATCTACTCAAAAAATTCATTATCAGATATAGTGTCTATCTATTTTCTTGAAGGTTGTAGCCTTCATCATTTTAGTAGTGAGCTTTTGGATAGTGAGTCCTCACCCCTAATAGGGTTATTTGTAAAAGACTCCTAACAGGGCCCGACCCTTAACCAGGTCACTATACTTATTGCATTGTAAAGATCAACTCCTAACAGGGTTGAAAAATCTTCTAATAGGGATTATTATACTCTAGTACAGTTCTTTGTGGGTGATAATTCCCACCGGGTTTTTTACATATTTTGGTTTCCCCATTACAAAAATTATGGTGTTCTACTTTGTGTTATCTGAATGTGTATATGCTTAATGTTATACTATAATTAATTGGAGAAAAGAATTAAAATAGCTGATAACTGATTCACCCCCCTCTCAATTATGCCTTGGGACTATTCCAATAATTGGTATCAAATCCAAGTGCCTTGCAGAGAAATCCTAACAGCTTAAGGTAGATCAAATGGCGTACTTCAGGAAAGAGAGTCCTAAGTTTGATGGAGAGAATTATCTTAACTGGAAAAACTAAATGATAATACATCTTCAATGCTTTGGTTTTGAGATTTATGGGATTGCTACACATGCAATTGATGTTCCCACCTTGAAGGACCTTGCAGAAGAAGATTCTACTAATAAACAAAAGGAAGTATTCACCCAAAATGAAATTGCCAAAGAAGCCCTAATCATTGCCCTATCTGACAGTGCATTTTCTGAGATCAAGAAGGTAGAAAAAGCATGTTCAATTTGGAAATACCTAGAAGAAATGTTTGAAGGAGACATCCAAGCCAAGAATGCACACAGAAAGACATGGAAGAAAATATACAACAATTTAGAGATGCTACCTAAAGAAAACATCAGAGCTTACAATCAAAGGATTAATGAAGCAGTCTCCAGAATCAGGAACAATGGTGGAGAAATTTTAGAGGATGATATAATGGACAAAGTGATGACCACGTTGAAAGAAGATTATGAAAGAAAGATAAACATCTTGGATGAAACCATGCAATTCTCAAAGGACTTCAAAAGAGAAACCTTGATTAGTAAAATATCAGCATTTGAGATATCAAGATTGAAGACAGAACCTAAAATGGAAACAGCTTTCAAAGCCTCAGTCCATGGTAAGAAATCCTTAAGCATCTCTGGTAATGTTGAGAAAGAATAAGTTGGTATAGAACTAGAAGAAATCATTTCTATGATTGCTAATAAGGAAAGGAAAGGTAAAGGAAAATATGAAGGAC
The DNA here is from genome assembly GCA_018584345.1 of Thuja plicata. Classification (NCBI taxonomy): domain Eukaryota; kingdom Viridiplantae; phylum Streptophyta; class Pinopsida; order Cupressales; family Cupressaceae; genus Thuja; species Thuja plicata. The sequence continues at coordinate 610,073 of MU218165.1, read as the reverse complement.
AACTACCATTCAAATGTTTTTCATGAAACAAAGTTGGCCACTTTGCATCCAAGTGTCCTACAAGAGTCTAGAAGTATAGACCAGGTTACAAACCCAAATACACTGAGGAATGCTATCATGCTGAAGATGGTGTAACTGATGATGATTCAGGAGAAGATGAAATTAGATTTGTTGCAATTAAAGATAATGAAAAAATGATTGATAAAATAGAAATTGAAGATGAAAAGAAAGCACAAGAATTGGCCTTAGTTTCGCAAGCAGACATAAGAACATAATGGATGATAGACAATGGGTGTTCACATCACATGACATGTGACAAAGATAGATTTGTACATTTAGAAAAGTACAAAGGTGGCAAGGTTAGATTTGGAGATAACACTCCCAAACCTATCATAAGCAGAGGATCTATCACCTTAGATGGAAAGAACAAAATAGATGATGTTCTATATGTTGATTATTTGCATCATAACCTATTGAGTGTTGGACAGTTTCTAGATAAAGGATATCAGTTGGAATTCAAAAATAATAGATGCATTATTAACAAAAAAGAAGGAGACATGGTTGCATCAGGCTCAAAAACCAAAGGTAATGTTTTTGAGCTCAACTCTGAAGTAAGTTGTTTTGTTGCAAAAGTGGATGACAGTTGGCTATGGCACAAGAGACTTTGTCATATCAATTTTGACAACATAGTGAAGATAAGTAATATAAAGGCAGTAATAGAGCTTCCAAGTATTGCAAGACCAGTTGATACTATGTGCAGGGAATGTGTGATGGGGAAGAATGTGAGGACCTCATTCAGAAGCAAACAGAACTCTGCTGAGAACAAATTACATCTAATACATATAGACCTATGTGGACCTACTCAAACAAGATCATACTATGGTGAAAGGAATTTTATTTTATTTGTTGATGATTTCTCCAGGATGATGTGGTTTGTATTCTTAAAAGACAAATCTAAAGCTTTTGAGAAGTTCAAAATTTTCAAAGCTAAAGTTGAAAATGAATCTTGATTAAAGATAAAATATCCGAGATCTGATAGAGGAGGATAATTCACCTCTGATAAGTTTCTTGAGTACTACGAAGAACATGGGATCAAAAGACAACTAAGTGCACCCAGAACCCCTCAACAAAATGAAATTGCAGAAAGGAGGAATAGGATAATACTTGACACAGCGCACACTATCATGATTGAAGGAAATGTTGCACACACCTATTGGAGAGATGCAGTCAGTATAACAATCTATACTATCAACATAATTCAACTAGGACCAGACACAAACAAAATACCTTATGAACTTTGGTTTGGTAATGTACATACAATAAAATACTTCAGAATATTTGGAAGCAAGTGCTACATCAAGAAAGATGATGGTGTTGGAAAATTTGATGCTAGAAGCAATGAAGGTATTTTTCTTGGTTACTCTACTAAGAGAAAATCTTACAGATGTTTCAATTTAAGGTTGAAGAAAATCATTGAGAGTGCACATGTGAAGATTGATGAAAAGTTCATGATTCAAGAGAGATATTATGAATATGCACCTATGATTGAAGATGAACCTATACCAATCAATAAGGATATAGTTATTGAAGAAATGTTTGACTATATTGATGTATCATGCAATAACCCTGAACCAAGTCAAGAAGAATCACAAATTACAAATGAGAGTGTCACACCTAAAATCTCAAAATACACATCTAAATACCACTCTAAAGAAGATATTAGTGCAGTTCAGAGCAGTAAAGTCTTGACAAGATCTAGAGAAAAAAGGTTCAACCATTGATAAAGAGGTATGCTTACTTTCACAGATTGAACCCTTAAGTGTTGAAGATGCATGCAATGATTCAGATTGGCAAAGTGTAATGCAAGAAGAATTAGATCAAAAAATGAAGAATGACACATGGGACTTGGTCCCTAGACCTTGTGACAAGAATGTGATTGGAACTAAGTGGATATTCAGAAAAAAAATGAATGAAGTGTTGGAGATTTGTTTCTGTGCAGTTTATTGATTGTATGTTTGTTATCGATGACAACATATAATATAGAGTAGTGATTTTGTATGTACTTATCAAAATGATGATATCAAGCCTTGCATGGATATATTTAGGTTGTAGACATGTTTAGTATGTTATGTTCATACACGTAGATCCAGATATGATGTTTCAGTCAAGTTGTGTAATTTTGTTATTGGCAGTTACAGTTCTAGAAGAGTATCTGTTTAGAGCCGACGTATTTAACGTGTTTATTGAGTTGTGCCTATCTTTAGGATATGCGTGTGTATATTCATGATTATTTATAAGTTAACTATGTTTGGTTAAACATGCCTATAATGTAACATCAGGATCATGCTATTTGAGATGATTTGGTGAAGCTGACTTACTGAAGCGTCGTGTCTGTTTAGTTTGTGTTGCACAAACTTAATATTGTTTCCATGCTTAGTTAAGCTGACAAAGATGTTGTTGAAGTGTTTCCAAGAGCTGACATGACCCTCTACTTTAAAGAAGATACTTATAGTAGTTCATTTGTAAATGCAAAGTGTGAATGATAAGAATAGTGATAGGAAAAGTACAAAGCAAAATATTAGTTGTGTTTCATTCATCAAGGATCTATGTGAAGAAGAAGTGAAAGATTACAATACATTGGAACTGATCAAGGCAGCAGGTCTACTCTATAGTTCATCATCAGATATAGTGCATATCTGTTCTACAGAAGTTTGTAGCCTTCACCATTGAAGCAGTGAGCTTTTGAACAGTGAGTCCTCACCCCTAACAGGGTTATCTGTAAAAGACTCATAACATGGTCATACCCTTAACCAAGTCATTATACTTATTGTATTGTAAAGTACAACTCCTAACAGGGTTGAAATATCTTCTAATAGGGATTACTATAAACAAGTATAGTTCATTGTGGGTACTAATGACCACCAGGGTTTTTACCATTTGGTTTCTCCGTAACCAAATTAAAGTGTTGTCTATTGTGTTATCTGAATGTGTATTTACTTTATTGTATTATGAAGTTAATAAGAGAAAAGAATTTAAATTGGTTGATAACTGATTCACCCCAGCCCCCCTCTCAGTTATCCTTTGGGACTATTCTAACAATTGGTATCAGATCCAAGTGCCTAGAGGAGAAAGAATAATAGCTTAAGGTAGATTAGATGACATACTTCAAAAAAGAGAGTCCTAAGTTTGATGGAGAGAATTATTTGGATTGGAAGAATAAAATGATAACACATCTACAATGTGTTCGTTTTGACATCTTTGAGATAACTACACAAGAAGTTGTTATTCCCTCATTTAAAGATCTATCAAAAGATGATGCTACTAGCAGACAAAAGGAAACATTCACAGCTAATGTAATTTCCAAAGAAGCCCTTATAAGTGCCCTATCCGACAGTGAATTTTCTGAGATCTAGAAATTAGACAAGGCATACACTATATGGAAGTATTTAGAAGACATGTTTGAAGGAGATATTCAAGCAAAGAATGCACACAGGAAGACATGGAAATATAAATACAACAGTCTTGAGATGTTACCTGAAGAGAACATTAGAGCCTCAAATTAGAGGATAAATGAAGGAGTTTCTAGAATCAGAAACAATGGTGGAGAAATATCAGAGGAAGATATAATGGACAAGCTGTTGACTAATCTGACATCAGACTATGAAAACTGTTAGGAATAAGGTGTCTCAACCTTGGATAATTCCTATTCTTATTATTTGTTTTGGAAAATGTATTTCTTGCAAATAATGTTGATGTGTCGGCATCTTGAATTGTGTGTAAGGAGATCATGGCTAAAACGGTTATGACGAATTCCTATGACACGTAAGAGCTATGTCAGGAAGATTCAATGACAGGTGAAGACATGTGGCAACTGATAAATGTGAGTACTGTACACTCTTCCCCAATTGTGGAACCCTAATACAGTTATCTTTGGGAGTAGCCCTAAAAAGTGAAGCGCATGATATATGTGTTTTTTAGGGTTGCAAAGAGAAGTGATGCGAGTGTATTGTTGGAACATTTTATGCTGCCGTGATTTGTCTTCAAGGGTTTTGAAATCTTCTGAAATAACTTGCATTGCAAGTGTGTTGTAAGCTGTAATAGTTTTGATCAATACATTGTGCAGGTTTTGGAGTGCTGGGGTTTTTTACTGAAAGGTTTTCCCCAGGGTATATCATTGTGTCATTCTCTATTTTCTATATGCATGGTATGTGGTTGCAATATCTCTGTTAAAGTAGTTAATGAATATGAAATTGTAAGGGTTTAAAAGAATTTGCATAATACTTTCCTATAGAGATTAGCGTAGGAAGTTGTTTCCGCACCTGAGTTTCCTTACAAAAACAAGATCAGTATTCTTGAGGAGACTATGAAATTCTCACAAGACTTCAAGAGAAAGACTTTGATTAGCAAAATCTCTTTATTTGAGATATCAAGATTTAAGACTGAACCTAAAAGTGAAACATCTTTCTAAGCATCAGTCCATGGTAAGAAATCTCACATTTCTAGCAATAATGAGAAAGAAGATGTTGATGAAGAACTTGAATAAATCATAGCTATGATTGCTAAAAGAGAAAAGAAAGGCAAAGGGAAATATGAAGGACAAATTCCATTCAAATTTTTTTCATGCAACAAGATTGGCCACTTTGCATCCAAGTGTCCTACAAGAGTAAAGAAATTCAGACCTGATTATAAACCTAAATATAGAAAGGAATGTTATCATGTTGAAGAAGGTGTAACTGATGAAGATTCAGGAGAAGATGAAATATGATTCGTTGCCCTTAAAGATATGGAAAAATTGCATGAGGGTATGGACATTGAAGATGACAAAGAAGCAAAAGAGTTAGCCCTAATTTCCAAAGCAGACATCAGAACTGATTGGATCATTGACAGCAGTTGTACTCACCACATGACAGGTGATAAAGACAGATTTGTTCATCTAGAAAAATACAAAGGTGGTATGGTTAGATTTGGAGATAACACTCCCAAACCTATCATAGGCAGAGGATCCATCAACCTGGATGGAAAGAATAAGACAGATGATGTTTTGCATGTTGATGGACTACATCACAATCTACTAAGTGTTGGATAGCTACTTGACAAAGGTTATCATTTGGAGTTCAATGACAACAAATGCATCATTAGCAACAAAGATAGAGACATGATTGCATCAGACTCCAAAACAAAAGGTAATGTTTTTTAGCTCAATTCTGATGTAAGTTGTTTTGTTGCAAAAGTGGATGATAGTTGGTTATGGCACAAGAGACTCTGTCATATCAACTATGATAATATAGTAAAGATAAGCGATGTCAAAGAAGTTAGAGATCTTCCTAGTATTACAAGACCAGTAGACACAATATGCAGGGAATGTGTTATGGGAAAGCATGTAAGGAGCTCTTTCAGAAGCAAGTAGAACTTAGCTGAGAACAAGCTAGACCTAGTGCATATAGATTTATGTGGTCCTACTCAAACAAGATCATACTACGGAGAAAGGTATTTAATTTTTTTTGTTGATGAATTTTCAAGGATGATGTGGGTTGCGTTCTTAAAAGAGAAGTCTAAAGCCTTTGAGAAATTCAAAATATTAAAATCCAAAGTTGAGAATGAATCTAGATTAAAAATAAAGGGTCTGAGATCAGTTAGAGCAGGAGAATTTACCTCTGACTAGTTTTATGACTACTGTGAAGAACATGGAATCAAAAGATAGTTGAGTGCTCCCAGAACCCCACAACAGAATGGGATAGCAGAGGGAAGGAACAGAATCATACTTGATACAACACGCACTATGATGATTGAAGGAAAAGTTGCACACACCTATTGGAGAGATGTAGTCAATACATCAGTCTATACTATCAACAGAACAAAACTAAGGCCAGGCGTGGACAAAACACCTTATGAACTTTGGTTTGGTAATGTACCTATAGTGAAATATTTCAGAATCTTTGGCAGCAAGTTCTACATCAAGAGAGATGATGGTGTTGGTAAGTTTGATGCTAGAAGTGATGAAGGTATTTTCCTTGGTTACTCTACAAAAAGCAAAGCATATAGATGTTTCAATTTGAGATTGAAAAAGATAATTGAAAGTACTCATGTAAAAATTTATGAGAAGTTTATGGTTCAAGAGAGGTACTATGAATATGCACCTATGATTGAAGATGAACCGAAGCTTAGCAGCAAAAATATTGTTATTGAAGAAATGTTTGATTGCATTGATGTCTCTTGCAATGACCCTGAATCAAGTAGAGAAGAATCACAGATTACAGAAGAAGAAGTAACACCTAAGGTTCCAAAATTCACATCTAGATACTACTCTAAAGATGATACCATTGGAGATCAGAGCAGCAGTGTTTTGACCAGATTAAAAGCAAAAATTCTTGCAATGGATGAAGAGGTATGTTTACTTTCACAGATTGAACCTTTAAGTGTTGAAGATGCTTGTTAATAAAGATACAGTTATTGAAGAAATGTTTGATTGTATTGATGTATCATGCAATAACCCTAAACCAAGTCAAGAAGAATCTCAAATTATAGATAAGAGTGTCACACCTAAAATCTCAAAATACACATCTAAATACCACTCTAAAGAAGATATCAGTGTAGTTCAGAGCAGTAAAGTCTTGACAAGATCTAGAGAAAAAGGTTCAACCGTTGATGAAGAGGTATGCTTACTTTCACAGATTGAACCCTTAAGTGTTGAAGATGCGTGCAATGATTCATATTGGTAAAGTGCAATGCAAGAAGAATTAAATCAAATAATGAATAATGACACATGGGAATTGGTCCCTAGACATTGTGACAAGAACATGATTGGAACTAAGTGGATATTCAAAAACAAAATAAATGAAGATGGGACAGTGATTAGAAAAAAAGAAAGATTGGTATGTAAAGGATATGCGTAAAGAGAAGGAATTGACTATTCTGATACATTTGCCCCTATGAGCAATTTGGAAGCTATAAATTTATTTTTAGCTTAGTTCAAGAACTTCAAAGTATATTAGATGGATGTCAAGTCAGCTTTTGTGAATGGTGACATGGTATGCAGACTAAAGAAATCACTCTATAGACTTAAACAAGCTCTGAGAGCATGGTATGAGAGACTTGACGGCTACTTAACAAAGCTTGGATTAAAAAAGAGAGCAGCTGATTGCAACTTATTCATCAGAGAGACACTTAAAGGATTACTACTTGTTGCTATCTTTTTTTATGATATTATTTTTGGAGGTAATGACGAGCTTAGTGAAGAATTTGCAAAAGAGATGCAGAGTAAATTTTAAATGAGCATGATTGGAACTATAAAATATTTTTTGGGATTAAATGTAAAGAAGGCAGATAGAGGTGTATTCATAAATCAGTTTAAATATGTGAAGGAGATATTAAAGACTTTCAAGATGGAAGATAGCAAGCCAGTAAGCACCCCCATGATAATAGGAAGCAATCTTTCTAAAGATGATGATTCCACAGTAGTTGACAAAACACTATACAAGTCTATGATTGGAAAACTCATATATCTCACTCAATCTAGACCTGATATTTCTAATGTAGTTGGCATTGTTGGAAAATTTTTAGCTGAAGCTAGACAAAATCACTTAATGACAGTAAAAATAATATTCAGATACTTAAAGGGAACTATAGACTATGGTTTATGGTATCCTAACTCAGAGAATGTACAACTTCATGTGTATACTGATGCTGATTGGGAAGGTTGTGGTGATGATAGAAAGAGTACCTTAGGATGAGTAGTATTCCTTGGAAACAGATTCGTCACTTGGACGAGCAAGAAACAAAATTGTATTTCTCAGTCAATAGTTGAGGCAGAATATGTAGCAACAGTATTGAATTGTTCTACAATTGTTTGGATCAAACATATGATAAAATATTTTGGAATTCAGATTGATTATCCCATTTTTATTCATTGTGACAACACCAGCACTATCAATATGTCAAAGAACCCTGTGATGCACGCAAAGAAAAAACACACTGAAATAAAATATCATTTTCTAAGAGAAAAAGTTGCAGTCAAAGAAGTAAAGTTGGATTATGTGAGCACTAAAGTACAGTTAGCAGATATTTTTACAAAGCCTTTATCAAAAGATACTTTTGAGTATCTCAGGCAGAAACTGGGAGTAATTCCCTTTCCTGAGTTTGATTAGAATTTGTAGCAAGTGCAGTAGTCCTTGGTTACTAATGAATGGTTGACTACTCTACTTCTGGAGTAGTACCTGTGCTTAATGGTATTTGGCACCCTTTTCCATTGATGTCAAAGGGGGAGTATATAGTAAGGGGGAGAATATACTTTGGGGGAATATATAGTCATGAAAAAAAAAATAGTTAGAAGAGTTGCAACAGTGTAGAGGAACCTTTGATGAGGATATTGAGAAGATTGTAAAAAGAAGGAAGATACTTTGGGTTGATGATGTTTTTCATATCATATTTTTCCATCAATGCCAAAGGGGGAGATTGTTGGAGATTTGCTTCTATACAAATAGTTGACTGTATGTTTGTCATTTATGACAACATATAGTATACAATAGTAAACTATATTCACTTTTTAGTATGGATATGTGGAAGCCTTGAGCGGTTGTTTTTATGTTTCAGACATAGTTAATATACCATGTACATACACGCAGATTCAAATGTTTAGTAACAATTGAGTTATGTTACTCTGTTTACCAGCCACAATTTCAGAAGACTATTTTTAGGAAGCCGACAATAATTTCATTGATTATTCTTTTACGTCTATCTATGGGATATGCATATTCAGATTCATGTTTAGTTATGATTCTAAGTTAATTAACCAAAGGCACTAATCATGTTTCATCTGTTGCATGACATTTGGGTAATTTTGTTGGAGCCGACTATGTGAAGTGATGCGTCTATTCAGTTTGAGTTGCACGGTTCTAATTATGTTGCATGCTTGGTTTGGTCGACAAGAGAAGCATTGAAGGGATTCTTAAAGGTGACAAAGATCATATATTTTGGAGAAGATACTTATACTAGTTCATTTGAAGATCAGCAAGTGTGAATGATAAGAAAAGAGACAGAAGAAGAACAGAATAGAATACTAATTATTTTGGGACAGTAAAGTCATTTCATTTATTAGACAAAGAGCTATGTGAGAAGTAGTGAAAGCATACATTACATTGGAACTGATCAAGACAGCAGGTCTACTCAAATAGTTCATTATCAGATATAGTGTGTATCTATTTTCCTGAAGGTTGTAGCCTTCATCATTTTAGCAGTGAGCTTTTGGACAGTGAGTCCTCACCCCTAACAGGGTTATTTGTAAAAGACTTCTAACAGGGTTTGACCCTTACCCAGGTCACTGTACTTATTGCATTTTAAAGAGAAACTCCTAAAAGGGTTGTAAAATCTTCTAACAGGGATATTTATTATACTCGAGTACAGTTCTTTGTGGGTGCTAATTCCCACCAGGGTTTTTACCTATTTTGGTTTCCCCGTTACCAAAATTGTGGTGTTCTACTTTGTGTTATCTGAATGTGTATATGCTTAAAGTTATACTATAATTAATTAGAGAAAATAATTAAAATAGATGATAACTGATTCACCCCTTCTCTCAGTTATCCCTTGGGACTATTCCAACAGTAATGTTCCTGGATTCAAAAATACCTTTCATTGCTGCTTCATGCTGTTAAGACAAAGCTTCATTGTCCAAATTTTTCCACACCCATACCTATCCAAAGAGGTCTTCCTTGCATTCCAAATAATTTGAAATCTTTTGCCCCTAATTTATAACAAAGTGCAGCCTTGAATCATCTAATTCAGTTGAGTCCTTTAAAGCTGGTTATTTGTTCCATGAATCCTCCCAAAAAAAATTATTTCTTGCCATTGCCTATCTTTCATGAAAAATGCTCTGTTATAACATATCTACAAGAGATATTAAAATTCCACATTGTCGATCCTCTAGAAGGATTCCTAGTTGTGAGAATCCTAGGTATGCGAATCTAGTTGTTATCATAGGAGTCTAAATATTTTTCTTTAATAATTTGCACCCACATTCTATTTAGATTTGTGTAAATGATTGATACTAGTTTCACCCCCAGGGAAGTATTCATCAGCTACCAGTCTCGAATTCAATCACCCCCACTAGTTTTAGGTTGACATATTTTGTCCCAAGAAACTAAGGGACCTTTATCATCCTAATTGGCATCATTGCAAAAGAAATTTCTCATGTATTGTCTAATTTTATTAATGACTAAAGATAGAATTCTTAGGCACAACATAGGAAAAATCAGAATGACAGAGATAACAGTTTTTAACATAAGAATTATGCCATCAGAGGAAAGCCATTTTCTATTCCACCCAACCATGTTTTATGAGCATGAGGAGATTGAGTCTGCCCACAAGTAAGCATTACAAACTCCCCTAAGTAGTGGAATACCTAGATATTTTGCAAGTAAAGAGACTTTCCACATCCCTAGGATGTTACAAATTTCTCTTTATCGATGGGGAGGGGTATTGAAAAATAGATCTCAGATTTCAGCAAATTGATTCATTGCCCTGAGGCCATACTATACTTTTCAATTGTCAATTTCATTAGCTTTGCTTCCCTGATTGAAGCATCTCTAGCTAAGAAGGTGTCATCAAAAAATTTTAGGTGGGATATGGAGGGGTTCACCAACTGCCACCTTGATGCCATGCCATAATCCAACCTTCCTCTTTTATTTTATTAGTCTTCCAAGTACTTTAACCATGAAAATAAAGAGAAATGGTGATATAGGATCACCCTGCCCAATCCCCTTATTGGTTTCAAAAAAACCTCACGGACTCGCTTTAACTAAGATGGATAGCCTCACACTAGACAAATGAATTCCAATCCACGCGACCCAGTCACTCGCAAAACCAAACATATGCAACACTTTCAAAAGGAAATCTCTATCAACTTCATCATAAGTTTTCATGATGTCTAGCTTAAACATCATTCTATCCATCCTTTTTGTCCTTACTAAATGAATAGCCTCATGTGCAACTATTATGCGTTCAAAATAGATCTATCTAGGGAAAAACCACTTTTTTCCTCTAAGATAACACTATCTAAAACCTATTTTAGTCTATTAGCTATTAATTTGGAAATGATTTTATAGATTGTGCTACAAAATGCTATAGGGCGGAAATCATGAAAACCAGAGATTTCCCCCATTTTAGGAATGAGAGAATTTAAAGTGTTATTGAAATCCTTCAAGATAAAATCACCACATCTATCCTCTTCCACAATCTCCCATATTTCCTCACCCAATAAGTCTTGTAAGTGCTGGAAAAAAGTTATAGTGAAGACATCCACTTCATGTGCATTGTCACCTCCCATGCCGAATAGGGAAATTTTGATCCCTTCCTTAGATATTTGGGCCATTAGAAAATCATTTTGTGAAACACTTATATAGTTTTGAATAGTGTTCAAAATTTCATCAAAATTATTAGGTTGTTGCCTCTTTTCACTAAAGATCTCGAAAAAAAATGATAGATTCCTCATTAATCTCCTTTCATGTCTCTAATAAATGTCCATTTTGATCCTTAATGGAAAAAAATCTATTTGCGAATCTTTTAACCGTTGCTGAATTATCAAAAAAAATTAGTATTGCGGTCTCCACCCTTAAGCCAACGTTCCCTTGACTTTTGTCTCCAGAAAGTTTCCACCCTGGCTAAGAGTTCTCAATACTCCTTAATTAGGCTCTACTCTTCTGTGAACTCTGTATTCGTCATCCCTTTGAGAAATGACTTTTTCATTTAAAATTTTTACATCGCCTTCAATCCCGTGCTTTTCAAAATATATATTCTTAAAATTTTCTCTATTCCATATTTTTCAGTCTTTCCTTTAAATACTACAACTTTTTACTGAATAGGAAGGCATATATTAGGATTAGTGTCATCATAGATTCTCAGACAAATTGGAAAGTGGTCTAATCTAATGAATGAGAGAATCTATGCGTTACAAATCTAGTTGGTTGAGGCCCAATCCCCATAAAATAGGAATTTGTGTAACTTTTCACCAATGATATTAAAATCTAGTCTACTTTTAGTCCATGTAAAATCATCTCCCCTAAGTTCCATTTCAACTAAAGAATTGTCCATTATGAAGCTACAAAAATCTCTTTGACTTTAACCTGACCATCCAGCTCCACCCTTCTTATCTTCAGGTCTAGCTATGGCATTGAAATCCCACACAATCATAAACAAATCTTCAGACTGAGCATGTAAAATATTTGAAATTTACTCCCACAATATTTTCTTTGGTCTTGGATTATTCGTTCCATAAAGATTAATGATGTTAACACTTGATAGCATTTTTTTTGATTTGGCCTTAACCTACATCCAGAACAAGATTTTCAGAATAATTGTGATAGAGATCATAGCTTCATTCCCTAGGATTCCCACTCCACCAAAGGCACCTTCAGCCTCTGTAAATTAGCATTTCCACTTGTAAAATTTATTTGCAAAGATAACCCAATGCTCATTCTTTGATTTAGTTTCTTGTAAAAAGACCATCTCCGATTTTTCCTCATCAGGATGAAAGTACAAACTTGTGTCACACTTTTACAAAGGAAGAGGACCACGACATTTAAAACTGTTAAAATTTAATGACATAAAAGTGGCATTTGTTTAGAATTTGGAAATGATGTAAACTAATGAAATGTGTAAAATTGGATGTAGTTTATGCCTATAATTTTTTTAATTTTTTTGAATAAGCATTGACCTACTTTTTAAATTTTTGAAGTCCATTTTTTAATTGCTCAAAAAATGCTGAAAATGTAGGGTCTAGTTCCCTCCAACTAAATATATACAAATAATATTTTTTCCCTCTGATTTAAGAATATGTTTTAGATGACATGTACAACTAGTGCATAAAAAAAGAAAGATTGGTTTTCGGTATATATTTTGTCTGTTATAACTATTCAAAGTTGGAGTTACCCGAAATTAACAGTTTTTTTCTCCCTCCACATTTTCCCTAGCAAATCTAAACCAAATACAAAAAAAATTACATATTCTTGAAGAGGACTCTCTCCTCTAGTGTTAAATATAAGTTGTAAATTTTTCTGACATGATTTGCTATTTTTTTTATTTTTTTGAACGAGCGTGTTCTTCAATGTTAAAATACCTACTTGGACTTTTTTCAAATTATAATATGTTATATGTAATCAAAACACAATAAAAATTAAATGACCATAATCTAGACTCCAAGCTCTCACAAAAGTTATATTTACATTTTAAAAATGGTTGAGTTTTGATGAAGAAATCAGTTGTCTAACTAAAAAGTTTTGTAATTTTGAATTTTTTTCCTATTTGGCTGCCACATAGGATGCCACATAGACAGTTTCGGCCGGAACTGGTTCGGCTGAACCAGTTTCGGCCGAACCCCCCAATATAAATATGTTGCAATTCTTCATCGATAAAACATAGTTGGCTTATATTTACTCATGAATTTTCGGCTGAAACTGGTCCGGCCAAACCAATTTCGGCTTAAACTCATTTGCCACATCAATGCCACATGGCACCACATTTGTGCCACATATGTATGACCAAAAATATTTTGGCCGAAACCATTTCGGTTGAAACTACGAGAATGGTCCTCAAGTGTGACACAACTTCATACTTTTACCTATCAAGAAAGTGTTTGATCAAAGGAAATTTTTCAGGGGCATTGCATCCCCTAACATTCCATGAAAGAAGCTTCACTACTGCATGGAAAGGCATTTCCTTTTCCCGATCTTAATTTTCTCTAGCCACTTGTATAGGCATCCTTGGCAAGTCTCATTTTGAGGGTGCTTACTTTCAATTTTTTGTCTCCCACATTTGCTTTATCTATTGAGCCATTAGACTATTCTACCATCTTTACATCCATAATGCCCTATTGGTCAGAGAGTCCCAAAAATTCATCTATATTGTGATCAACAATTTCCTCTTTTCCTTCTCTTCCTACAATATTTCACCCACTGTTTCTGACATCCTCAAAGGAGTCCCCCAAATTTTTGATTGGAGAAATGGGGATATCTTTAACTATCTTCCTAGTGATATAAAACTAGAATGCGGGTTCATACTGTCATACTCTATCTTGGACCTCCTCGAAAGGATGTAGTGTATGATCCTCCACCATTTGTTTGAGTCCTTGGGGTTCAGCTTGAGGATCAGCACCAACCGGTTGACAAATCCCACATTACTCTCTTGGATATCATCCATCCCTAAACAAGGGGATTAATCTGGATTATCTCTTTATAAGTCCATGTTATCCTTGGTATCTAGCCCTGTTACTACAACCTCTTTCAACTCATCTAGATTATCTCTTGTTAAGTATGTATTTTCCTTTCTATCTAGCCCTTTTACTACATCATATTTGGCTTCAGTAATGTTGATATCTACATCTTTCCGATTTCTATCCAAAGAAGAATCGAGTGTATCTTGGACAAGCATCTTTGTATCATTTTGTCTCCTAGGTGGTTAGATAACCTCCCCATGAGAGTTTCCATCACATTCAACTCCCTAGTTTTCCTCATTGATCATCACAATATCAAAGGGGTTAAAAATTTTATTGTTCATCTCCGTGTGAGAATAATTTGTGATCATGGTATTAATCAGTTATTCTGAGTTTGTCCCTACTATTGATGGTGTTCTAGGTTTGTCTGAGTCACATCATAGTTTCTCCAATATAATATCTACCTCCTTTCCTTTCTATTATCCTTTATGATTCAAACTTAATCCGTTAACACCTGCAGCTTCCTCACCTTCCTCAAAATTTCTAATGGTGTATTTCTAGATCGCCAAATTTGAATTGAGTTCTAGGAAGATGGGTATTGGTTTGATCTAATCCTAGAGAATCAAAATCTTAATATAGGTGGAGAAGTTTTGAGGGTACAAAGGCTCTCCCTAGCTTACAAATATTTCCAAAGTATCCCCTATTAGTCTTAGAGTGATAATATTCCAGTATTCATGGGGCAGATTTTTTAGTTTGATCCCCACTAGAATATCCTTTAGGGTTTCTGAAGTTGGATCAAAATTTGGTTCCCAATCCTTGATAAAGAAACCCCATGTCCATCAATAAAGTATGGACCTGAATGCAATACTTTCTTCTTCATCTCCTTGGTGGGGCATACATGTAAAAGCTATTTGAGAGATTTTTGAGAGTGTATTTAGGACTACAGATAGTGAAACACCATTTCTTAATCTTTTCATATGTAGGCCATGTTTCGGTCCATTTCATAAAATATGCTTTGCATATAAAGTAGTCAATGTTATCAATCCACTCTGCATGATCAATTGGAATACAATAAATATAGGAAGGATTGGGACTTGAGCCTACCTCCTTTACCCTCGCCTTCTGGGTGGTGAGCTTAGGTCTCAAAAATTTGTGCTCTGGGTCATTGAAATTGAATTTGCCAGTTCTTTAAGGTCCATTCAAAAATTGTTGGGAAGAACTAGGTTTGAAAAAAGGTCGGCTGCCAAATTTATTTCCCATGACCAGATCCTACCATGCTTTGTTATTTCGCGGGCGATGTTCAGAGCTCTATTTGGATCGATTGTTGAGCAGCCATCACTTTCCCGTGTTGCCTTGGTAGAAGAAACCGTCATGGCGCCAAAAACCATGGATTGGGTCATTCGACCGTTGTAGGCTCCCTCGCTCCATAAGATATTTTTCAACTTTTTTTATCTGTTATTGAATTTTATCTATTATTGATAGCTTATATTAATAAAATAGTAAATATAATAAACATGTAATTAATTATATATTAATCTTAAATCTTCATGCAACAAATATTTTACAATAAAATATAAAAACAAGTTAATTATAAATATTTAGATGTTTAAATTATTTAACTAATATTTTAAATTTTTAATAATTATTATCTTGTAACATATAATATGCAAATTAGTCATTTTAAAATATTTAATAAGTTTTTCATAAATATAACTATTTTTTAAATTATATATTTAAATTTATATGTTAATGATAGAAATAAATAGTTCACTATGATTTAACAAAATGTGTATTTATTATTTAAATATTTCTTAAAATGACATAAATATTATTACTTTTGAAAAGCTTGATAATTTTTATTTTTTAATTTCTCCTCCAACTATCTCTATCATTATATGTTTACTTGTCTTATAACACTTTCTATATCTATATTTATATTTATTTTCCCCCTCTATATATAATTACATATCTTTATATTCCTCTTTAACTATGTCTTCATATCTCCTCTCATTATTTATTTAAATATACGTCTATATATCTCTACTTTCCTTCCTCTCCAACTATTGGCAAGAACTTTGACACATTGCATCTCTTATTGATATAGTTACATGAATATTAGTTTCTACTAGCTTTTATATATATATA
>MU218165.1:577637-593681 GCA_018584345.1 Thuja plicata | reverse complement strand
TATATATATATATATATATATATTATAAGAAGTGAGAGTTGTCGAGACTTTTATTTTTATAGTAAATATTTTTTCTTACCAATTATTAAACTAAAGCCTTGAGAAATACAAGCTAGTAGCAGTGTTACGCCAATTGAGAAGAAGCCAAGAGTTATTTGTTATTAATTTACAATTCAAATTATTTATTTATCATTAGTTATTGAATATGGTTGTAAAGAAAGTTCTAGCACATAGTGTGGTGGTGAAGTGGTGGTTGTGTTGTTGCGCCCATAAAGGTTTTTTTATTAGTAAGGGGCCAAAGCTGACTCGCTTTTGACTGGAGATGTACCCACCAAGGTTCAAACCCCCGTTGGACTATTTTCATCATGTAGGGGTGTGTTCACTCTACGCAAAACCATTTCATGAGAAATGTTAACTTCTAAATCAAAATATTATATATCATCTAAATTATTTTATTTCTTAATATTATTTTGTATTTTATTTTAAAATAATTGAAAATATAATGTCTTATTCACAATATTATTTAAAATAGTATAACTAATTTTTCTTAAAATTATATATTTATTTATATTACTTTATGATATAAAATTTTAAATAATTTAATTTAAGAACTATATTTAATAATTCATCTAATAAATATGTTGATGTAGCGACTATATCCATAATGAGATTCCTCTCCACCACCACTACATGCTTTTGGTGTGACAGAAAACTCCACATGGTATTAGAGTGCAAGTTATCTATTCGTTTACCTCAAGCCCTAGACCCTTCGTCCGTGTAAGTTCAGCCTATGAACATGGTATGTAATTAGTGAGAACCCCACATGGTATGTTATTATATCTATATCTATCATGTGGAAGGGTGTTGGCGTAGCAACTATATTCAATATGAGATCCCTCTCAACCACCAATTTTTTTCTTTTAGTGTGACGATAAATTCTACATGGTATACTAGTTGAGTAGTGTCATGTTTTCACTAATGTAGTAGATTTTGATCCACATATCTTGAATATTTAACAATTATAGAAAACATAAGTCCACAATTATCAGAGTTGACAAATTTAACATGCTTCATAGTTCTTCATCATTTTCAGAAGGTCTTATCCTTCTAATTCTCTTTTTCTGGAGGTGAGTTTTATTCCCACTGGGTTTTATCCTTTTTCTTTGTTTATAAGAGATTGCCTTAGTACATGGGTACCTAACATGACCTAGAATTTGGGAACAATTTTTCATTGTACTCACCTAATCTATTCTTAAGAGGGGGTGTTAGTCTACACCTATTTTCCACCTAGGCATACACATAGGCTTTTAAGCCTAGCTAGGTGACTTGACGCCTACCCTTATGAGGTGTCCAGGTTACATGGTTTTGTGAGTGGTGTCAAATTGTATTTGACACATATCCCTATTTAATTGGGTAGTTTTTCCACTAGTCTAGGTTGAAGGAGTCCATCCCACATTTGGTGGAGACACCCCCGCCTATATGTACATTTGTTTTTTAAATTATTCTATGCTCAGTTAATAGAATCAGTTTGAGTCCCTCGATCCCTAGACCCTTCTTCTGTATAAGTTCATTTTGTCAATGTGTTACATAGTGGATGTGAATCCCACATGGTATATAGTTTTATCTAAGTCTATTGTGTGGGAGGGTGTTGGCGTAGTGTAGATAACCATGATGCAATCCCTCTCCACCACTAGTACATTCTTTTGGTGTGACAGAAAAATCTACGAAAGATAATATTGAAAATACATCTTTTAAAATGTGGACGCTAATTTTTGTGTTATGTCAATTGGGTTTATGGCCGATATTTAATATATTTAAGTGTTATGGTTTAATTTAATTTCATGTTTGGGTTTAGTTTCATTTATTATTAATGTTTGAATCAATTTTGTTTAATTTATGGATTCAATTTTCTACAAGATTAGGGCTGAACTTGGTATCTAGTGTTTTAAGATTCTTTTTTGTCTTTGATCATTAATGAGTCAGAGTAATTGGAGTGACATGCCTTTAGTGGAAAATAAACTATTGAGGGAACTCAGTGATATTGTGTCCAAGATTTGTTAGTGAATTTAGTGATATTGTGTACAAGATTACCACCTATGAGGAGCAGTGATTTTTTTAGTGGCTAATATTCGCCAATTGGCTAATTTTTGAAATTTGAGAATCCAAATTTGGCTAATAATTCAAGATTTAAGGCGACCTAAATCGCCAAACTTTTATAAAATTTTATTCTAGAAATATTTAAATCGCCAAATAATTAATTTTATTAAAATTTTGAACTCAAATATTCGCCTAATATTTGATAGATGGTTAGATTCAATTCGCCTAAATTTTATCAGTTATTATAGAAATCTAAATTAATTCACCAATAATATATCATAACTGTTAGTTATAGTAGGCTTGTGTCACCAATATTAGTTGTCATTATTGATTTAAAATATATCTAGTGATCTTCATTATATTCCATGAGGAAAAAATGTTACTATCTTATTTGTAACTCTTATCGGGGCTAAGATTTCCTTTGGATTGTTGATAAATCAATGACACTGAAGAAATTTTGGGTCTTATTATAATAATAAAAATAACGATACATTTATCTCACACAATACAATGAAGATTATTTGATTAGATTTTAAATAAATGATAGCAACTAGATACTATAGAGTTCCCTTAAACCCATAAAATATTTTCATAGTTAGCCTAATAATTTTCTATAAGAACTCTTTTTTCTTTAAATATAATTATTTTCCATGGTCATTAAAGAAATTTTGGTTATTGCTTGAGATTTGCCAATATTTTCTACAAAAAATTTATGATTAAAAAATATTCGCCAATATAAATAATTTGTTTTCCCAAACAATTGAGAGATTCGCCAATAGGAATTATTTTTTTTCAAAATAAAATGAAAGATTCGCCATGATTTTATATATTTTTCTAGAGGGGGGTTTCTTAAAGTTATCCCTAATGAGGAGTATTAGTCATCATAATAATTTTATCCTAGGATCAAGCTTACCCAACAAGGCTCCATATAGATTAATACCAATGAAGAATGAATAAGTTAACAATAAAGTACAAGAGTTGTTAGTAAGAGGATATATTTGAGAGAGTCTTAGCCCATGTACAGTTATATCTATGTTAGCACCAAAGAAGAATGGTGAATGGAGGATGTCCATGGACTCAAGAGCCATGAAAACAAATCTCTATTAGGTATAGGTTTCCTTTTCTTAGAATGGATGATTCAATGGATTCGTTTGGGAAGGTTGAATATTTCACTAAAATTGATTTAAAAATTGGATATCATCATATTAGGATTAGAAAGGTGATGAGTAGGAAAACAACCTTTTTGACCCAAGAAGGGTTATATGAAGGGTTTGTAATGGCTTATTGGTTAACAAATGCACCTAGTATTTTTATGCGGGTGATTAATGAAGTGTTAAAGCCATTTTTTTAGAAAATTAGTGATTGTTTTTCTTGATGATATTGTAATTTTAGAAGCACCAAAGAAGAGAATTTAGATCATATTAGGAAAGTATTACAAATACTAAAGGAAGAAAATTTATTGATAAGTTTGAAGAAGTGCAATTTTATGAAAGATAAATTAATTTATTTGAGATATTTTATTTCATGAGAAGGTCTAAATGGATCTAGAGAAGGAAAATTCCATAATAGAGTGGCCTACACCTATGAGTGTGCATGAATTTAAAATATTTCATGATTTGGTCAACTTTTATAGGAGATATATTTGAAACTTTTGTGGGATATATGCACCCATAACTGAAATAACTGAAATGATAAGAGGAGACAAGATGAATATAAGTGGAAAACATCAATAAATATGAGTTTTGAGCTCTTCAAGAAGGTCCCTACAAAACCGTTATTGGAATTACCTAATCTTTCCAAAGTATTGCGAGTAGATGATGATGTAAGTGGGACAAGGATAAGAGCGATTCGTAGTAAAGAGGGCAGACCTATTGCATAATTTATTTAAAATATCAATGATGGAATGAAGAGATATTTTTTTTATGACCAATTATTCTATGTCATAGTATAATCTCTAAAGAAGTGGCAACATTATCTACTTCCTAAGGAGTTCATAGTTTACATGGATCACCATACTTTTCAATTTGTTAACAGTCAAACCAAACTTAATTAGTGACATATAAAGTGGGTTGAATTTCTACGAGGGTACACTTTTGTTTTCAAGCATAGGAGTAGAAGTTATAATAAGACAACAGATGCATTAAGTAAGTCATTTATGATTTTACCTCAAGCTGAATTTGAAAATATTGATTCATTCAAAAAGAGTACATGTAGGACACCATTGCATATTTTTTATGATTATAGTCCTATGAGAATTTCAGAATTAAGATATCTTGCAAACATAGAAGCATATAAGAGGAGTGTTCAAGGAGAAGAGTCTTCTAAACACATGAAATATTTACATCAACAAGTCCAGGAGGAACTCAGTAGGAGCAGCCAGCAGTACAAAGAGAAGGTTGATTCAAAATACAAAGGAAATAATTTTGAAGCGGCATACATGGTGTTGACACATTTTCAGAAGGAAATATTTTCAACCATACCTACAATAAGCTCAGGTGGAAGAAGAATAGATCACATGTAGAATTGTCAAGAAGTTTTCATTAAATGTTTTGTAGAATTGAAGAATTCAAAATGAAAAAAATAATTACAGAATAAAAGAGCAGATAACAAATAAACACAGAACACACTGTTTATCGTGGTTCACCACAACAGTGGCTAAATCCACACTGAGAGAAGAAGAATTGTATTAAATCAATTGAATGTTTATAATGAAAAGAGGAGCCAAATATATAAGCTCGTAACCAAGGAGCTGAAGAGGCAAAGGCAACAACAGGACAAATGTCTGTTGGCCTTCCAATCCCAACAAACTCCCACCGGAAGTCAATGGATATTTTAGCTGATCAGGCATTCCCCTGCTCTACATGCTAACATACTTCAGCTTAAAAAGACCAAGAGAAGTTCTTGCACATTTGAACTTCTCTTTGGTTATAACTTTTGTGAATATATCGACCGAATTGATTTTGGTATCAATCTTTTCAACCTTCAACCTACCATCTTCAACCATATGCTGAACGAAGTGAGCATGGATGTCAATGTGCTTTGAATGTCACTGAGAGGTATGATTATGTGCCATAAAGATGGCGTTGTGGCTATCACTGAATAGAACATAATCATTTTGTTGATACTTCATTTCACCAAGAAGTCACTAAAACCAAATCATTTCCTGAGCACCTTTAGAAAGTGCCAAATACTCAGCTTCATCAGAAGAAAGAGAAATAGAATGTTGAATCCTGGAGGCCCAACTAATAGCAGCTCCAGTGAACATGAATGTGTAACCAGTAGTAGATCTATGCTTATCCAAATCTCCGGCAAGATCTGAATCTGTGAATCCTTGCATCTGCTCATCGTTTCTACCAAAACATAAACCATAATCTAAAGTGCCTTTTAAATATCTTAGTATCCACTTGACAGCTTCCCAATGAAGCCTCTCGAGATTGCTCATGAACCTGATAACTACTCCCACCACATGGGCAATGTCGGGACGTGTCAAAACCATAGCATACATAATGCTTCCCACTGCTGATTTGTAAGGGATATCTTCCATATATTCCTTGTCCTCTTGTGTATGTGGACACAAATTAGCTGATAACTAAAAATGTGTAGCAAGGGAAGTAGAGACGCTATGCGCATTAGCCATACCAAATCTCTGAATTACTTTGTCAATGTATTCTTTTTGTGACAATGTAATTTTTTTCTTCTTCCTATCTCAGGTGATAGTCATTCCAAGAATTTTCTTGGCAGCCCCTAAGTCTTTCATAGCAAATGTTCTGGCCAAAGTAGTTTTCAGCTCACTAACAATTTTAAAACTTGTTCCCGCTACCAACATGTCATCAACATATGGAAGAAGAATGACAAATGCACCATTCGAAAGTATCTTGTAATAGATGCACGGATCAGATTCACATCTGATAAAGTTATGTTCTTGAAGCATGAAGGAATCAAACTTAACATACCATTGCCTTGGGGCTTCCTTGAGCCCATACAAACTACGCTTCAACCGGCAATAAAGATGTTCTTGCCTCTTTTTTCACAAAACCCTCAGGCTGATTCATATACAACACTTCATTTATGTCTCCATGTAAAAATGTTGGCTTAACATCTAGCTATTCTAATTCGAGATCCCAAATAGGTACCAATCACAATACTGTTTGGATGGATGTCATCTTCACAACTAGAGAGAATATCTTAGCGAAATCAATCCCATGTTTTTGAGCATATCCTTTTACCACCAATCGAGCTTTGAACCATTTTTGACCTCCTCCTTCATCTTTCAATTTATAAACCCACTTGTTCTTGAGTGGTTTTCGATTTGGTGGAAGAGAGACCAAAACCCAGGTGTCATTTTCTTCAAACAAACTCATTTCATCTATCATAGCTACCGTCCATTTGTTTTTATCACTGCTTGTACAGGCCTCTTTATAATTTGCCGGTTCAGATTGCTCAGAAATTAATAGCTCGAGCTCTGCCTCTTCAGCAAATAGTAACTCATAATCAGAAAATTTCGCTGGAACTTTTCTCTATCTTGATGATCTTCTCAATCCGAGATTCTGACTTGAACCAATACTTTGTGTTACCTGTAAATCAATATTATAGCTTGTGTCGGTTATCCCCTTCTCTGTGTCTTTAAATATCGTTTTCCCTACCTTAGCACAAACACTAGGCACATGAATGGGATTATGCTTTGTTTGCAGTGGATGGGAATAATGATGATCTACAAAATTCATGATCATCTCTTCATAGTCGTCTGTGTGGCTGTATTTACACGCGGGCTACAGAGGAGTCGGTGCTGTTGAAACACGATGGGAATCTCCGAGACTACAGTGTGTAGGAGAGGCAACATTGTGTTGCACAGAGGGGTGGACATAGTGTTGCATAGGGGAGTGGTGAGTGTTGTGCATAGGAAAGTGAAGACATAGCGTAGGCAGATATGGAGCAGAGAGATAGTTATTATTATCTGTTGTTGCGCCATCTGCTGTGGGGTCAAGCCCGCATGGATTCCTGCTACCAATTGTGCCCTGCTTCCTGCTAATGATC
The DNA here is from genome assembly GCA_018584345.1 of Thuja plicata. Taxonomy (NCBI): domain Eukaryota; kingdom Viridiplantae; phylum Streptophyta; class Pinopsida; order Cupressales; family Cupressaceae; genus Thuja; species Thuja plicata. Next base: position 586,550 of record MU218165.1, on the reverse strand, counting down.
TCTCCTATGAGAGATGGAGAGACACGGCCATGGGGATGGGTAGTGTCATGGGGAGGAGAAGGGAAGAGTAAGGTCTCTCCCAAACATGTTCCCCTGTTTCCTGATGACTGTTGACTGTAATCTTCATCAAACAAATTATTATGTGTGTAATCATCCTTACTTGATGAGGACTGAGAGGGAGGAATTAAAACAGAGGTTGGAGTTGTCTATAGAGTATTTCTTCTCTGATGTGCAGAGGCAATACCATTTGAAAGAGTTTTGAAAGAGATGTATTCCCCTTCAGACTTATCAATGTCTCTAAGAGATGGAAACTTTTTCTCATTGAAAATGACATCACGACTGTGAATAATTTGATTTTCAACCAGATCCCAAATTTTGTAACTGAATTGGTCTTCTCCATATCCCACAAATATGCCCTTTTGTGATTTGAAATCCAGCTTCGTCATTCTTTCTTTTGGGACATGTACATGAGCTTCACACCCAAAAACTCGGATGTGTGAGTATAAAATCCTCTTTCCCAGCCATTCCTCTTCCAAAATACCAAACTCTAGACGAGATGAAGGAGACCTATTGATTAAATAGACTGTTGTATTGCAGGCTTCCGCCCAAAATTCTTTGCCCAAACCGGCATTGGAAAGCATGCACCTTGCCTTCTCAAGAATGGTTTTATTTAACCGTTCTGCTACCTCATTTTCTTGAGGTGAATAAGGAACAACCTTAATTCTTCTTATACCATGATATGCACAAAATTTATCAAACTCCAACGAACAAAATTCACCTCCATTATCCGTCTTCAAACACTTAATTTTATGACCACTCTGATTTTCCACAAGAGCTTTAAAAATTTTGAATTTAGAGAATACCTAAGATTTTATAGAAAGCATGTAAACCCATACCTTTCTTGTATAGTCATCAACAAACATGACAAAATAATTCGCTCCTCCATGAGAGGTAACCTCCGTAGGACCGATGACATCCGAATGTATCAGCTCCAAGGGTGTTGTCTTTTTGTCATATCAATCCTTCAAGAAGCTGACCCGCTTTTGTTTCCCATGAAGACAATGCTCACAAAATTCCAACTTTGTAGATTGAAGTCCCAGAAGTTGATCCTGATTCAGCATTACCTCAAGCCCTTTCTTGCTCATATGGCATAGCCTTTGATGCTAAAGCGCAACATCGATGCCCACAAGTGTCAAAGCAGCTCCCACCTCATCAGTGGGTTTCACAATATAGAGACTATCAGTCTTATCTCCCTTTGCAATAGCCAAAGAGCCTTTGACAATTTTCCATGTGTCCGTGAGTTCGGTTTTGAAGCCTTGGGTATATAATTGGCTGACTGAAATCAGATTCCTCTCTAATTGAGGAACATGTCTAACATCTTTGAGCAATAATTTTACTCCTCCTAGATGCAAGACAATATCACCTTTCCCAATGATTTTACATGCTTTGTTGTCACCCAAATATACTTTTCCGAATTCACCTTCTTGATAATTTGTGAAAGCATCCGTGAGAGAGGAAGCATGAAAGGAAGCTCCCGAATCAATTACCCACGAATCAAATTTTGTATCACTAGTTGATAATATTAAAATACCATCATCTTTGTCATAAGCGACATTTGCTTCGCTGTCCAAAACTTTTTCTTGTGCTTTCTTATACTTCTGACAGTCTTTCTTGATGTGACCAGCTTTGCCACAAAACCAACAGCCGCCTTCTCTTCCTCTAGACTGCGATCTTCTACCGGATTGTGACCATCGGTTGTAATTATTTCTGCCTCTATGTTGACTTCTTCCTCTATTCTTGGTGCTGACCATGGTAAGAGCATCACCGGATGAGATGTCTTTGTTACTTCTTCTCATATCTTCACTAAGCAAAGTAGCAACCACTTCATCGTAGACCAGCTTCTTCGTTGTGGAATTTGAAGTGCTAACAGCTGTAACTACGGGATCCCAACTGTCGGGTAAGGAACACAACAAGATGATGGCTTTGGATTCATTATCTTGTGTCATACCAATCGAGGTTGTTTGACATAACAAAGTGTTTAAATCATTTATATGATTTGACATCACTGCCCCTTCCTTCATTTTCAGCTTGTAGAGTCTCTTCATAGTGAAGATTTTGTTTGCAGCCGATGTCGTCTCGTACATGCTCTGAAGTTTATCTCAAATTTCTTTTGTTGTCTTTTCGTTCAACACATTGAACAAGACATTTTGTGACAGTGAAAGAAAAATTGATGCCATTGCCTTGTCATCAATCTTCTTACAATCTTCATCTGACATCGCAGTTGGTTTCTTCATTTTTCCTTCGAGTTCGATTGATAAATCTTGCTTAATCAGCAACGAACGCATCTGCACTTTCCACAGGCTGAAGTTCTTGCCTGCAAATTTCTCTATTTTCGTATCCTCCATTCTCAGGAAAATTTAATCACCAAATTTCCAATCAGCTGTTCACCCAGCTCTGATACCAATTGTAGAATTGAAGAATTTGAAATGAAAAACAGAATTACAGAATAAAAGAGCAGATACCAAATAAACATAGAACACACTGTTTATCGTGGTTCACCAAAATAGTGGCTGCATCCACACTGAGAGCAGAAGAATTGTATTAACTCAGTTGAATGTTTATAATGAAAAGAGGAGCCAAATATATAAGCTCATAACCGAACAGCTGAAGAGGCAAAGGCAGCAACAGGACAAATGTTCGTTGGCCTTCCAATCCCAACATGTTTATGAATTGGAGCTACCCACACATTTGGAAATCTCTACTATATTTAATGTTTCTGATTTATACATTTTTTTATGAAGGAGCTACATCACATTAGAAATAAAATAAGGATATTACATCACCCAAGAAATAGATAGAACAATTACTAGAGAGGAAACAAGAAGAATTTGAAAGTATTTTGGATTCAAGAGTTGTGACAAAGATTAGGGAAAAAAAATAAAGTGATTACTTGGAAAAATGGAAGAATAGACCAATAGAAGATGCTACATGGTTAAGCCCAATTGAAATAGAGTACTTTTAGTCAGCTTATAGTAAAAAATGTGTTTATATGCAATAACAAGACTATTTGCCTGCAAAAACAAGTCTGCAACCTATTATAACATAAAGTTGTTTTGGAGCAACAGTTTTGACTTGGAGCATCACAGGATTATCACTTACTGACTAGGGGCTCATAGAATTTTGTACACTAATAGTTTCGTGCAGGGACACCCCCCAATGAACCCTTTTATTTCTTTATTTTATTTAACTTTTTTTTTGGCTAACGTTTGCCTACCATATACTACAAAGCAAGAAAATTTAAATATGGATTTAATTTGTCTGTTTGGAGCTGCAAATGCACCTGTTGAGGCTTAAAATAAGAAGGCGTTGGTGAGGATATTAAAGCATAAACCTGGGCACGAGTCAATTTACAAAAAAATATAATGCACTACAGGTATGTAGGATTTTTCAGTCAGGATTCTTGGAGAAGTTTCTACAATTTGGGGGGGGATTTTCCACTCAAGAGACCTATTTGTTGTGTGGGCCTTCCCACAAGAATGTTTTATGAGTTCTATCGGTGTATCTACAACTTAGTTGATAACTATCTCTATCTGTTTTAGAATATTTTCTAGAACTTTGCATTCTATCTTGCAGTAAATAACTGTGTTGTTTTTATTTATCTGCTCCTATAGCTTAATTTTTTGAGACCGACGCAATAGATTTAAATATATTGTATGTGGATTGAGTCTACAACAATATTTTTTAATCTGCAACAATAATTATGTGTCTGTAAAAACTATTGTAAACTTGAAACTTATGTTCATTATTTGTGATTGTATTTGGGCATCTACGGTTAGTTGGGTGCCATTTCCATCACAAACCATGCAATTCATATAATTAAGTGCAAATAGTTATATTATTGCACATTGCACATGCATTTTTTGATTGTTGCATACTTAAAGAGAAGCGCACTCTTTTTAGGATTCACGTTCATCTATAACGGATTGGAAAATATAGTCTTGAACATGTATATTATAATTCCATTTTTAAATTTTTAATAAGGATAAATATTGTCTTTTCTTATCTTTTTAGAGATGAAAAATGCTTATGTTTCACATTTTTCTTTATGTCTAATTTGACCTAGCATCTTGATACTTGTACACAAAGAGAAACAGTGTAATTTTTGTAAGTTTAAACTTGGATTACAAAGAACATTTATTATATTTTGATCTAGATACACAATGTTGTAAAAATTGATGAATCTCAATCCAATGATAAGATAATCTTATATATATTTTTTATTTACCTATTTTTCAGATTATCTATATTTTGATGCATTGATTATCTTTGTTTTTCATAATCTATATTGTTTATATGTTGAATATATTGCCACAATGTCATCCTTCTAAGTGTGAAATTGATATTGAATTCAAGATTTTATGATTAGTCCCTTTTTTATTTCTTGCCTAGAATTGACTATGTGCATGTTGCTTGATTTATTGACATGTACATATCTAAAAAAGAATTCAATAAGATTTGCTATCATCATAGATGGATTTCAAAATTTCTAGTTCTAGGAATATTTAGAAGACAAAATCAAAAGAGATAATTTGAGTTTCTTGCTTGCTAGGAGAAACAAATCCAATCTCTAAGAATTCATTTCTTGTTTTTGTTCATTAACTCAAAGGAATTGTTTTCTAGTCTTACATTATTTAGGATATACTAGGATCTTGGAAAGTGGGAGAAAACAAATATACTTTAAGCCAATTTTTTCATGAATGATGAAACAACTTTCTTTCAAATGGCATAGGAGTAGAATTTAGACATTATCATAGGTCTAGTTTGTACTTATAGAATGAGTTCACAAATAAATATAGGCATATACTACCAAGATTGATCTAGATTATAATGAAATTTTTTTTATTCTAATGCATACATTTTCCAAAACCTTTTTAATCATTACTTATTCTTTAACTCTAGAGCTCAACAACTATTCTTGTGTATACTAAATAAACTCTATAATTATTAAAGAACTATCTAAATCTAACTATTATTTATTGCTCTCTATTTTAATTATATTTCTATGATTGCATCTTATTATATGAACTTATACGTAGGTTTTTTTTTCAATAAAAAATAATTTAATATTTTAGAATTTTGACAATTTAGACTATTGATAAGTAGGAGATATTTTTCACAAGTAAAATTGTGATATTTCTCTAAGGATTCAACTATGTTGATTTTGACTCAAACTTATTGAGCCATGTTTCATGAGTAATCATTCACAAGAACCCATCTCTCATGAGATTGAACAAAACACTTGACACTCATTGTATTTAGGTGATTCTCACAAGAGGTGAAGTACCAGGGCTTCCGGTTGTTCACCTCTGAGAGCATCACCTAGATGCTTCACCTCTATGAGAATCAACTATATGCAATGAGTTCTAGGTGTTGTGCGAACTCATTTTCACGAGCGATAATTTCTTGTGAACTACTCATTAAACATAGATAAATGAGGTGGACTCTAAAACAACATAGATGAATCCTGATAAGAATTTAGACTAATACAAACTACTTAATTAATAATTATAAATTTAAAATATTAAACATTTTTTATTTTTCAGTATTTGTAATGTTTTAAAAATAATTATAAATACCAAGATTGTTAAAAATTCTCATCATATCAACTTAAATGAAAAACTAACTAACCGTTTGGGTGGTGGAATACCAAATGTTGGATATGGTCAATTCTGGAAGATGCTACAATTCCGGAAGATACATATCCTAGAAATGATTTCTGGAATATGGGTTGGACCCGTTTGGTTCACCTAGAAGATGACTGAGAAGATGCATAAATAATTTTAATTGTTTATTTCATAATTTTTTATAATACAATGTGTATGTGTGCGTATATACACATATACACACATGTATATATATACATGTGTGTGTATACACACGTGTCTACACACACATATATACATATACACACATTTTTGTATATACATATTTTCACATATACACATATGCACACACACATTTATGTATATATACACATGTGTGTATGCATAAATACACATATTGTATATGCGCACATGTCTATACACATGTGTGTATACATGTGTGTGTATGTGTGTGTATATATACATATACACACATGTATATATACATGTGTGTATATATACAAACATGTGTATATATATATACATGTATGTATATGCATGTGTATATATATACATACATATATACACATGTGTATATATACACACAAGTATGTGTACATATATACATACATATATGTCTATATACACACATGTATACACATATACACATGTGTGTATATATACACATATATACATAAATACACACATTTGTGTATATATACACATATACACACATACAAACATTTACACATCTATCATGCCATGGATCCGATGAGATATTAAATTTTCTTTTGTAAAAATTGGAACTGGAATTGAAATTTCAATTCCACCTATTTAGGTGGAAGATTGATATGCCCATTTTGGAACAAAAGAAGAATTTCGTAACTCCAATTGCATTTTTATTCATGGACCCAAACATGGAACTTGGTATTATTCAGAATTAGATAATGACAATTCCAGTCTAATTCCAGCCCCAAACAGGCCCTTTTACATATCCCATCCGATTGTCCTAGGGAATGTAGCATGGTATTTCACTTTGAGAAACAATTTCAGCTTTTATAGAACATCAATAATTTATTTATTTTTATTACAAACCCCAACATAATATTGTCTTATTATTCTGGCTATTGGACAGAATCGTGCCTAGCCATGCTCAGTTCTCCTCTATAAATACAAACTATTCCTCCTCTAGCAGTACATATAAGCTATGAAGAAAAGTAGTGCTTTCAAATGCATATCAGTCTTTATGTTGGTATTTCTACTTTCTCGATGTACAGACAGTCCTGTTGTCGGTGGCAAAGGGTGTGAGTGTTATATTTTAAATTAGATTTGTCTAACATTTAATTTTTTTATATGTTATATTTTGAAGTATATAAAATTAAGATGTTCTATTCAAGCTTAACAATGATGGAGGATTACTATTACATTATTCATTTGATTATATTCTTTAATTACTTTAATGAATTCTAACAAAGAATTTAAATCTTTTGAAAAAATATATATATAATTTATGTTTTAATAGATAATTAAAAATATTAATTTTCTCTTTTCTTATTAGTTAGAAAATGTTGAAATTTGATTTTTTTTAAAAATTATACATGTAATTTAAATAAAATCTTGAATAATCTCAACACAGGTTAGAAAATCCAAATTTACTTATGATAGCAAACAAAAAATCCCTACATACTTTATCATAGCCCTTAGATAAATCATGTATAATTGCAACACATCTCATCTATTCAATGTAGATGGTATGAAGTCTCTAATGTCAATATGATACTATATGTTCATTATTAGTTTCTGAGTTGAGATTGGTATGTTGAGATGTTCATGGGTGGAAGTGTTTCATTTTTTGGTTTGGTGAGGTTTGGTATTGCAATATTTTTGGTTGTGGATCTTATGCTATTTTTAGGACATGGATGTTTTTCCTCAACTCATATGGTTCATGATTTGGAGGATGACAAGAATTTTTTCTTGATTGACACAGGTTATTATTGCGTTCTTGAGGTTAATTTCAGAATTGCTGATGATTTCTAAGATTATAGTTGTCAAGGATGTAACTATAAAATTTCATGATACTTGTTGATTATTCTAGATCATATTCCATTTTCATTCCTAGATCACATTGATTGGTGTGATCATGTTTGGTGATCTTCATTGGTGAGCTTATTTCTTTATGTTTATGGCCAACTTGGTGATGTAGCGTATTGCGAATGTTCGAGGCGTAATTATTGAAGGTGTTGCATATTAAAGGATGAAAATTTAGATCATTTTTCTGCCATGGATGATATAATTTGGATTAGATTGAAGTTTTTATTGCAATTGATTAAATACTTTGTAATTGGGTTTACTCAAGTTTGTTCATTTTTCTCAAGGTTGATGAACTATACAGATGTAATTATATCCCTTTGTGGATTATGTCTGCACATGAGGTGTATAATAAATATTCTATATGTTGTGAAGAGGTACAAGTGGAATTCGTAAATGAGGTAGAGATCTGAGTATAATCTATACTTCAATGGAACTGGCCCTAACATGTTGAAAATGCTATTATCCAATTCATGATTTCTAGATTCCTTTCCATTGTGTATTATAGTTCGTGTATTTCCTTTAAGGAAGTGAGCCTTCCTTTGGGTTGTATCTCTTACTATATTTGAGCTATGAACTCTAGGAAGTGTGTCTGAATGCATGTGAAATACCCTTCTAATACTCGTTAGAGGGTATAGTTCTTTTGACAGAGTACATCATTCGTGGGTTCCATTCTCACTATGGTTTTTCCCCTAATTAAGTTTCCACAAAAAAAAAATTGTTATGTGTTGTGGATCTTTACTTTAATGTTCATCTTTTAAATTTGAGATTCAAGGTTAAGAAGTGGACAATATTTTTAGTTTAGGACACAATTAGTTTACTCCCCCTCTTAGTTGTGTGGTAATTCCTTATTTCTATCAATTGGTATTAGTGCTAGTTCCTCCTTGGGAAGATTAATCACTTGAGGAAATATGGGATGATGCCCTATAAGAAGAAAAAACCCAAATTTGAAGGCACTAAATATTGAAAATGGAAAGGATTAATGAAGAATCATTTGAGATGCATTGGAGAAGGGGTAAAAGTACAAACCTGTGTCACACTTTAACAAAGGAAGATGACCACGACATGCAAAACTGTTGAACTTTAACGACATAAAAGTGATATTTGTGTTTAGAATTTGAAAATGATGTAAACTAATGAAATGTGTAAAATTGGATCTAGTTTATGCCTATAATTTTTTTAA